>ML681963.1:130674491-130829560 GCA_007922195.1 Podocnemis expansa
CCCCCCCCCCCCCGGCTGTTTATGTGATCTGGCCCAATTGGGCAGACTCTGGCCCACACCAGTGGAACAGCCAGTGAACAGTGATGCCACCACCATTGCCTGCATCACTGGGGAGCTGAGCCATGGCAGCGATGGTCCCCTGCTGGGGAGCTGCTGTGGCCCCATCCCCCTGCCAGGATCCAGCCACAGGAGGGGAAAGGCAGCCCTGGCGGGAAGCATCAAGGCTGTAGCTGGATTCCACGCCTGGTAGGGAGAGGCTCTGCAGACCCCTGCAACATGTCCGCAGACCCCTGGGAACCTCTGTACTAGAGGACTGTTCCCGATCGGTGTTTGATAACCTCTTCTTTAAAATCTCTAGTGACATACATTCCACAACGTCCCTAGGCAATTTGAGGAGTCCCAGGCAGTGATTTACTATAACAGGCCATTAGCTGGTGGTTCAGACCCGGTAGAGAGCCACCCATGCTCCTTCTTTTGGTGCAGTGCACCATGTGCTCTGATCATGAACCAGTGACCACTGAGCAGCCTCAGTGTAGCAGCCAGCAGTGTTTCTGACAAGGCTGCAGACTTGCAGAGCGCTACACAACAGTGCTATCTGCTGGCAATTGCTGGAGCCCTGCCAGTGCTTATCAACTCAGGCTAGCTCCACCCCGGGGCCGGAACCAGGGAGGGGAACCGAGAAGCAGGAAGGAAGGAAGGATGTGCCAGGGAGAGGCACAAATAACTGGGGTGTTCCTGCTGCCGGATAAGGCTGTAACCACGTGGAGTGCAGGGGAGGGGAACATGAGTGGGTAGGTGCAGCCAGAAGCCTTTCTTCCTCTGCAGGTCAGAGAAAGGAGATACCTAAGGTATAGGTATGGCATCTGGAGGATGAACAGCCAGGGATGGGAGTGGGAGGGAATTTGGGTGGGGAAGAAAGGATGTGGGGGTTGGCTGGGTAATCTGGGGTAGGTGCATTGAAAGAGGAAATGTGGGCAAGAGGGAGAGGTGAAAAATTGAATTTTGTGGGGATGAAGAAGGGAAATAACCTGCCTCTGAAGATCCCTATGAACAGCAGGAGGTTTGCATTTGGCATTTACCCGATAGCATGTATTAAAAGTGCCAGGTGAGGAAATCCCTAATGTATGCCCAAGGACCCTTCCCTTAAAAATATGCCAGGACCTCATTACACCGGCACTGTTTCCCCTTCTGCTTCCTTTTGGCTGCAAACTACTTACCATGGTCTTAATCCTGCAATGAGCTCTGTGGGGATAGACATACACATCTGTTTAAAGCCACATTGGTGCTCCATACAGGCGCAAGAGTCCGCCAGCACAGAGCTTATTGAACAGTCAGGGCTTTGGGGACAAATACTGCAAAAATGGATCTGCTGCTAAACACTGAGCAAACTCAAACCCAGTATTGTAAGATTAACAAGGGATGAAGGCCTGGAACAGCTCCAGGATTCTGCTTTTACTTTGTTGGCTTGTCACAAGGTCTGACCTAGGTCACGTTTGCACCTGGCAGTCTGGCCTTGTGCTTGCATGAGTATGGATTTGCATACATCAGTTCAGAATCAGTGATAAGATCATATGTTGCTGGGTGGTACAATCTACTGAGTTCTCCTCTGGTTATTAAATTACAAAGTAGATCTAAATCTGAAAATTATCCTGGCAGTTTTTTAAGAGTTGAGCCTAGGCATAAAAAAGTATTTGTTTTGGAGGCAGTCTAAGAAATCTTTATGGTGTAGCAGAAAGGACTCTTTTAAAGGCTTTCTTTGAAGGAAAGAAAATGTGAAATAGTATTCATAGCAGTAAATTGAATTAGTGGTGCAAGCCAAGCACAAAGGGCAGGAAACTGAAATGGCAGATGGGCCCGACATCATTTGGAGTTCCTAAATTTCTAGTTCTTGTTTTAATTATCTTTTCAAGATGACTTTCTTGGATCTTTTACTGTAGCTGTTCTATTATCCTTAGAGTAATAGGAGTCACCACAAGGTTAAGATATTCTTACAACCAAGCAAATCTCCTGTGCTGAATATCAGTTGAATTAGAGCCATGTACTTGTTGCTGCTGTTACTGTTTGTGTAGTACTGAGAGGGCGTTTGGCACTTCACGGAGAGAGGGAGGGATCAGGTCCTTGTCCCACAGCTAATGGCCTGGTCTTGCAGTCAGCTCTCCATGGTATGTGAGTCTGACCACCAGGAGCTCACTGAAGGATTGGGACTAAATGGAGAACATTTCAGATCTGTTGTTTGAAAGTTATGCACATAACTGTTTGTTTTTACCCAGAGTGCAATAGGGATAGATGAGCCACCTGACTGAGTGCAGTTATGCTAAATGTTGATGCTTAAGTGGCCAGGCTATGGATTCACTGTTAGTAAGCATCTTGAAGGGGAACCTGGGTGTTCTGTTTCTCAGGATGCTGGGAAAGTCATGAAAGCACCTCATGCTGTCTTTGAAACTTTGATGCATTGCCTAACTTGGCTGATAACATTACTGATGGCAAAAGGAACCGAAGAGGAAACTTGTCCTGTCAAGTTTTCTAAGGCTAAATTACTGAGGGGGCTGGTAGGAAAGGGAGGAAATTAAATTGGCTCTGCAAAGGGCACAGATGCTTAAAGCACACTAGAATATGCCCCTGAGGGGAATGATGAAAGAAACCATTGAAGAGTCTGCTCTTTCTTTGTGGATAACGAAAATAAAATCTCTAGATTTCATTCCCTCTTCCCAAAGCATTTTCTCCCATCCTTCCATTCAGTTAGAAAAAAGACCCAATTGTAATGATTTATTTTATCCACTTCCCACAGGTCTCTTTGAACAGAGGGTTGAACAGTATTTGGAAGAGCTTCCAGACACTGAACAAAGTGGAGTAAACAAATTTCTTCGAGGTCTTGGTAAGGGAAATCTTTTAAAGAAATTCTGAAATATTTTTAACAACTAATCTTAACAAAGTACAACTCTGGCTAGACTGAAATATAATACTCAACTAGTAGTTTAATTATATAATTGTTAGAAATCACTAAAAGAAACTCAACAAAAGTCCACTGGTAACTGTTAAAAGTAGGTTTTATTAGGTTTTTTTTTTTTTTTAAGGGAAAGCCATTCTATTTTGGAAAAAGAAACCATAGCTAACGACTGTATACCAAAAACAAAACAAACAAACCAAAAAACTGGAAAGGGACATTGCATTTTATCAAATTTGGCTGTCCACAATTTTAGTAATTGGATACCTACATCTTTATATGTAGTTGGTTCACTTTTTAGTGGATGTAGTACACACTTGAAGATGAGAGCAATATTCAGTTTCTCTGTTTTTCAATTTGTGTTAGTGTCTTGATAAATCACATTTTGTGTTGCTATAGGAAATAAAATGAAGTTCCTTCACAAGAAGAATTAAGTCCTTTCCACTGACATATCAACACAAAGACTATTTTTGACACTTGGTTTGAGACACCCACAGCCTTACAGATTCTGGTGCAGCAGAATGAGATAAGCTGAATACAGCTTTAAGTGACTGAAAATGCTATTTGACAGACTGCCAACACACCAAAAAAAAAAAAAAAGGACAAAAAAATGTACAATGACATCCCTTTATGTATTTGGACAGAATTTGTAAATAATGTGCTGTAAGCTTTCTTTTGTAATGAGCAAGAAAAACTGTGGTAAATATTTGTATATTCCTGAGAATAACAGGTGCTTCTTTCTCTAGTATGAATTGAGTTATGCTTGGTGCAAAATAAATAGCTAATTATGTGCAGCTAACTGTCTCAGCGGAACCACTGACTTAAAGGATGTTTGTGAGAACTACACTGATGCCTGAATATTGTAGTAGTGAATGAACTCCAGGGCATGGGGCGAGAAGTTGTATGCAAGAGGACTGGTTTTATGTGTCAAAGGTTATAATTTCCTCTAGTTTTCCAGCTAATCCATTGCAAAAGAAAGAAATAACAAGTAACTCTATAATAAGGTACATGCATTGTTCACAACAGAATTTCCACTTGTTTTGAACTATGGTCAGTAATTTTTTTTTTAATGCATTCTGCACTATGACTGCTAAACACAAGGAAATCTCAGTTCTTTGACATGCAAGCTGCAATGATTAGGTACATACATCCTTTCTTAATATATGTATGTATGGTTTTTAATAAACAATGTAAATATACCTGTTTGTTTATGTTCATTGGATTCCCTCCCACATTTCTGCTGTCTGAATAGATACAGAAACAGTGAATTTGCTGTGATTTTTGTTGAATGTTTTATAATTAAAATACAAAATGAATAATATAAACCTATCTCTTAGTAGGTTTGCTATTTCATTAAATTTATTGTAACCTGTTTTCTTACTTGACACTAGAACACTTGGGATGTTACTTAACAATCTATCACACCTGTCAATTGATTTAAATCTGCCAACAAAGTCACTTTTCAAAATGTGTTTGTTTAGGTTTATTCTTGTGGTGGGACAGTAACATGTTAGTTTTGTCCTTATTAACATAATAGGCATTTGTACTTGGACTAGTAAACTTTCATGTTGATTTTTGTAATGTTGTGTTTAAATATCCTTGGAAGGAAACAGGCTGAACTGTTTCTAACGGGGTAGCCATTTTAGTCTAGTTAAGCAAAACAAACAAGGAGTCCTATGGACTTGGAGGTAGAAAGGAGTGACCATTGGTGGACAAGGGCGATGACAAATCCCAGTCTTTGCCTCGAGTGCCAATGCATCTGAGGCCTAACTAGACATATGCTAGTCATGCCCTTCATCTGCATTATCTAAGAATTAATATCCTAACCAGTGCAGAGGGCTCAGTGGGGCAGGTGTACTGACCTTATCCTGGGCCTTTGCACAAGGATGAAGTCTCCCCAAAGTCACCTAATTTAAAATGACTTAATTGATCATTGAGCATTGTTAATAACATAGCCATTATCAGCTACATTATTGTTCATTTATTAGCTTTCATTTAAATCCTTAGGTTTAAAGAGCGTAAATCAGAAAAGGTTTGCAAGCTAGTCGGATAATATAAATTGAGCTGCTTCCTCCCCTTAAACACATTTTTGGTTATGTATTTTAAGGTTTTAAAAACTTGATTTCTATGCTTACCAAGACTGGATTTGAGGCTTGCGCAACTCCTAACCTGTCAGTGGTTCAGGTTTGCTACCCGCCTCATAGAATAAATTGGAGGGTTTATTCACTGAGAAGGTGAAGTAATTTCCTTTCCAGCATTGACATCCCTCACATCTTCTGATGTAACAGTTTACCTACTATGCATAAAATGAAATGTGTGAAACTGAAAATACCAACTGCCTTTGATGCTGATGTAATTTATCTGTGTAATTTTTTTCCTTTTTCACTAATGTAATTTCATAATTTGTATTTGGTTGCAAGACCACCGGATTAAGCTGCTAGATAGGATTTAGGAGTCACCTCTGGACTTCGTTCTTTGCATTAGAGGTAACACTCTTGACATTCTGAGGTTGACTCTTGCAGTTTTATAAATAAACTTCGATAACAAATCTGTGGAACAGTGTGAAGTATCCACTAAGAAAATCCTGAATACAGCACCTTGGCTAGAGGAAAAGGCTACCATGGGAACATTTCTTACAGACGCAAGAGAAAAACAGTCATAAAATAATACCTTTATGATGCGAAGCGTAAAATAATACCTTTATGATGCGAAGAGGGTGCTTGTCAGAGCAAAGCATTTATTGTCTTATACTGAAGCTGTCTCTCTCCCTTCATGCGGGCTTCAGCAACCAAAGTGGAAAACTTAACGATTTTATTTTAAGTTGCCATCTGTGTGGCTACTGTTCATAACATATCATACATATCGATACACTCCCAAATGCAAATATTATTCCAGGTTTGGTGTCCAGTGTGTGAGATTGGTCTTGGAGCTTTAAGAGGCACATGTGTATTCCACAGTATTGCAGATCCTTAATTCTAAAATGTAACATGTCAATAACACAATTCTAATATTTTCTGAAAACGTGCCTTCAAAGCATCTCATAAACAAAAAATATTGAGTTAATCATTCCCATTTGTCTTTGTCATTGTCAAGTCCTGAACAAGGGGAAATTACTTTAACCTTGTTTAATAGTGAAGGCAAAAATCTTCAGAAAGAAAAATCAGACCAGATGGTGGGATTTACATTCTAGTGGTATAAAAGTTTTGTATAACTCAGAAAGTATAAATAAATGCATAAAATCTTTTTGAGTTACAATAAAGATATGTAGGAATATCAAATCTTTCCTGTAGTACTTGTCTGCAGCACACAATTTTGTTTGTGTAAACCTCCTTAATTTCTTCATTGTCATCAGTATGGGACAATAGAATGTGTGTAGGTGTGTGGATCTTGTGTGTATAGGCTTCCTATACAATAAATGCACAGAGATAGGGTCAGTTTCCAAAGGGATAGCCATATTAGTCTAGTCCAGCAAAAAAACCAAGGAGTTGTGTGGCACTTTAAGACTAACAGATTTATTTTTCGCATGAGCTTTCGTGGGAGAAAATCCCAGTTCCTCAGGTGCTTCGAAGATGGGTGAACTTACAGAATGGAATGAAAATAAATGCAAGGGGGTGTAAAACATTAGGATCAGGTCATACAGTAACAGCAAATCAGAACAGTTAGGTAATAACTATGGGGAGCCTGAAGTCAAATTACCTTTTGTAATGGGAAAAGAACCCATAGTCTCGATTAAGTCCTGCTTTCAAAGAATTTAGCTTGCATATTAATTCGAGTTCATCTGTTTGTCTTTGAAGTCTTGATGTCCCAGCCACATCTCTAACGACAGTCATTAACAAATCATTCATTGAATGATTAGAAAGATGGAAGTGCTCAGCAACTGGTTTCTTTGTTCTGTGATTTCTTGGTATCAGCTCTGTGTTCATTTATCCTTTTGCTCAGTGATCGTCCTGTTTATCCAATGTATAAGGTGTTAGGGCATTTCTTGCACATGATGGCATAGATCACATTAGTAGATGAGCAAGTAAATGAACCTTTGATGGAGTAGCAGGCTTGATTAGGACCTAAGAAGGTGATCCACAAAATACAGCTTCTCAGACATCTCCCTGACTAAACTAGGAAATAGGAGATGTTGGATGGCTGTGTGCTAAGCCCCTACCTTGGAGATAGATACTGAACTCCAGGCTCTAAGGCGGTGCCTAGCGTTGATAGCATTCCACAAATAGGAACCAGCTGCCTAAGCCACTTTTTGAGGGAATAAATCAGTTGCCAACCTCAATCAACAAAAAAAAAGAGGTCTTCACCTTATTACTTTTAATCCACTGGCTAGAGCACTTATCCAAAATGCGGGAGATCCAGGTTCAATTTTCCCATCAAGAAGAGACAAGTTGAATAGCTCTTTGGAGAGTGCTCTAATTACAAAACTACAGGATAGTCTGATGCTGGGTTCCCATAGCACATGGGTCTCAAACTTGTGGCCCAAGGGCCTCATGTGGCCCTTAAACTTATCTCCTGTGGCCCGCAACAATAGTATCGCTCTCAGTATTGGCAATGCTGTTGCATGAAAAGGTTTCAGTGGTGCTGCTCTCAGGCTAATGTACTAATTCTCGTGCGGCCCTCGTGGTGATTTGCCTTTGAGACCCCTGCCTTAGCATCTCCTGTTGAAGTTGTTGTACTCTGGATAAAATATTAAACCAATTGCGAGAGGCAGTGGAAGGGCTTAGGATCTCCTACCTCACAAGTGAATGCCCTAATCCCTGGATGAGAGACGTTCCCATTTGTTTGCTCTTTCTGGTCCAGGGACTCTGTGGATAAATACTTATGGTCATTATGCCAGAAACACAGCACTTTGTGTATCCCAATGGTTAGGGCACTGCCCTATGGCCACCACTCTGTCATTATTTATTCAAAGTGCAAGAACAACTTCAAAATGAGACATCGAGGAAGCCAAGCATCAGAATACCCCCATCTCTGTGTTAGAGCACTCATAATTACGAGTCAGAGGAGAGCCCTATTCAAAGTTTTTTCAACTCCCCTCTGCTCCCTCCCGGCAGAGGTGGGAAATTAAACTTGCATCTCCCATACCCCAAGCAACTGCTCTAGCAAGTCAGGACTAAAAGCTGAGTATCACCACCTCTTCCTCTCTGCTTGGACTTTGAATGGGATCCAGCCTGGTAAGCAGAATCATTGCTGGCGCTGGGCACCCGGGACACGCGCCCCAAATCCCAGCGCCGGTGCCCTGGATTTGACGGGGCCACCCCTCTCCCAGTCTCCAGCCTGATTGGCGCGGCAGCGGCAGGGAATCTGGGGCCTGGCCACCAGTGGTAGCGGCGGCCCCATCCCCAGCCAGGGATGTGGGACCCAGCCGCCCGCGGCCACTTCCAGCCCTGTCCCCAGCCAGGGGGTGGGGCCTGCAGGCCAGGGGCGGGGCCTGGGCCCATGCCCCGGGTCCCTTCCCGGGGTAGTGATGCCCCTGCTGGTAAGCAAGCTCTGAGCATGCCTGTTGGATTGAGCCTCACATCTAACTTAGGTAGCTGAACACCTGTCTTCCTGTGAACTATTATGGGACTTAGGTGGGAGTTAGACATTTGGTTGACAAAAGTGCAAGTGACTAGAAGATGGAATATAGGAGCCCCAGAGAATTTTACTCCAAAAATGTATATAACCGTGTTTGGGCACTTACAGAGTTTGGCAGGAATTCAGTGATGGGATTTAGGAACCTAAGTATCTTCATGGGTCTCACAGAGGGAAGAGAGATAGGAGAAGAGATATGTTTGTAAGCATGAGGTACAGGCAGTTATTGTACTCCATGTGGTGATTTTAGTCCAGGATCATTTCATATATGTTTCCTGTTATATCAGTAGAAAATTAGTCTGCAAGTAAGTCTAGAGCCAGTTTGTTTTTGTATAGAATGTATACTGCACTTTGATAGACATTTCAGAATAGATTCTCATGCATGGGTGCTTTGCACCATACTACTGGACACTCATATATCCAGTGCAGGACTGATTACAAGGGGGATTCTCCACTGAAACACAGAATATGTGCCTTTATGCAATTTCCTTTTACCTCTTGCCAAAATGAGGGAAAAGGGAGTTTAATCAGGTTGCCCCACAGCTACAGATCCTTGGCTGTGGTTGTGGACTCCAGCAATTTGAAGACTGTCTATTAGAGCCACATTCAGGTGGCTTTTTTTGGAAGTGGAGGCCTGACCTCTGCACAACCCTACAACAGGATCAAGGTGATGTAAAAGGGAATTTTATACCAGTTTTGCAAACAAAATACTCAATGGAGCTATGATTGTTTGCACTCCAAACTTCACTCCTTTCACATAGCCACATCTTAAAATCTGGCTCAAAGCATTTGCTCTTCTGACCTGGGAAACGTGAATTCTCATCAGCTGGCTCCAAATGGAGGCCATTCACAGGTTTACTGTTTTTCAAGGAACATCAATATTCTTAAAGCAAACTTTCTAACTTTTCCAAAAAAATATGGTTTCTTAAAATGACACTATAACTTATGCAATATATCCAGTGAAACAATTGATTTTTGTATGTTCTTCTAAAGCTTTTATGCCAACATTTCAATAACAAATGATAACAGACAATTTAGAAGTTAACATTTAATGGCTTTGAAAGAATATGCTAAATCTGTGAATAGCTTGCTTGAGGAAAGCATAGGGTTACCAGCTGTCAGGCAAAAGGAGGACATGCCCGCCTTTTTACCTTCATGTCCTCCATCCTGCAGGCGTTTTAAAGATACGTGGTTTTGTCTGGCCTTTTACTTACTGAAGTTAAAATAAGCTGGAACACCCAGAAACACCCTATTTTTAAGGGGAAGCATTCCAAGGCCCCCTAAGACCAGAAGAATAGGACATTAATATTACATTTTCTCCATATGGCCTCCTTTCCAGGCTTTGGTAACCCTAGGAAAGCCCAGCAGCCCGGCTCCCTGCCAGCAAAGGGGAGCTTGGAGAGACCTCAGGGCCCTTCGCAGTCTCTTAAGTGCCACAGGACACCGTGTGTGCGTTGCTGGGCTAGACTGACGCAGCTGCCCCTTTGGCATGTGTGTTTCTAAAGCAGTCATGGGTGCTTCATTTGGCAGCAAAAAAACCCAAGTCTTGGTTGTGGCACTTACAAACGACCAGGTTTATTTTTTTGCATGAGCTTTCGTGGGAAAAAAATCCCCCCCCCCCCCCGAGGGGTCTTCAGGGCCCAACCCACAAGGCCCCTCCCCCACCTTCCCTCCATCGCCCACGTGTCAGCCAGAGGCGGGCGTCCAGGCCCCGCCCCCGCGCTGGGGCGGCTCCACCCCTCGCCTAGCGCGCGCAGCAGCGAAATCACGCGAGACCCAGAGCCGGTCTGCCCCGCCCCCTCCCCGCCCGCGGCACAAGCGCCGGCGTTTTACGCTCACCCACGCACTAGCGCCTCTTCCCGCGGGAAGTTCTGGGGCCGGATTTCTCGCGAGATTGAGGCTTCACCCGTTTCTGCGCGGAGAGGGGTCTCGCGAGATCTCGGCTGCTGCTTCCCGCACCAAGCCTTTCGGAATCTCGCGAGATTTCTTTGCCTCGCCCTCTTTTCCGGCGGCTGTGCGGCCAAGATGGTGGGTGCCGGGAGCGGCGCGAGACGGGGCCTAGCTTTCCCCGCTCGGCACGTGCCGGCCGCAGCCTCCGCGTGCCCTGGGCCGGCCTGCTGGTGGGGGAGGGACTCGAGGAGGCGCCTCTCAAGTGGCGGAGCGCGGAGCTGGGCCTCGGCCCCGCTCCTCCCCCCTCCCTCTCTGCTGGTCACGTGAGCCCCGCGCCGCACGTGCCCGGGCCTGGCGGGAGGCGGGAAAGTGGCGGCCGGTGCGGGCCCCTCTGCTCCAGTCTGTGGCCAGGGCTCGCCCTGCGCCCGCGTCTGCCCGCTGAGGGGAGGCCCTAGGTACTGCCGCTGCTCCGGGTGGGCTGGGGGCCGTTGTGATCAAAGCACTGGCCGCGCGTGATAAAAATGGTCTTTGTCCCTGATCTGTGAAGCACCGTGTGTTTTGGTGTGTTCCTAGCCGTCCAGATTAAGGAAGACCAGGAAGCTGAGAGGACATGTTAGCCATGGGCATGGCCGTATTGGTAAGTGCGGCGAATGGGGCCTAATAGGCTAGCCCTGGAACTTAATGGGATCTGATTTTTGTCATTTAATTAGGCCTCACTTGGTTTGAGGCTGTTGTGAATGCCAGTGAAGCAGTGCAGGAAAGCAGCTCAGTAATGATCAGGTTGAGGCAGGGCTGTAACTATGCCTTTGGGTGCCTGGGGCAAGCAGTGCCACAGGCCACCCTCTCACCCCCATCTGGGCCCCAATACAAGGGCCCATCAGTCCCCCCACACACATGGCGGCTAGAGCTAGAAGGGGTTCCCTTGCCCCGCCATGGCTGGAGCTGGGGGAGTAGCAGCTTCCCCTGCTTCAAGAGAAATGTGCCTTTAATGGGCCAGGGAGGGTCTGGTGTGATGCCCTCTTAAATTCGCACCTGGGGTCTTTCCCCCCCCCCCCCCGCTGTAGTTACAGTCCTCGGTTGATGGATGTCCATATCTAGTTCAAATCATATAGCCCACTGCTCCTTTGGCACTTGTACAGTTCCTGTTCCTTGTCTTGCTTTAAATCAGGGGTCTCAAACACAGGGCCTGCGGGCCACATGCAGCCCCTAAAGCTATTTCCTGCAGCCCACAACAACGTTTTTGTTACTGGTATTTGCAATATTGTTGTATGAAAAGGTTTCAGTGGCGCGACCCTCAGGCTAATGTGCTAGTCCTCATGCGGCTCTGTATTAGTTCTCGTGTGGGCCTCGTGATGATTTGACTTTGAGACCTCAGCTTTAAACCAACTGGAATGATGTCCTAGCATTCAGTTGTCTCTAAGGCTTTAGGAAAGTATGACATATATTTCTTATGTCACAATACTTTTTTAATTTCTTTCAGGCAAACACAGAAAACATCCTGGTGGCCGGGGAAATGCTGGGGGTATGCACCATCACAGAATTAACTTTGACAAATAGTAAGATGTACCAGTTTTTTTTCCTTTCACTCTCACTACTTTTGTGTATACATGTTTTTAAAATGTTACAAGGAAGCATGCAGACATTGGATTTTGCTACAATATAGTAACCTTGCAAGAAAACTAAAGCTGTTTTCTTTCAAGGTCTTGGATATCCTATGTCTCTTAAATGTAATACAGCACTACCTTTTTTAATGAACGTTTTGTTCAATTGTTCTTTTAAAAGGAAGGCATTAGTATATGGATCTCACTTTAGTTTTAAACTGTAAAATGGTTTGTTTAAGTGATTCTAATGAGTGTTTGGATTTTTTTTTCCCATGGGTAATTTAAGTTTGAAAGACACTAACAGTTAGGTCAGCTTTGATTTCACACTGTATGTGTCAGGGTTTGACAACTCAGGGCACCATAGCTCCCAGAGCTGATAGCCTGGTGCCTAGCTCCACTGTAGAAAATGCAGCAGAGGAGCACCCTCTGGCAACCAAAAATTAACCTGCTGGTGCTCAGCATATTTGGAGTAAGGGGGCTCTGCAGTGTCCCAGCCAGGCTTTGAAGCTGGCTGCCAGTTTTGTTGAGCCCTGTTATACAAATGTACGGTGACACTACATGAAACAAGCTGTTGCATTATCCTGATTTGTGGTTTGTTTTGGGGGTGGGGGCAAGGCATTTTGTATGTTAGCATTGCCGAGACTAGTGTCACGTCTAGACATTCCCTGTTGTCATGATTGTGCTTTAGTACTCGGAAAGTAACAACTAATCTCTATATTCTCTGACTGTTACTACTTTCAGTTCAGTCAGTCACTTGATTAGTAACAGATCTGAATCTATAGATTTTCGTATAACACAAAAAAGAGATGATCTTACAGCGCAAAATTGTCTTCCCCAGTCATCCTGGTTATTTTGGAAAAGTTGGCATGAGACACTACCATTTGAAGAAGAATCAAAACTTCTGTCCTACTGTCAATTTGGATAAATTGTGGACACTTGTTAGTGAACAGACAAGACTCAATTGTGCAAAGAAACAGCCTGGATTAGCTCCCGTCATTGATGTTGTACGCTCGGTAAGAGTGCCATTTAATCCTGTCTTCAGAACCTCTAGTTTCTAAACACTTTAAAATGTGTATTTCCTAGATAAGTGATCATTTATATAAAATCAAAGCTAAGTTATAGGTAAATAACAGTTCTGAGAATGTTCAAAATGTGAGGTGAAAGAACACGTGAATGTCTGACTTTGAGAAGCAATTCTAGTATGTGTGCTTTTGCTTCTCGTTCCTTACATAGGTCTTCTAGTCTTTGGTTTTCATGAATTAGTATGAAAATGTTTTTCCCTTGTTTTAAAGTTTAGATTCTCCCATGTTCATTTTTTAAACTGATCCATGTAGTGATAAAAAGCTTACAGATCAGATTTTAGAAGGAAATCAGAAGGCTTTTTAAAGAGAAACTTTTTTTGTTTGGGCCCACTAAAATTGGTCTCTTTAGCACCGAGACTAGAGTCACATCCTAACATATTTCGTTGTCTGGGTGTGCTATAGTCCTCGAAGATAAATTTTCTGATCCTTATTCACTGGCTGTGATGTACTGTATCTCAGTCAGCCACCGAATCAGTGACAGTCATTAGCCAGCCTGTCGGGAAAGGGGGAGCCAAAAGTGTTGTGTCAGGGGAGATGTGCCGTATATCATCACGTATAAGCTGAGAATTTTATGACTGAAAATTTGGCTTCAAAACAGGCTCTCGGCTTATACTCGAGAGAATACGGTAGGCAGCCCGAGCTGGCAGTTTCCCTGACCATGCGGCAGGGTGGAGCCCCAGTGTTGCTGGGTGGCCATCTTGGGCAGTGCATCTGGAGCAGCCAAGTAAGGGGGCGGGGGTCGGCCTGGACATTGATTCAGGGAGGGCAGGGGGCGGGGGTTGGGGAAGGGGTCAGGGAGTTGGGGAAAGTGATGGGATGGCCAGGAGGGTTGGAAGGCGGGGGGGGTTCAGGGAGACCAGGGAAGGGGCGGCAGGGCTCAGGCATTTGGCCGGGGGGGGGGGGGGGTCAGGCAGTGTTCCCTGTAAGCTGCGCTAGCGCACTGCAACACAGCCTGCTGCAGCCACCAGCGCAGAGAAGACTGCCGGCAGCCAGAGTCCTTCAGTAGAGCTGCTATGGAGCAGGGAGTTTTGAAAACTCGCACCCAGAGAAGCTCTAAAGGAGTATGCCCAGAAAATCTGAGCATGCTTCGTAGAGCTTCTCTGGCCCAGGAGTTAGGGCTGGGCGGTCAGGTTCCAGTCCAGCCCCAAGGTAAGTTTGCGGGGGCTGCCAGGAATGGGGGGGGGGCGTGTTAGTAGGAGTGGGGGGGGTGGCTGCACAGCTGCCCCGGGGGGGGGGGGGGGGTGTAGTGAGCAACAGGAGTTGCTCAGCTGCCCTCTCACCTTAGAGGGAAGATTGGTGTGGGGGAGTCTGGGGAAAGCGGCAGGAGGGACCAGGGATTTGGGGTGGGCCTGGCAGGCTGGGAAGAGCAGCAGCAGGGGTGGGTGGGTGACGGGGAAAGTGGTGGAAAGGGTGTTGGGGAACGGGAGCAACAGCAGGGCACTGAGAAGGGAGTAGGGGGGCAGCAGTGAAGAGCCAGGGGGCAGCAAGAGGAGCAGTGGGGAAGGGGCAGAGAAGGGGGGCAGCAGTGAGGAAAGGGCAGAGCGGGGGGGGCAGCAGTGAGGAAAGAGGCAGAGCAGGGGGGGCAGCAGGTAGCAGTGAGGGAAAGGTGAAGTGGGAGGGGGGCAGTAGGAGGAGCAGGGGGCGGCAGTGAGGGAAGGTCAGAGCAGGAGGAGCAGGGGCCAGCGGCAGGAAACTGAGAAGTGAGCAGGGGGGCAGCAGTGAGGAAAGGGCAGAGCCAGGAGGGCAGGAATGAGGAATAGACAGCAGGGGGGCAAGGGAAAAGCAGCAGCAGAGATTTTGGGGTAGGGAAGCTGTCAAACTCCAGAGGAAGCCAGCAGCACTGGGTAGGGGGTTAGGGGCCAAGATCAAAAGGGGACCTCAGCTTATACCTGGGTCACCAATTTTAGCTTCTTTTTTGGGCTTAGAATTGGGGGGTCAGCTTGTGCCCGGATCGGCTTATACTCGAGTATATACCGTAGGCTTAGCAGCATCCTTTGGGATTAGTATTTTCTGAACCTCAGCAAACTCCATCTGTTCATAGAGAAGACAGTAATTCCAGATGAAGAGCAAGTTAATTATTTACTAATTTGTTACAATAATGCCTGGAACCTTCAGTGCTGACAAGAGTCGCATTGTGTGCTAGGCCTTGTACAGACCTCCACGAAAAACAGAGTTTAGATTGGGGGTGAGATCCTTACCTTTTATCTGGCACTTCAGGTAATAAAGGGCTGGAGTGACATAATGGGGCTCTGAAAAACACAGATCTGGCCTAGAAGGAGGGTGGGCTGTGGAACAGGACTTTCCCTAGGCCAGGAACTGTGAAAGACAGCTAGCTTTAAGGCTGCCTTCTAGGGACTCTCTACACGAATTGGTTGTGACTAGATGTGCAAAAGGCTGGCATCAACTGAGAGTATCACCATCCAAGGCTAGAACTTCTTAAAGGAATAACATAGAGTTTCATGCTCTCTCCAACTTTGTCAGCATTCTGCAATATGTCACTTGTATCGTGGTGCACAATCAAACTCGTATCCTTCAGCTTTAATGAAAGGCTAATCATAGCTTTTATCTCCTATATGGGAAAAAAGTGCACACCTTTTCTGGATAATATTCCAAAAAATGGGATTTAAGAGTGGTTACAAAATTCTGAGGAATAAAACCAGAAAATGTAGCATAAACTAGTTGAGTGAGCTGTTTTTGTTCTGAACAAAAATATGGAAATGTATATGAAGCTAATTAGCACTTTTTCTTTGTAGACTGAAGTTCAGTACGCAAGTGGCTGTTGATGAAATTAAAAGAAAAATGAACATTGTAGGCATTGTGTGGGGTTTTTTTGTTTGGTTTTTTGGGGGGGCACATCTCAGTCTACTAGTTAAGTATTTGAGTTCTGGAAGTATTTTATGTTTGTCACAACATGCAAAACTGCTGCTATCAGTTGTTTACAATGTTGGTGTATCCATGTTGGTCTCAGGATGTTTAAGAGACAAAGTGGATGAAGCAGTTCGAAAGTTGTTCTTTCACTAGCAGAAGTTAGTCCAATAAACATATTTCCTCATCCGGCTTGTTTGTCAAGTATTAATTTGAATGGATACTAGCACATTTGTTGCATTTAGTGTGTAACTTCTACTGTTAATGGAATTGCATCTGTCACGGAAAGATTATCTTCTCACTTGGCAAAAGTCCATTTATGTAACTACACTATACCTCTCCTTGATGTTAAGTGGGAGAATCTCAGCACAGTACCTCTGGAGTTTTAATGAAAAGCTGTCTATGCTAATTTACCTCTCTCTCTTCTATCTTTCTAGGGTTATTACAAAGTCCTGGGCAAGGGAAAGTTGCCCAAACAACCTGTAATTGTGAAAGCAAAATTCTTCAGCAGGAGAGCAGAGGAGAAGATCAAAGAAGTCGGGGGAGCATGTGTTCTTGTAGCATAAAGGAATTTTGTATTTATTCATGTTTGAATAAAGACATCCATAAAATGTGTGGCTTTCACTTTGATTTACCAAAAATGTTTTATGGGGAGATGTTTGCTTACCAGAATATTTCTAACATTTAATGAAACTTAAGCCCTGTCTATGCTAACGTTTAACCTAAGTTGTGATGTTGGCATGGTTGGTTCTGCTAATATAGTATGGTTTCTAGTGTTTGTCTGTGCTACCATATTTGTTTTTCTGTAGTTGAACATTAGTCTCACGTGGTATGAACCAGACCTTTGAGCTGTTTGTGTAACTGGTTTGTATGGGGCTTTACCTTAGCTCTCTGTGGTGGCATTTTCTAGAACTGCCTTATGCTAACACTGCTTTATGTGCCTGCAGAATACCCTATTACTCTCTTCTGCTGTTGTACTGGGAGCAGTTGCCTTTTTTCAAGACTGCACTGATACAGAGGCAGAAAGAAATGTACAGGTGTGGTCGATGGCAGTAATACTGTCATGATGATGCAAACTGAACTTGAAGGGGGCTAAGTGACCATTGCTTCTAACTGGCTTGCAGAATTACTGATTGTTGTGTTGACAAGAGCCTTGGACTCTGGGTGTTGTTCAAGCACTAATACTGCAATTATCAGCTATTCTCCAGCATCTTAGTAGAGAGGCTTTGCAACAGTGGAGTCAGTTCTTTTACTGTGGCCCTAATCTCTACTCACATTAAATGATAGAAGAAAAAGTTATTTTTTTAGAATGACTACTCTAGGTAGTGAAAGTCACCTCCTCTGGGCTCATGTTGCCCCAGGTAGTATGCAGTCTGACAGTTCTGGTGCCTTGTGTGAGCTTGAATTTTACAGCTATACCGCTCTAGTTTGTCAAAGAACTGTACTTAGTGTTCCCTCTCACTGATTATGGGTGCGCTAGAAAACTGATTTCCCACATAGCTTTCTGTAAAATGCACATCCTATGTTATACAGATGGTAATTAGGTAGAAGCTAAGTTTGATAAGCACAATTAAATCCTTCTGCTTACTCAACTACTGGAAAAGTATATACTTTTTATAGATAGCATAATGGATTTAATATTCACATCCTTGTCTGTACAACAAATGGATTAATGTACATTATAGTGCTACTAAAGCTAAATGAATTCACAAACTTCAGTATTCTGAAAACTAGCATGTAAATATATTGCTATGTAATTCATTTAGGTAACTGCATTATTAGGACTTCAGACCTCAAATTTCTTAGATTGTCAAATACTTTTATTTGTAAAAGTGACTCCCAGTCAGGTAATCACTAGCAAGGGAATGTTTGACAGCTCTAGCATATGCTGTTTGCATTCACATTATGGTTCCAAAATTGCTAAGGCAGCAAGCAGTCTACAATCTGCAGCTCTGGAGCTGCAGGTGGCTTTTTGATGGCCTCTTTTCAGCTCTGGGCCTCCCCTTTCATAGATGCTGTAGGTGGCTCATACCAGGCTCTCCCTTCCACTGGGGAACCCTCTGGAGGGCCTTTACCCCTGTTTCTGGGCTCCGCACTTGCACCACCCAATCAGGAGGCTACATCCATTATAAAAAAAACAACAAGCAGTTGTGTGGCACTTTAAGACTAACAGATTTATTTTTTGCATGAGCTTTCGTGGGAGAAGAGCCCACTTCCTCAGATGCTTCGAAGATCATAACAGTTATTGAAGACACTTTTAAAAGGCTCTGGTGGGTTATCCCCTGTGGGAAGCAGTGTAGTTCTAGCCATGCCAGACTGTGGCTTGAACTGCCTGTAGCTTGTGAATGAAGTAGGGCTTGTGGAGGAAAAGCAGCCCCGGCCTAAGAGTTTTAAATTTCATGCTCAGGGAGGAGCTCCAGCCTCTGCCTAGGAGGCCATATTGGATGCTCAGACCAGGCAGGGCTTAAGCAAGGGAGTGGGCCCCAGCCTGTGCCTAGCTGCTGGAGCAATCAGGTAAGGGGGTTGGGGGGAGCCAGTGTCAGCCTGGGGGTTAGGGAGTTGCAATGGGAGGGAGAAGTGGCATGGTCAGAGGGTGGGGCCTAACTTTCATGATAACCTTAATTATTAGAATGATGACAGTAGGATCAATATTTGCCCTTTTTATAAAGTGTGCAATAAATTTTAAACTAATTTTGGAGTAGGTAAAATAACTATGCCTCAGTGTGGCTCTCAGAGCCTTAATCAACTTGTGTGGCTCCATAAGTTTGGCCATGCCTCATCTACGCTATGTAGCAGGGGTAGGTGACCCCCAGCACATATGACAACAGTGGTCTCTGAGCACACTCAGAGTGGAACAAAGCACCACAGAAATTGTGACTGCTGCCACTGAAAGCCACTCTGGGCAACTTCCTTCAAGTGCAGCTGGGATGCAAGGGGGTCCCCGCTGCCTATGCCTCCATTGGACACAGAAAAAAGCTGTCCAGACTGGCTCCTCTCTGTAGCAGGATGTGCCCTAAAGGAGCCACTCTGGGCAGCTGCTTTCTGCAACATGC
Organism: Podocnemis expansa; assembly: GCA_007922195.1. Taxonomy (NCBI): domain Eukaryota; kingdom Metazoa; phylum Chordata; order Testudines; family Podocnemididae; genus Podocnemis; species Podocnemis expansa. Next base: position 130,693,498 of record ML681963.1, read on the forward strand.
CTGGGAATCCCTGATGAGCCACTCTGGGTAACTTCTTTCTGGGGCATGCCTGGGAAGGTGCTCTCACTCCAGCAGTAACTGCTGCTGCATTTTCACAGCTGCCACATTTTCTTCAGAGGGGGCTACCAGCACCAGCTGGGAGTCAGGAGTGGTACAGGAGTTGGCAAAGGTTGGTGACCACTGCTATCTAGGATTAAATCACTGGGTTGTAAGCCTGCCTCCCCTTTTGCTTAGCAAATGTTTTCTGAAGTTGCTGAAAGACTGGGTTCAATTCCCAGGGGGTTGGACTCGATGATCTCATGAGGTCCCTTCCAGACCTATGATTTGATTGATTGAAAGAAAGATGGAAGTCATTCTTAACCTATAGTACTGCACAGGTAAGTCTAATAACTCAACAAAAGTTGAGCAAAGTGTCAGTACTGCTTTCCAAAATGAAAAAACAATATTCAGAAGGTTAGATTGGAGAAGAAGCTGAAGTTAATTACTAAAGCAATCTTAATTGTGGCAGTTGTTTCACCACAGCTTAAATGTATTTTAAGTCAGTAACTTGACAATTACAAAAAAGTTACTACGTAAATTAGCAAGTACAGAGTACTATATCATCATGACAATCCACTGTGATAAACTTGATAGTATTTAAAAGTGTCACCAGCCTCCTTGTTTGGTTTTGACAGACCAGTCTTACTAATAGTCATAAACACCAACAACTTCCCTTTCCCCACCAAAAGAGGGTTTTGAATGTAGGTTGAAGATGGAAAAAAAACTCAGACATTTTACTGTCTCTTTATTCAAATATCAATGCAAAGTCTTTCATGCTACCAGCACACAGGCTCCACCAACTTCTTTGATCTTCTCCTCTGCTCTCCTGCTGAAAAATTTTGCTTTCACAATTACAGGCTGTTTGGGCAGCTTCCCTTTGCCCAGGACTTTGTAATAACCCTAGAAAAACAGTGGGAGAAATTGCCATACATAAGTTTAATGGAACTATTAATCTCTACACACTCTTCAATAGCAATAGGAGAAATGCAAACAGAGCAAAGCATCAAATTTGTGGTGTCTGCAATTCAATAGCTTTGCATGGTGTGAATTTATCAAAGTCTTAATGACAGCAGCTTTCAAGCTATGCAGTTTTGCCAAGAATGAATGTCCTCATAGAACTTCAAAGATCTGTGTAAACATTATTGAATGCTATAGTCCATGAAAAGATATTTACAAAATCACTTCATATTTAACCATGCAACGGCTAAACACAGTGTTGGCATCAATAACCCTCAACAAGAATTTTACATTTTGTAATACAGGAAGCCCTCTTTCACTGCTGGTTACTTCAGACTGAGATTGTTTTTAGTCCATTCAGCCTCTCCAAAATAAGCTCTGGCTAGCCACCTTCTTTTGATGTTGGAAATTAAGTCCACGATGCAATACAAAGCAACTTTTTGACTAGTTCTCTTCCATCAGCTTGATGCTTCTATTAAAGATGATAGCTCGTCTAAATCTGACAGGAATCCTAAAGATAGTCCTAGAAAGAGTCTTTCCTCTACCTTTGTTTGCTGGCTGTAACCAAGCTGGCTAAATGTATCAGTTTTAATTAAAACATTGTTACTGATCAGGTGACTGACTGGAGGCATGGAGACACCAGAGGCAGTGAATATAGATCAGTGGTCTTTCTCCAAGGACTGTAGCACACCAAGACAACAGAAAATATCAGGATGTGACTCTAGTCTCAATGTAGAGATATTAACCTAGACTTGACTGAAAAAAAACTACATGTACAGACAGCTCTAAGGCTGAAACTCTCAAATTCCTCTAGTGGTCTCCTAAAGCTGATCTATCCAACTGTAAACATACAGATGTACAAGCAGAGACACTGACTGCAGTAAGACTGAGTTTAATATGAATGGGCCTTATTACATACATCACAGAAGTTAATTTAAAATATCTTACCTATGAATATTAAGTACTAGGAGAAAGTGTAAAAGACAAGCCAAATAAAAATGAAAAATGCAGTTAAATAGATTAAAGCAAAGTTAGGTTAATGAAGCAGATCACTGAACATTGAGAATGGTCTAAAAGTCTATTCTTAAGATTGCAGAATACCCCCCCCCGGGGGGGGGAGGGGGAGCAAAACCAATTTGAATGTTAATGATAAAATCAAGTATACTTACTGAGCGTACTACATCAATGACAGGTGCTAATCCAGCCTGATTTTTTGCATAGTTGAGCCTTGTTTGCTCACTAACAAGTGTCCACAGTTTATCCAAATTAAGAGTAGGACAGAAGTGCTGGTTCCTCTTCAAGTGGTAATGTCTCATACCAACTTTCCCAAAATAACCAGGATGGCTAGAGGAGGGGGGAGGGGGGGAAAAATCAATGTAAAACCTTGTATTTGGTTTAAGTGAGAACTATTAACTTTTCAAACAGCATAAGTTTTAATATTTGGATTTTTTAAATATAGATTCCAAAAGTATTTCCAATACTCACATTAATATCAACTAAAATGTTCCAGGTTCTCCTTGTTAATTTACCAAACAAGCAAAACCAGAAAGAAAAGGAAAATAAATACTGTACCGAAATGTAGAATTCACAACTGGTGTACCTTCTATGATTAGCTTTGGCCCAACCTGTAATCCCTGTCCATTCCAAACTTTGGATTTGGGGTCTAGGCCTTGTTACTAACCTGGTGACTGACTGAACTACCAATAAGGACAGTCAGTGAATAAAGGTTAGTAGTTATTCTCCGAGTACTCTAGCACACCACGACAACAAGCAGTGTCTAGATGTGACTCTAGTCTCGGTCATCTTTAAATACATCTCTCTTTTACCTCATGAAAGGATCACAAGCTCAGGATAAATGTAACATTCTCCATCTATATCAGGGAGGGCCAAACTGTGGCTCGGGAGCCACATGCGGCTCTTGAATGAAAAAGCGTGGCTTGTGGAAGAACATCAGCAAGCCAGTTTAGTAGGTAAAAGTATATGGCTATATGCCTCAGTGTGGCTGTGGAAGGTTTAATAATCAACTTGCATGGCTCTTGAATTACATCAGTTTGGCCACCCCTGATGTACAGTGGGGACCCGTTACTGCGCGACCGGTTTGCCCGCAGAACCGGTTAACGCGCGGTAACGGGATATCCCCCAAAAGCTCCACAGTAACATGCGGGTCCCATTAATGTGCATTGCGTAAATGGGACCAGAAGCATTGCTGCCTCAGAGATGTGCCCTAGGCACCAGCCCAGGCCCCGCTCCTCTGCTGGGGTCCAAGCCAACCTCACGTGCCTGCTGCTGCCAGCCTGGCCCTAGATCCCAGGCCGGGGACATGGCACGGAGAGGCAGCCGCAGGTGGCTGGACCTAGAACAGGGCTTGAAGTGGTTGCCACCACCACTCCCTGCCATGTCCTCAGCTGGGGGTCCGGGGCCAGGCTGGCAGCAGCAGGCACTTGAGGCCGGCTTGGACCCCAGCAGAGAAGTGGGGCCGGGGGCATGGCTCGTGGCCAGGGAGCGGGGCCTGGGCCGATGCCCTGGGGAAGGCCTTCTGGTCCCATTTATGCATGGACTGGTTTACACACGGTTGCCAGGGGCTTGATCGCCAACACCTGCGCGTAAACGGGTCCCCACTGTATATGGTTACATGCATTAACACTGCAGGGGCTCAGATCTGAACAGAATACATGTGTCCCAAGCACATCAACCATCACATTTGGAACGCACAATTTTGGTGCATTCCAAAGGGGCAGCCGTGTTAGTCTAGTCCAACAAAAACCAGCAAGGAGTCCCATGGCCCTTCAAAACTAACAGATTTATTTATCACGAGCTTCCGTGAGAGAAAAACCCCACTTCGTCAGATGCTTTGAAGATGGGGGAATTTACAGAATGGGATGAGAAGCAATGTCAATTTTGGTGAGTCAGTGACGCTAATTTGTGGAAGGCAGCAGTCCAGCTACACCAGGGGACTACAAAGAACAGCCTTGCTGCAAAGGCAGGCGGGGGTTTGAAGGACCCTTCACACGCAGGGTCCAAAATGCCCACTGGGGTTCAGCCGCGGGACATCTCAAGCCGGCTGGGGAAGAAAGAGACGGGAGGAGCACGCCTTACTATTTGTCAAAGTTGATCCTGTGGTGGTGCATGCCCCCAGCATTGCCCCGGCCTCCGGGATGCTTCCTGTGCTTGCCTAGGAGAGAGAAGAAGCCGCCGTGAGCGTGGCAGGACACGCGGCCCCCTCACCCGGGGAGCGTGCGCGCGCTCCGCACTCACCGATGCGGCCGTGGCCGTGGCTGACGTGGCCCCGCAGCTTCCGGGTCTTCCTCAGTCGGGAGGGCTGCGGAGGACACAGCGTGTTAGCGAGCGGGGTGAGGGGAGCCGGGCCGGGCTCCTTCCCGCCCCCAACCCCCGCTCCCCTCAAGGCCGGCCACGCGGCCCCGCACAGCCGCTACTCACCATGGCGCCAGCACCAGAGAAAAGGAACGAGAGGAGGAGCCGCGGTCTCGCGAGAACTCACCGACCGACAACGTCCGCCCCTCCAGGGCGGAGGAACGCCAGGAGTGGAGACTCTCGCGAGAGCTGCCGAGCCGGGGCCAAGTTAAGCTAAGAGAAGGGGGGGACGCTTGGGAGCCTTAGCCTGACGCTGCACGGCGGTTACTTCAAAACGGCCCGCGGCCACCCCCTCCCCCGTGTGACTTTGGTTGGTTCCTACGTTCCCCCTGCTGAGGCGGGAGTAGGCCCGCATTCCCTGTCTCAGCCCCGCCCTCCGCGAGCCGGGCGGGCGCGCGGGCTCCGAGTTTCGGCTCGGCCCAGTCCTCAGCCAATCCCCGCGCAGTTGTGGAGCGGCACGGCCGAGTCCCGTGACGTCACCAGAATGCTAGGCTCCCTGGAACGCTCGCGCGTGCTGTGTCGAGAACGTTGGTGTCCCTCGTGGCGGGAAATGCTGCAAAGCATGAGCTCTCCTGGCTCCCGGGGGGAGGCGAAGCCAAAGCACCCCGCGTTTGCTTATTTTTTTTTTTGACGGCCTGGTTTAAGACCTTGTGGTTGGAAATGCTCTTCCTGTCGCACCAGGAGCTTGCGTTGGAGGAAGATGCTGTGTGGGTTTTGTGTAGAAAACAGGAAGGATATGGATTGAGGTGATCTAGTTTCTGTTCCGGGCCCTGTGGTAGATTTGTTGTCTTAGCTTGGGTAAAGCCACTGAACCTGATTGCCACAGACTCCTTGTTTGTTTTCTGAACTAGACCAGCGTGGCAACCCCTTTGGAACTTGCATTCCTCGGCTTTCCCATATGTACAGTGGACTGGAGGGTGTTTACCTTATTTGGGTGATGTGAATCTTTACTGTTTCTAAAGATTTTTTTTGAAGTATTCAAATGAAACATGCTATACATATTCACATAGTCAGTCAATCAATCAATCAAATCATAGGGCTGGAAGGGACCTCATGAGATCATCGAGTCCAACCCCCTGGGAATTGAACCCAGGACCTTCTGCATGTTAAGCAGAGGTGCTAGCCAAAAAATAAATTCACTCCCAAAGTGAGAGACCCTTTAGAGCAGGCGTGGCCAAACTGCAGCTCGGGAGCCGCATGTGGCTCTAGAATGAAAAAGTGTGGCTCGTGGAAGAATGTCAGCAAATCAGTTTAGAAGGTAAACATATATGGCTGTATGCCTCAGTGTGGCTCTTGATGGTTTAATAATCAACTCGTGTGGCTCTTGAGTTCCATAAGTTTGGCCACCCCTCCTTTAGATAGTTGCAATGGAAACCTAGGAGTGAGCCTCCTAGTCTAAAGCAGTGGTTTTCAACCTTTTTTTCTTCTGGGCCCAACTGAAGAAAAAAAAAACCATTTATGCCCACAACCCAACAATTATCTTTCAGCAGTGCATTCCAGTCTTTTGGTGGCAGCAGCAGCAGCAGGGAACATCTCAACCCAGTGCCTGAAGGCCTGTGACCCAGTAATGGGTCCTGACACGGTTTGAAAATCACTGGCCCAGCGACACTAAGCAGGGCTCATAGTAGTGTGTTACAAATGGAAATGGTGTACATCTTGGGTTGCAGTTTTGGCTCTCTAGCCTGCCAAACCACTCAGGTGGCTAACCCAAGTTTTCATTAAAAGCACAGCATACACATTGCCCCCCCTTCCTTTTTTTTTCTTCATTCTTTAAGGCTGAAGCTCTGGTAATGCAATTCTATCTGCTCAAACTGGAAGCTTTCCCCCAGCTGCCACGTAGACATCCTACATGGCCAGGTATAAGCCCATAATAAATTTTTATCATTGAGTTATAAGGTCATGCAGAGAATAATGGTGGAAACATTTACAATACTCTGGCAGTTTCAAAACCTGAGATTCTAGCCTTGGGCTCACTGGTAAAAGAATTTTTTTCTGAAGTAATTGTTTTAAAACAAGTATTTTAACTGTTTATGTGTTAACGAAAAGATTGTCTGTTGATTACATCTATTTTTTTTTTTTTTTTATAAATGTTGGGTTTCTTACAGTTGCTTCCAAAGTTTTCCACTAAATATATGATAGTGGCTTTTAATACTTATTGTTTAGTACAAATAGGAGTGGGGAGAATGACAGAGAAACCATTACTACAATGACAATTTATTTTTTAATTCAGAGGCCTTTTGTAACTGTTGAGCAACTTGTGAACCTGAGTAATTTTGCCCTTTACAGTCTTGTTGATGCATTTTTTCCAACAATAAAGGATTGTGATAAACTAGTAAAGCTAGTTTTTACCTTTCAGTTGACAAGTTTAAACAGAGGTAAAATTGCTGCCTGCATATGATCTAAATAAGAGTGAATGAAATTGGAAATCAGGCTCATAATCCATGAACTTCAGAACACTCCCACTAGGTTGTGAATTAAAACTTGTTTTCCAAGATATTCTTCTCCCTTGCAGCAATCTACCCATACAGCTCCTTGCAGGTTCAGAGTGTAAGATTTCTTAAGACCTCTGTATCTGGCATTGCTTACTGACAGTGTTAACTGTCTTTTAGAATTTATCATAACACCTAATTTTCCTCCATAGTGTAAGATAATTCTAGTGTGCTATATCAGGTGCATTATGTGTCTTCACTTTCCTTGGAGTCCTCAGATACTTCAGCCTTTGCAGAAAAAAGGATGCCGCCAAACTAGAGAAAATTTACCAGCTTATCTTTACAATATGATACAATTCCCAGGAAGAACATCTGATGTTATTTAAGAGTATTCCAATAACGTATTTTGCCATTAATGGGTTTTGCACAAATAGTAGAAATGAAAGAGCTAGTTAAAACGGAAACGGAATTTTGTGACTTTTAAATATTTTTCTTGTTTTCCCTATTATCCTTTACTTCATGTGCTTGTTTTGTAAATTATGAAAAAGGATGTTTGTTGGGTGGTATTCAACAAATGAAACCAAGCTCTCGTCAACTCAAATAACTTAATGTGCCAATTATAAAATTTAAAAAAAAAAAAAGTTAAGATGAATGTGAGTGTCTCAAAAGCCATGTGGAATCCTCACAACAAAAATACCAGGAATATATCAGAAACACCATTTGATGGCATCAGTATGAAATAAAGATGATAGTGAAGAGACAGCAAATCAAATGATTTAAGATGAAACTCACAGTCCTAAGCTACAAAGATGTTCCATTTACGGTAACATTTGCCTTATGTTGTTATAAGTTTACACCTCTCTGGAACTCTTAGTTCTGTGGCATACTCAGAGCCCTTCAACTGAAGTCAGGGTTTGCTGTTGGCTGTCAGGACTTTGTAAGATCAACCTCAGGGTTTGCATCATTGCTGGATGGCTTTAGTTATGGTCTTTATTTAGCCATCTGCCTATGCTTCCTTAAAAACTCAGTCTCCTATTGTAAAATTAAAATATTTTTGTGTGTTCTCATTTGTAGTGAAGCACTATGTTAAATATTTCTGAGATGCACAGCCATGTGGATTTTAAGGGCAGTTGCATCTTGCAGGTCACAGAATTTCCCTCACCCATTCTTGAGTTAGTGAAGTCACCAGAGCTTGATATAAAGACACAAAGTTACAGAGAATCTGTCCATCATACCAGTTTGAACCAGCAAGCAACCTGTGCTCCAGGCTGCATAGGAATGCAGAAATTCCCCAGGGTCTCTGCCAGTCTGAATTTGGGGAAAATTCCATCCAAACTCCAAATGTGATTAGTTAGACTAGACCCTGCCTGAGCATGCCTGTGGGTAAGCTCCACTAGCCAGCCTCAGCTGGGAAAGAATACTCAGTGCTAACTCAGAGCTCTCTTCTGATATTAACCAGTATCCTGTTTGCAGCTGCTGTAGGTATTTGCAAATAGCAGTCATAGGTGCAAAATGTCAGCGTAGGCAAGGATGAACTTGTAAAGCCAGTCTTCAAATGAGTTCATTTTTTGCCCCCACAACTCTTCTTGGAATGCTGTTCTAGAATTTCACTTCTCTGATTGTTAGAAACCTTTGTTTCACTTCAAGCCTAAATTTACTGATGGCTAGTTTATATCCATTTGTTCTTGTGCCACCAGTGGCCTTAACTTAAATAGCTAGCTGTCTGGTATTTATGCCTTATTCACGGCAGTCACAGCTCCCCTCAGCCTTTCTTTGGTCAGGCAAAAATAATCCTAGTTTCTTAAGTCTCCTTTCCTAAGGTAGGTTTTCTATTTCTCTGATCACCCTGGTAGCCCTTTTCTGCACCTGTATCAGTTTGGATTCATCTTTCTGAAACATGGGAGACCCAAACTGCACAGTGCTTCATACGGGTTTTACTGTTAGCAGTGCTTTATAGCATGGCTATAATGCTTCTTAGCTCTGCTGGAAATACCTCTATAGATGCAACCTAACATTGCATTACCCTTTTCTACAGCTGCATCCACATGGCAGGTCACAGGCATGCTGTGACTGACCAGTACACCCAGGCCTTTCTCTTTGGCTATGTCTACGTCTACCCTAGCAAATTAGTTCACACTAAGGAGCCTTAATTCAAACTAATTTGAACCCTGTTAACACTAGGCCAAATTTTTAGTTTGAACTAAGCAAAGCTTAGTTTGAACTAGTTAGTTCAGCTGGTTAGTTTGACCTAATTGCTTAGTTCAAACTAATTTGCACGTTTAGTTCAAACTAGCACAAATAAGTTTCAATTACCAGTTAGTTCAAACTAAGTGCGGGTTTTAGTTCGATTAGCTGTGCTTTTTCTAGTTCAAACTAAAAAGTTAGTTTGAACTAAAAAAGCGTGGCTAGTTTGATGTAAAAGTTAGTTTGACTGAAAAAAAATGCTTAGTTTGAACTAACTTTCAAGCTACTTAGTTCAGACTAACCAAATCCGAACTAAGATTTTAGGTGTAGATGTAGCCTCTCTCTTGCTTCCAACTCATATATCCTCAGCTGAAAGCAAAATTTCTTATTGTTAGTCCCTAAGTGCATGGTTTTGCACTTTGCACTATTTCATTTTATCCATGTGACCCGGGCCTCCTGGGATAACCACCTGAATATGCAAAGATCAGGGCAAGCTGCAAAAAGGAGAGCAGATTCTCCCAGCACTGGTGGGTTACCTAGAGTTAAACTTCCCCAACCAGTCACAAACAATGCTTCTGATCCCCCACAATGGATATCAAGAAGCCACCGTATAGTATAGCCAGCTCCCTTTACTGCATTCCAGTCACCGGTCCCCAGTACAGCCACTAGGTCTGTTAAAGAAATAGGTTCTTCTGACCCCAAGGGGTCAGCCACATTACACAGAACAATACAGGCTTGAATCTTACCCAAAATAACACGCTGCCAGCCAATCCTTTAGTAACTACAACTAAAGGTTTAATATAAAAAGAAAAGAAACAAAATGAGAGATGTTATAAGGTCAAAGTGAATCACATACATACAACTGATTTAGAGTCCAAAGAAGATAAGTCCTTGTTTCACAGCTTCAGTCGTTAGTGATCCAGTTTATAGGAATAGAGACCAAATAATCCAAGTGTAGAGTTTGTTCTAATTCTCCCCCATGAGAATCAGCAGGGCAGTTTCCAGGCCAGTGTTGGCTGGGATCTCAATCCTGCGGCCCAAACTTTCCCTGAGAAGCTTGGACAGATGTGAGACCAGGAGTTTGGTTCCCAATGTCCTTTTATAGATGCAGCTAGCAAGGTGGGCATTTGCAGGTCAATTCTTCACATGGGCTTTGATGACAGTTTCCAGGTCTTCCTTAAGTGAAGCATAGCAATACACATTGTCCTTTGAAGGAAAACCTTCACCTCCTGGGTACCCCAGGTAATTAACTGCATTAGTGCCATTAACAGACAGTTTAAGTTGGTACATCAAAGGTCCCTTTAGATGTTAATGTTCCCTCTTGACCCCTTCCAATAGAACAATGGTAACAGATAGAGAAGCACTTCAGTCACCTTGCTAACCTCTAACAGGATACCTGTAAATACCATCGAGAAACAACTAAGAATACAAATGCATATCAAAGCACTAGCCTACTCATACATTGCATTTCCATATAATATGTCTTCAAAGGTTAGCCTTAGGTCATGTATTTTACAAAGATGGCTTGGCCTTTTCAGGCCTAGCATGACAATCCCACCTCTATTACTCTAGTTTTCAAGATCATCTAAATTTTCTTGCATGATATTCTGGTCTTTCCCTGTACTGGTAATACCTTCCACAAATTTTGTTAGGGCACACCAAATTTTGAGCTAAGTTCATTAATGAAAATATTGAATAAGATTGGTCCCAGATGAATCTTTGAGGAGCTCCACTAGTAACCTTCCTCCAGTCTGACAGTTCACCTTTCAGCATGACTCATAGTCTCCCCTTTCCACCAGTTCCTTACCCACCTTTTGATTCTCATATTACTCCCCAGCTCTAGTTAACTAGTAATTTCCCATGTGCAGCTGTACTAAATGTATTACTGAAGTCCAGGTGATTACATCTACTTCATTTCCTCTTTCTAGAAAATTGGTTGTTATCTTAGAGAAGATAAGGTCAGTCTGGCATGATCTGCCTTTTGTAAAACCAAGTTGTTTTTTTATCTCATTTACTGTTTGCCTCTATGTCCTTAATTATTCTCTCTTTCAAAAGTTGTTCTAAGATCTCACAGTCTGTTCAGGTCAAACTAATGGGCCTCTCATTTCTTGGATTACTTCCTCTCCTCCCATTTCTAAAGTATAAGAACTATTGGAGACTGAGGCAGACCATTTTGGACGTTTGCTTCTGAAAGATGGATCGAATAAATTAGATGGCTCAAATTTGAAGACCTGTCAAAGTAAGTTCTTATATAAATAATTTCATCATGCTATTATGATATTGGTATTTTTAATGGAGCTCATTTTAATTGGGCCTTAAAGCAGTCTCTAATGTTGAACCTGTAATCAACTATGAATACAAATAAGATTATAGCTATCTGCCTGATGTTCTAGGGGCAATCAAGTAGCTATATGTCCATATATTTTCAGCAAAAATGAGAGTCCTGTGGCACCGTGAAGGCTAACAGAGTTCTTTATGCATAAGCTTTTGTGGGCTCCAATCTGCTTCGTCAGATGCTTGAAGTAGAAGCTACAATTAAGAGGTACATATGCACATGCTGGGATGGAGGAGGACAAGTGGCAGCAATGTCAATTCAGTGGGCAGATGGGGCCCGTTTACACCAGTTGATCAAAGGGAGAGCATGTGTGAACAGGGATAATCACTTTTTGTCATGTGCTAACCATTTCAAGTCTGTATTCAGACCCAGTCTGATTGTGTCCAGCTTGCAGATCAGCTACAACTCTGCAGTTGCACACCAAAGTCTGTTTTTGAAGTTCCTTTGTTGAAGTATAGTAACTTTCAAGTCTGCTACTGAGTGTCCAGGGAGATTGAAGTGTTCTCCTAATCATTTATGGATTTTGTGATTTTGATGTCTGATTTGTGTCCATTTATACTTTTGCGCAAGAACAGGCCAGTTTGGCCAATGTACATGGCAGAGGGGCGTTGCTGGCACATGATAGCATGTACCACATTAATGGAGGTGCAGGTGAATGAGCCCCTGATGGTGTGGCTAATGTGGTTGGGACCTGTGATGTTATCACTGGAGTCGATGTGTGAGCAGAGTTGGTGGTGGGGTTTGTTGCAGGGGTAGGTTCCTGGATTAGTGGTGGTGGTCACGAATCACAAATCGGACATCAAAAATGGCAACATCCATAAACCGGTAGGAGAACACTTACATCTCCCTGGACAGTAACAGACTTGAAAGTTGCCATAGTTCAACCAAAAATCTTCAAAAACAGACTTCAGCGTGAAACTGCAGAGCTGGAGCTGATTTGCTGAAAGACATCTGTTAGTCTTTAAGGTGCCACAGGACTCTCATTGTTTTTGCTGTGCAACAGACTAACACAGCTACCTCTGGTAATTTTCACATATTTTCATTTGCTCCCGCAACTGGTTGTGGATGCAAAGCAAGAGGCAGGTTTTAAAATTTCCAATAGTAATTACAATTACTATTACAATTTGTTAATCTTAAACTCTGTTATAAATGGAGAGATTGTAATTTTGATTCATTCATATTTGATTCATATTCATATTCTTAATATAAAAGGACCATGCTGCCAAACTTACAGTTGTAGAAAATTTATTTTGCTTGAAATACATACACATTATTTATAGTTTGTCTAATTGTTACTTTATTCATATGCTTGTTAGTCTGACTCAGGGCCTCAATGAAGTCTAGAGATGTTGCTCAATGTTACTCAGGACCTCAGAAGTTTCTCTTGGTACATCTCATGTATTTGAGAGTAGTGCTAGTTGTCCAGGTTTATCCACAAGCTGGTAATATGATGTAATTTATTTGATAGGGGAAAAAAATGTTATTTTCTGAACCCCCCAGATGTCATAGAAATTTTTCAGTAAGGGGGCCTTAATATTATAAGGGCTGACTAGTGACTATTTTGAATGAGAGCTATAAAATGTCCTTCTGACTCATTTAAGTGATATGAAAATGTTGTATAGGATCAATGAGTGAATCTCTCATGCCTGCAATAAAGCTTTCTCAAGTAGTTTCAGATGACATCTGAAGAACAAAGTTTTCAGGAAACATCAGTACTGATCCCTTCACTTGCACCATTCCAGTCTTGCTAATAGGAGCTGGAACAGAGTTTCCATCTGTGGGGACAGTATGTCATCCTGTTTACTCTCTCGTACAAAGCCACAACGCTGACGCTGTAGTCTTTCCAGCTGGGTGTGTAAAATAAATATTGTCTGCATTCAATTTATCAGTTTTCTTTTATTCTGCATTTATTACTTTCGCTTCCTTTGGGGGTTTATTGTGACTTAATAGGTTATGATTTTATATTTCAGAGAGGCAGGAGTGAGCTGCTGTGTGGTGCAGAGTGGGAGCCCTTCTGTGAAACATGAAAGCTTTCTGATTGTTATTAAGTGGACCAAATCCATATTCATATCTGGTAATTCACAGTTCCTGTTGAAGGAGATATGGATAGACTGAGAGGATTTATTTGGCTTAATTATAGCCATTATAGCCATCTGCCCTTCCCCCCTTTGTGCTTTTCCCCAGTTCATAACAATGCTTCTAACTTGACACTGTATTTTTGCCTTTGGAATGCAAAAGATTATACTCAATGGCATGGTTTTTTAAAAAACAAAATGTCAGTGGAGGCACCCCAGACCTATTAGAAGGACTTTTCCACTCTCTAATCCCATTCTTATGAATTACAGTAGATTAGAAAAACAAACAATTTTGTGGCGTTTTAAAGATTTACAAGCTAACATTTATTAGATTAGAACAGCGGATCTCAATCACTGTGTTGGGCAAATAGTGTAGTGGCTAACATCACTGCTTAATATGTAGAAGGTCCTGGGTTCAATTCCCAGGGGGTTGGACTCGATGATCTCATGAGGTCCCTTCCAGCCCTATGATTTGATTTGACCTAGTACTGTGTCACCTCACAGGGGTAAATGTATCACAGAGAGCAAGGGGGGTGGCTGGATTTGGCCTGAAGCGGGTAGGCTGGTGTGTCCTGTGGTGTCACAATGTGCTGCCAATTGTGTCATACCCTACAAAAGGGTGAGACTCACTGGATTAGATGCTTTTTAGTAGCAACATATTGATGTCCTTCTGCTATGTTGCTCCTAAGCAGCTGTTACTCTTATGGGAAGTGTTGTCTGACCAAACACATGTGAAGAGTTAAGTGTGTTTCAGAAGGGGTGGGACAGCTGTGTTGTGGGAGACTGGGAGGGAAAACTAGGGGGAACCCCACATTTGGGGTAGTGGAATTGGGGAATCCTGGGTTTGGTGGGGGAGCCCTCAGATAGCAAATTGGCTGAGCAAGCTCCGCTGCTGGGGACAGCTTAAGGATGCTCCAGCTGGCTGCTTCATGCTTCTGTCTGGCAAAGGATGAATATTTGTGGGGGGCGGGGAACACCATGTGCAGCTCGCAGTTAGGAATGGAGGGTGGGCTCCTAGCACAGACAGAGACAAGAGGAGAGAAGAGGGATGGGTCAGTGCTCTGATGAGGGTCTCCTCTGACCTCCTGCTGCAAAACAACAGACTGACACCCTGTCAGTGGCAGCTGAGAGAATGGTGGGTTACTCACCAGTAACCGTCCTTCTTTGAGATGGGCTGCTCGGATCCATTCAGTAATAGGTGTCTCCGTGTCGGAGCGCCGGATTGCTTGGAAAACTTTTGTCCCAGCCTGTCAGGAGGGGGTAGGCGGCCTCTGCCCCTCGTGCCCCCCGCAGCTATATATATGGTCACCTCCTGACCCCTCAGTTCCTTGTAGTCGCCAACTCCCTGTGCGAGGATGGAGGGGAGGGACCTGAATGGATCCGAGCAGCCCATCTCAAAGAAGGACGGTTACTGGTGAGTAACCCACTGTTCTTCTTCGAGCATTGCTTGGATGCATTCAGTAATAGGTGACTACTAGCCATGCTGATGGATGGCAGGTGGAATTGGCTCTTCCGCCTTCAGCATAGCAAAAACACCCCAAATGGGAAGAGGCCCAGTGAGCAAGACTGTAACCGGAGCCGGGAGATGAACTAGGCTCCTGGCATGGTGCAGAAGAATCGATAACTGTGGGCCAACCCAAAGGTAGGGGTAGGTCCAACCCTGCAGAGGTAGACGTGCGAGGACAGGACGGACCATGGTCACCATGGTGAAGATGAAGAACACAACATGACAACATAGGGTTGTGCTTGGCTGCTATACTAAGTGGTATAGCACGAGGAAAGGGATCAGAGAATAAGTGTCTGGTCATAAGACTTTCCAGCGTGAACTGTAAGGAGACGCTGGAGGCTGGTGGGTATGGGATTAGCTGTAATGTCCATAGCCTGCACAGGAAGCAAGGAAGAAGGGAAAATTATCCCATGAACAGAGCACATCAGGTCCGAGCCGGGAGCCAAAGGGTCGCGGCCTAGCCATGATGGCTGCAGAGTACGCAGACAGTCACCAGTGGAAAGAAGCTATCCCTTGTTCTGGTTACAACCAGCCCCTGAGGGGGCCTGGGCTAAATTGCATAAATGCATTGGGAAAAAAGGGGGGGGCGGATTCAAGCGAGAAGGATCTGAGGAAGGCACTCCAAAGCAGTACCCAAAACCCGAGGGCAAGAGAGGTGCAGTGGGCGGTGCATTGCATGTTGGCCGGGGAACCTTAAGCTAGTGCGCAAGCACACGCTTCCAGTTGTGTAGGGAACCAAAAACTGGGGTTGTTTACGGTTTTTGGGGGTTTTTTTTGAGGGGGTCCCCAGGACAAGGCAGCATGATGGCCTTAGGTGTGCAGATGGTTGGTAACTATAAGTGCCTCAGTAGCGTACGAGCTCACGGAGAGGGCCTGTTATTTGGCCTGTAATCCGGTGGGGTTCCAGCATCACGAGGATTGCTCGGATGACAGGGATATATGAAATGGGAAGAAGGGGAGGCGGGGAACAATGCAAACCGCCACTTGGCCAAGCCATCAGGGTGGCTGAAGGCTTGTAGAGATCCAGTAGCAGGGGTAAGATCTCGTGTGCCTAGGGCATCGTTAGAGAAGAACCATGCCGCAGCTACATTGCACCTACATGTGTGGCAGGAACAAGGGCAGGTAGAAACAGAACTGCCCTCGAAGTACGGTTGCTGTAGGAAGGATGAGTCACCTTCTGAGCACGCAAGAAGTGGAGTTGCTTGCAAAGTGTCAAATGAGGCACTAATGAGGTACCTTGGGTTTAGAGAACCACATGTAGGGTTACTTCCAGCTGGATGAAACCCGATGGCATTCCTTGTGGAGGGTATAAGCCTCTGAGATTTTACGTACTTCGGAAACAGGAGACTTGACCTGTCTTCCTCTATCTATTAGATACGCACACGCACACACACACAGACAGACAGTCTGGTCCCTCAAGGGAATGAGGGAAATAATGGTCGTAGTAAGGCCATCACCAAGGTCACATGGGGGTGGCTTACAATTCGGACTTAGATCCCCAAGGAAGCAGGCTGGTGCGTGCCTAGGGGGCAGAGCCGTCTGCCGGGATACGTGCGACTGAAGGGCAGGGGGTTGGGGTTGGCAGGCACGAGCAACTCAATGGAGGGACTTTCGTGCCCGGATTGCGGTATTGTACCGGCTATGTAGGGGCTGATGCCACAGAAAAGGGCGGCTCTGATGCGGGAGGCCCAGGATAGGTACTTCCACTGCTGTTCCTCGCCAAGGAAAAACGCGACGTTGACTCCTCCCCCTTAAGTTCCCTGATCCGGAAGCTCCACGTCAGGTATGCTAGGTCTCTGCTGAGAGTGAAAAGGGGAAAGAGGGGAGTATGTGGGAAAGGCTTACCCCGCTTCTGGAAGGGTGGGCCCAAGGCGGGACTCCTAGGATAGGGTGTCCTGGTACCAGCCAAGGTTGCCTACAAGGGAAAGGGGCTGTTGCTAGGCCTTAGATTCCACTAGAAGAGGAGGATATAGGGTGACAGGGGCTGGACCACTCTGCCTTGGCCTTCCCTGGAGGCTAAGGACCGCCGTAATGATGTGAGACGCATTCCACTTGGCGGTTGGGGTAGTGCAGGTTCTCGTCTAGCACAGGGGTGCCAAGAGCCTCAGTCGAGCTGGCCTAGCTAGCGTGTCAATGGTATGTTAGTGAGGGGAGGGGTTCCCACCCCAACCCAGGAACGAGCATGCATCCTAGCTGATGTAGGGTCTTTGGGTAAGCAGGAGCAGTTCTCCGTCCTTAGAGGGCTGTGACTGCACATGTCAGAACCTCTGCAGCAGTGGCTGGGGCTACTACGAGACGCGCTTCTCGTTTCTGTCAAGGTCACTATGGCCCCAATTCTGTCATTTTAAGATCTGATTGGATTTCATCAGTGGACGTTCAAGTTGTACAAATAAAGATCTCAGTTATAAACTGGTTCACCTTGCTATTTCTCAGGGAAGCAATCATACAGACTTTCATGTGGATTTTCTATCAGACTGTAATGACTACAACCTGTGAAACTGATTGTAAAAGAACTTTTGCAGTTCTGTTTACCATCTCTACTATGAAACTGATCTATGGATTTTATTCTCGTGTGTGTAATGAATTATTTAACCATTATGCTCTCCTTTTAAAAAATAAATATTAGTTTAGTTAATTATAGTTGGCTGTAAGCATGTATTTGAGTAAGCTCTGAAATATATATTGACCTGGTTAGTAAAGTGTGTGGCCCTGTGGGATTGGTAGAACTTTTTTTAATACGATGAACAAAATTTTTCATTAATCCCCACCACATTTGATTTGTCTGTCTGAGTGGAAGCTAGAGAGCTGGATGGCTTTAAAAGAACTATATTTTTTTGGTTTCTGGATAACCAGTGAGATAATGAGAAGCTCTTTGTTGCTGGCTTGGTGAATCTAATTTTAGAAATAACCATCAGTATTGGGTGTTTGCAGTTTTGTCCTAATTAAGCTATCTCAGTGTGGCTCCCTTAGAGACCAATGTCATAGCATGGATGAAGGGAGCCAGATGGGTACTTTGAGATACTCTCCCGCCCATACACACGGGTGAAAGCAACATCAATTAATACAGCCCAATATGTTTGAGCTGCTTTTCCTCCTCTGCTGTGGAGCTCCTTTATAGCATAGTCCCAGGGCCAGTCCACATAGAAGGCATGGTTCCATGGCCAGGTAGGAGAATGGAGGCAATGTCAGGCAGTGTAGATGTGTCCAATGCTCTCTGAGGATCTTGCGGGATCTGTGAAATGCAATTCCTAACATTCTTCAAGGAGCAGGGGAGAGCAGAACTACCTTCACCTTTCTTTCCCATTGTATAAAATAACAAGAAGGAAACATCTTGACTTGTAACTTGCAAAGTTTCCTGCTTTGTGTGTGGCTTATTTCCATGTTGGAACTGGGGCTTCAGTTCCAGTTTCACAGTACAGACATAAGCCAGCAAGTACAGTTTGGTTTGGAAATCCCAGGCTACAGTTAGGAAAAAACTTTGTTTTACCTGTAATGGGAGCAGATTTGATGTGTAGTCTCTGAGATGCAGTAAACAGAACCTCAAGATGACAATTGTAGAGTGTAAGAGGCACATTATTAAATTTTTAGAAGCAAAAATGTTCATAATTATAAGTAGTTTTGCATTTTTGTAAGGAAATTTCTACCCTGCGTTGCTGGGGATGGGGTTATAAGCAGTTATGGCCTTTTTCCATTTGCTGATTGTAAAATGCTGGGAAGATGTTATGGAAAAAGTTGGCATATACTATTGCTTTTTTCATCCTCTTTGAGAACTGCCAACAGATAGCAGAGAGTGTATGAGAATGTAAACGGTTAGCGTTACTATAAATAGATCCACAATACAGTATGCCTCAGATTTTATCAAAAGTATCAAGCACTGTATAATGATGATGGAATTTTGGTTTGTTTACCAAAAACCACTCTTTCCAACATGCTAATCGGTAAAGAAAACGTTCTTTTCAGTAATGTGGGTATGCAATTTTCACCTGCAAGGAACTTCCCCTTTCTTCAAAGGCAGCTAAATTAATGTTACTTTTGAAAACTTGCCTCCTGCAGTTGGCTGGAAATTTTCACTTGGGTGACCAAGCGCTTCATTAAGTGGAAAGTGGTTGTAATGAGTCATTTTGTGACTTTTAATGTCAAACTTTGGACTAGGAAAATGGAGAGTCTAGATCTGTTAAGGAATTGTTTAGTGTGCAAATGGGAACTGAAGAGAAGGGATCCCAGACTACTGCCTTGTCTTCACTCCTTTTGTAAGGACTGTCTTCCAGATCTGATTCAAGGATACAATTACACTTCCACTGAGCATGAAGTTGTGTGTGAAGGTAACATTCCATGTACTGTTTTCTGTTTCTTAGGCCCTTCATAATGAGATATCATAACAACAGGCAGATTGGGAAGCACTTTTTGACACAATCATTCTTTAAATTATGTTGTAGAGGAATTACTAGGAGACTTAGAAATGAAAGGTGGTTTGGCTATCTTTTGTTAATTAACTTTTACTGGAAAAAGCAAAACCTGTTGAAGACAAATTAAATAATTAAGAAAAATGGTTAAACTCTGTTTTTACTTAATTATGTTAAACAAATGTTAACATCCTGGGTGTTTGTTTTTATAAAAAGGTATTGTAAGGTGCCTACTAGGATATGACTTCTTTATACAAGTCTATGACTACAATGGAACTTTCTAAGGTAAATGTCCCCCCCCACCCCCGAATAATTTCAGGATAGATTTTCATTCTTCACTTTTACTGGAGGTCACTGTAAACTGGAATTGCAGTTTGTATATTCTCATGCAGTTCTGAACTTTCATATTTCATCAGTGCATCTCAGGTTCATAATAAGCAGATTCCACTATATAGTGTTGTTGATATTTTTATCCATTTTTAACTGAACTAAGCAATCCTGGTGCATTTTAGTGGCAAGAGAAGGATTTTTTGAATTTGGCTCTTTAAGAGCATGACATTGTGGTTACAGTTTTCAGCAGTTATTTTAAAAATAAATGCACAGGTGTTTCTGAAATGTGCAGCAAGACACAAGTCATCAGAAACAGATATTCCAAACTAGAAACTAACTTGTTGAAGACAATCACCTTTTTACTTAAAAAAAAAAAAAAAAAAAAAAAAAAAAAAAATAGGACTAATTGAAAGAAAACAATCTTATTTGTATCTGTTCCAGAGCAGTTGTGCTGGAAACTTGTAGGAAGACAAGTTTCCTGCCCTGAAGAGCTGGCAGTCCAAATTGGATACATAACACAAAAACAAGTGGCTCAGATGTGAGAGTGGCTAGTGATAGAAAGCTGATAATTGTTAAAAGCCCAAGTGCAAGAAATATTGGAGGAGGAGAAGGAAGTCACTTGGCACAGATGGAGAACTCTGTTCGTGTGTAGGGAACTGAGCAATAAAAAAGATGCAAAGACTAAAGTAAGAGAATGAGACAACAGTATCTGAACAATCGCTTCAAACAAATTATAAAAAGTGAACCATTGCCTGTCCTCTGGTATTTCTACATTCCAGATCGCAGTAGTATCTAAGCTCTCTCAGTCTACAGTGTCTTTTTCCGATCAGTTCCAGGACAAGTAAGTTCTCTTTCAAACTCAGTTGTTGATTGACTAGTCCCTAACTTTATGTATCCTAGTTTTCAAACATTGGCCTGAACCCCTCTGTTTCCCCAAATAAAAATGAAGGTGAGAAGTCTCAGCATTGTGAAGCACTTAGTGATCCTTGGATAATACACTGTAGTTAGACATAATGATGATTGATTATTTTTTAAAAGTTACCTTTTTTTCAAGGTTGCCTGAGGAGTGGAGCAGGAATTATTTACCTGCAGCATTAGTGGGGCATAACATCCCCTGAAACAAAGCATTGTTGCTCTGTATCTCACCTTGACTTGTTATGGATCAGGAGCAATTATGGGCAAGAACAAGACGGGAGAAATGACAGGGGAAAGAACCAATCAACAGTGATATCCCAATAAACTTAAGAAAGACACCAGGTGCAAATATCTAATTAATATGTGAGCAACATAAGCAGCAAAGAAAACACATCTGTGTCTCACTTAAATCAGTGACTGAAACTGTGGGTAAGGGCTTGTCTATATTATAAAATGCTGTTACACTTGAATACATTTGTGAAGAATCAAGTTAGCCAATGTGGTGCTGACCCTGGCTTTATTATCAGCATAGACAAGGATAAATTTTATTGAATCAGAGATAGGTGATATGATACTGAACATGATTTGTTTTAGTAAGCTCTGACTACAAAATTGTCATCAGTACCATGTCAGCTAACTTATTTCTTCATAGCTGTTTTCAGACTCTGTTTAATGTAAAGAAGCCCTAACTCTGTCGGTGCACGCAAATGCGAAGTGAGGGAAATCAATCCATCTCTTCTCATTTTCAGTTGATTCTGTGGTGCATCTGTGATTGCTGCAAAGATGAACTTAAAGTGCATTGGATAAATTACTTAATGACAGTAGAGACTGAGATGAAAGTACATGTTAAGCTGCATTTTAGTGTTCTTGCACCAGAAGAGGTGTTAGCAAGATTTCTGAGGTAACCTGAACTCTCTGGAGAAACTGGGAGAACCTTATAGTTCATTTGTAGGAGCCGGGGTGTTAAAAACCATTGTGACTGAAGTTAGTGAGATGTGTTTGAAGACAGCTCTGACAATAGGATGTAAAGGTAAATGATCTTTGCAGTTTTGGTAACTGAAAGTTTTATTGGTAACAGGAGACCTTGGAAATCATTGCGGGTTAGTGGTTTGACTCTCATTTACTTTTTTTTATATTTCAGTCTATTTTCCAATATTTCTACATGTTAAATAGTGTGGGCCACACTGAACCCTTCTCTAGCTCCATAGAATTAATGAGTTCAGTGTTCAGAAATGAATAACATTCAAAGGACCACTCTGAGAGGTGTAGAGGGAAAACAGGTGATAGTCCCACAATAAAAAAAAAAAAAGGTTCTGCCTACACAATAAGCTCCACCTACTTGAGAAGCTTCCCACAATAAATGGTGCAGATGTGTAAAAGAGACACAGATATGCTGTTTGGTCTTTTGGGGCTTGGCCCTCACTAGAATCTGAATATATCCATGGGCTCTGCTGGATTTCTGGTGTTTAACTTTCCTTCCTTGAAAAAGCTGCCTCGTGGCGCCTACATATTGTGCAGCTCTTCATCATGTAGCCCTCCCTCTCGTCTTGTATGCTTTGCTGAGAAGTGAAATAGTTAACTTTACTTTCAACTTTTTTATCATTGAGTATATGAATTAGCACCCTTTGAGCTGAATTATGTCAGGTTCTGCAAACACACACTGGTGTCTGTGTCAGTTACGCTCAGTTCATGTTTTCAAGACTAGATTAGCCACCATAACAGCTAGAGACTATTTTAGGAAAGCTGACTCTGGAGAATAAGAAGGCAGCATGGAAAAGGTGCTGATAAGCACACCAACTTGTACTGATTGAATTTAAGACCTGATTATGTTTCTGTATTGTGACTTTAGGCAAGCTGTTTCTTTCTGTTTCCATTCTATTTGCACTTTCCATTTACTTACCCGCCATTGTAAAGTACTTTAAGATCAATCGATGGAAAGCACAGAAGTTGAAAATTTCAGTTATAATTTTTATTATTATTACATCTTTGTCTGAATTGATTCTGTGGGATGACTTTTATTTTTCTGAAATCACATTAATAAATCGTACATGGTACAAGTAGGCTTCCATGGCTTGTATAATAATGTTTATGCAAAAATCATTGTAGAGCTTGCCTCCAAATTGAAATGTGAAAATCAAAATTATCTGCTGAAGGATATTCTTTTTTCCTTTAAAAGAGAGGACCCAATACCGAGTTTCAGAAAATGACAAGAATATACAAACTAAAAGTCAAGTATTGAAGAACTGCAAACAACTCAACTAAAGCAGTCCTTCAGGCAACACAGAGAGTTGTCTACGGTTGAAAATGTACAGTTGTCTTTAGCTGGAAGAGCAAATTTCACCTAGCAGCCCTGCCATCCCAATGTTACGGGTAATTGGTCAGAGGCATAAAAAAATTGCCTAATTGATGCCCATATTAACATTCATGTGTCCCAGCTGTCCTATGGAGAGACATGTTTTGGTCTTTAAGAAACAAGTTTATCATACTGTCTCATTTTACTCTGTGCTTACTTTGAGAGATGGACAAATAGCTTATGGAGACTACAGGTCCCAGCATGCAATGCTCCACATTGATCTAAGCATTCTTCTGGACTGTATTAAAATGTCAGTGTTTGTACAGCTTTTTAGCCAGCATGTGGGTTGTTAACTTCATTTTGGCCTGTGTTATAGCAGGCAGATTACAAGGGCAAAAAATAATCTTGTTTTGATGCAATATGTGCAAGTGATGCAATGTATTACACCTGTTAATTCTGAAAGGGAGTACTCATTTGTTTTAATTAGACATCCACGATGAGGTTCAGAACAGGCACAAAGTATGAATTGTTCCAAAAAGGGTAGGGAGGAAACCTCGTCATGAAGCATGGAAAAGCATATCTGTTGTTCGCAGGCTTCTAATTTGGGCCACTTAAATAGATTTACGGGAATCTGGCTCATCTCACTCTGCTGTTCTGCTGCCAGACCCAAAAGGCAAGCAAAGCAGTTGGGTTTTGTTAGATAAATACAAGGCTGTAAAAAAGGGGGAGTTTTCTTTAAAACTGTTTCCTATAGCCCATAATTGAGTCTCCAAGGAAATGTGAATCATGCCAGCAGCTCTGAGCATTAGCTAATGATCTCTGAGAATAATTATCATCATATTTGTTGGGGGAAAGTGGGTAAGGCAAGAGGTGCAGTGTTTGGACTGCAGGTAGAAATGTGTTGATTATGAGATGTGCGCTACTTGTTTCTTTATGATGATCAGCAATTTTTAGAACAATCACAGATTAATTACCTGTATTGGTTTATCAAGCAGATACTTGATCTGAGCTTGTCTTGTGTTTAAAACCTGACCTGAGGTAGGAGCTTGAAAGTCTTAAAACAGAACTGTAAGTTGAGTACTGTGGTACTCGTATTAGAAATGATCAATATACAAGGCCAGCCTTACAAGCGAGTGACATTGGAGACTGCCTAGAGTGCCGTGGGTGGCAGTGGGGTCCGATGGCCAAGACGCAAAGAGCTGCATGGGCCTGGGCTGTGAGATCACAGAAGGGAGCTTGGGTAATGAGCGAGGCATGGGAGGCAGCAGGGCAGGAGGTGATGTGGGAGAGGGGAACCTGGGAAAGTAGCACACAAGGGTGCCACAACACAAGCTTGTCCTGAACACCATTTTGCTATCGTTTAAAATTTTTCAAGGTCTCTACATTTGAGGAGGAGGTTACAGCCTCTGCTCTCAGATGTGGATATTGCCAGTTATCCATGCCTCTGTCACCTATGGATTAGATTACTGTAATTAACTGTATTTGGAACAAAATTTAAAGGGCCCTCAGAAATGTCAGCTCATGGGTATTTCTGACAGGCAGCATATGGCAGTAGGGGTCAAGAGACTACACTGGCTTCCAGTTAATCTCTGGATCCAATTCAGGGTGTTGGTTTTAATTCATAAAGTTCATTATGGTGTATGTCCTAAGTACGTTGCAGACCACACTCTTCTTATACCTTATACTGGCTATTGAGAGCCACTGGGTAGCTTGCTATGCATATCTGAGGTTTTGTTGTTCTCTGGAATTCCCTTTCCATGTGATAGGACAGTGTCCATATTTGTTGACCTCCAGGGCATGCTCCAGAGTCTCTGTTACCTGTGGCAGAGAGGGTGATTGAATGGAATTAAAAGATGGTAATTATTGGAATGATGATTTTAAAACACCATATGTGGAATTTAGATACCCATTTTAGGTATCTGTGTTTGGGCCTACTAACTCTGGTTTTCTGGGTTCATCATTGTGAATGCTCTGTGCATGTGCAATTTGGTTGTTGTTGCTGAGGTGAGTGACACAGCTGACATGAATTTGCAGGCTCTATGATCCATGAAAAAGGAGAGAGCATCAATTTGAGAAAGTGAGACTATCTCTAAGCCTGAAGGCGGTAGTATTAGAATTTTGATGGGTAGCACACACAGTGCCTTTTTCATGGTAGCTTCCATGGTGCTTTTCTTCATACACAAGAGTACACCATGAAGTAGAACATCACGAGGAATGATGGAGCAGTTTCAAGGCTGCAATCATGGGGTTATTGCACCCCATATGAGAGAGACTTTTTTGGGAATGACTTTAAAAGCACAGTTGCCTTCACTGGTCTTGTGGGATCAGCTGATAGGTCAGATATGCTGAGAAATAGCTATGTGTCTTAGGTGTCTCTGATATTTCAGTGGTGGCTTATTAATGACTTGACTTATCCCACAACTCTGGGGGAAACTGGGTACAAGTCCAATCTTAAGATTCGTGTTGGCTTCCCTGAAGTTGTTCTCCTCTGTGACATCACAATCCACTGCACAGCAATGAATTGTGCTGTCATAAATAGAAAATTAATTATTTCAACTGATTAGTTAATAGGAGGAGCTAATGAACTCTTAGGAAAAACATGATATTTTTATGCAAATGTTCCTGCCTGCTTGCCAAAGAAAATTTATATGTATATATAAACAATATGGGGGTCTCAGCAACCCTTTTTCCATAAATGAGATGCAGTTTGTGTTTCTAAAAGTTTTGATAGAAACAGTGGGGCCAGATTCAGACATGGAGATTGCACTAGGGCTGAATTCGGCTCCTAAGCTCTTGATATACAAATTCTGTTGTTTGAATGCTATAATTCCATGTTGGATTACTTTTACATACAGTGATTGCATCATTCTTCATGCATATAAACAGTGAGTCTCTAGGGCAATGCTTTTCTTCACCAACGTTGCCATAATATATTTAAATGAGCAGTCTGTAAATTGCGGGTTTCTAAGACAAATGAACCTTGTTGTTTATAGGTAATGTTGAGAGATGAAGTTAAGAAAGATTTGTAGGGAGCAGTCTGCACAGGGTACCCTGGGAGTCAATGGCTTTGTGATACTTATTTAGCTGAAACAGGAAGATTCCTATTTCCTTCTGAGCACCTATGGAAAGTTTATTCAGAGCTTTGAAAGACAATTCAACACAAAAGAGAGTGGATGCTGTTGTTTTACTGTGGGATCTGTATTTCAACACTTCTGGAAAAATACAGCCAAATATCTTAGAAAAGGCCTAAAAGGTGAGAGTCAGAAAGAAGATGGGAAGAAAATAAGGTGGATCTTGTGTGTATGCCTTCTAATGTCTCCACTCTTACCTCTACCCTGCTACTTTGTGAAGGATTTCTTGAGTGAAAAAAAGAGAAAGCAGTTCCAGAGGCTAAGCAGAAAGGTTTGGTCACTTTCTTTCATCATAAGCTGATCCTGTACAGTAAAGACTGTTGCTATGGGGCACAATGTATGTGTGTCTGCTTAATAACAATCCATTACCTGAGCTAGGTGACTTTGATTTATGTACATCTTGAGGTGAATGCTTGTTTAGAGGACAGGTAATCAAACATGTTTTGTTTTTTTTTATTTAACTAAATGGTATTTTAGGAGCAATCTACATTTTAAGCGTAAGCTTTGCAGGGAGGTTCAGCATATGTCGTTTATATCTTAGTGCGGCTGCTACTTGTCTCATTGTTTGCAATAGTACATACAGACTTAATTTCTTAATATCCAGCTTGCTTAATTTAATTATGATTAGTTTGGATAGTCATTCTCTAGTGTATTTATAATGTCAAGAATATTGTTAGGCTTTTGTAGGATAGATATGTGGAAAGCGTTGAACATTTCCACAGTGTACTAGTTTTAATGCATATAAAGTGCCACAAGTGAAGTCCGATTAATTGAACTCAGGGTAACTGGAAAGCAGTTACGTCACACAAGGTTGCAGAATTCAAAAGTTTGCTTTTTCAGCAAGGGGTATATGTTTTCATATGCATATGAAGAAAAGAATCTTAATTCTAAATCTTAAGAATAGTCTATGGTCTATTAGGGAGATGTTTACTCATTTGGAGCGTACAATGGCAGCTGTATAACTAGAAGAATGTCCCCCATAGGGTGTTTCCATATCCGTAGAATTTTCAGAATAATTTCTGTTTGTTATTCTTTCTACTCCTGACTTATCTTGATACTGAGGACTTGAGAGTCAGAAGCACTCAGAAGTGTTTCTAAGGAGAGTTTGAAGTTTGAAGGTCATCATTATTTAACCTTTGTCATTTATCCAGATTTTCAGATAGCTTAGTCTAAGACATTTAGATGATCAGAGTTTACCCACATTTGAATGTGTGTTAGTGATCAAGATCCTAGTATCAACATTAGTATGTGGGGCATTGTGTGCCCTGACTTATGTTCCACGCAACTGTATAATGAACCGCATATAAAATCTGGGCAAAATTTAGCCCATAGTGCCTACTGCTTCAATTTTATACATTCAGTGATTTAAATTATACAAAGTTTCTCTGCATCAAAAAGCCTGATTATTTATCAAGGTGATTGCATTTTTCTAAATAAATGACGCTCCTGGACAGCAACAAGGACCATGCCATTTTTAAGTGTAAGATACTGAAATATTTCTTTAAAATATTAATAAAAACAGTTCTGATTTCTGAAAAAAAGTAAATGCTATTTATATTTTACATTTCCTTGGCCTCTGGTTGTTGGTAAGCATAAATTAAAATTCACATTTACTTACTTGAGATGTTGAGCATCCCATTAAGTGTAACTGAAAAGATAGAATTATTATAATAAAATTTCTGGATTAAGTGAAAAATACTGCAATATAACTAAAATGAGTGATTCCTAAATTTTAACCCTTTTTATAGCGTGTGAGGGATCTGTATAAAATGGCCCTTGACCTGGAAATATATTAAGCACAGCTTTTGCTCGGCAGCCAGTCATAATTCTAGTAGATCTCATGTATGGTCCAGGGTAGTTGCTACCACAACATCAAAGTAGAAGAATGATTTTAAGGGATTATTGAACACTGTCCGTTTTCCCATCTATTGAAACTGCTCTGCTAACTGACTTTCTTCAAAGTTACTGTGAGAAGCATTCTGTAGGCCTACACTATCATCTTTGCTAGACTGTTACAGGCATGAATACAGTCTAGAATTTAAACTGATTTGCAATGCAGTGTGATGTGTGTAAGGAAATGGTTCAAAGTCTCTAAGGTCAGATCCAATTCATAGCAAGATTGCCATTGTTTGGAAGAGTATTAGAATGAGTCCTATGTGATTTAAAAAAAAAAAAAAAAAACCTACCTGCAAAGTACACCAAACTTATTACAGTGCTGGTTCACTTGTGTTGCTGTTGCTAATAATATGTGTGACAGTTGCCCTATAATGATCTCACATGATGACTTGAAAGCTAACTCTGAGCCTAGGGACCCTCCCACACTGTGATTAATAGGTGTTCCTTGTATGCACCAATGAAAATGGCTTGCAAGGACCATGGTAATAGCTTTGTATCCATTGCACAAATTGCCTTAGATATGTGTGTGTGCCTGTTATATTTTTACATATCCCTAGAGACCAGGTTTGTTAATGATTTATGTCAAAGGTACACAGAGAAATGTTTTATTTCTGGTAAGAATGGAAAGGTTTTACTTACTAAAATGGCAATATCATTTTAACATACTGCCTAGGTACTAAGGCAATTAGCTTCAATTACTATAGATAAACAGATAGTACATGAACTAGGACGGGTGCTCAACTTGTGGCCCACAGGGTGTACATGGCCCACCAGAGCATTGCATAAGCACTGCAACATGCTTCACTGCAATATGCTATCAGCTGATTCATTCACAGTTTGTCATCATGTTTACATCAGTTTAGTTTACTCCTGTGTGTAAATAGCAAGTGCTATACATAGAAACAACCTGACTAAACAAATATAAAACAAGCTGAACTTCAATCAGTACAGGTGACTTTAAATCTTATTAATATCTGTAGAATCTGTTTGGCCCATACTAGGTTGTGCTTAATTTATGTGACCCTTTCTGTGTAATGAGGTTGGACACCACTGAACTAAGATAATATAACCAATAACCAAAGTAACAAAACAAGTACAGTGCAATGGAAATAGAATATTGTGAGATGTTATGCAGTTATATAAATTACAATTTTTTTTTTAAGTGGGTATTTAATGTTCAGTCAAAACTTGGCCTGACGCCACTTGAAAATAACTGAGTTTGTAAAAGTTCTGGGGCAAGAATATCAGTAACCGACTTCTGGGACCATTCTTCCCATTGGGAGTTTTCAGACTGCTCTACCCACAAACAAAAATAGTACACATCATTTCTGATAGCCATTGGTCCTCCTTTAACTTTGTATACTGAGAGTGCCAGTCATTAGGCAGTCTAGTAAGTTTTGTTGCAGAAAGAGTCCTCCATTTAAACATATTGATTCATTAGGATATACCATATATAAACAGAAATAGGAAATGAATTGGTGTAGATGCAGAGTAACATGCAGTGCTCATATTTGTTACAGCGTGTGTTGTAGCAAATAAAAGTTCACATACAGTATATACTCTTACAAACATTCTCTGTATCGAATGTTACCACTGAAGAATGCTCCCAGCCCTGGCCTCCTCCAAAGCCCATTTGTTCTGGGATTATAGCTGCTTTCTGGCTTCCATTAGGCGTCAAGCACCCAAGGACACCAGAAGTGGAGAACAGTGGTGTGAGTTACATACAAACCTTTCTGTACTGGGATGGCTTGTAACCAGTAGGCACAACCTATGTACACAGACCAGTATCCCATACTCCCACCCCTCCACCTATAATTGGAATAGGCCAGAGGCAGTCTCAAAGGTAGTGGGGAGATCTTACTCTCATTGCAAACACTCAGGACAGGATACAGTATTGCCCTCAGTGGGAGCTAAAAAAAATAATAAACTACACTTTTCAAATGTTTTACTTCTGTTTCAAGAGCAGAGCCTGTAAAGGAATCATATATAATTTTATATAGGGAGAACAATTCTTGGCAAGTTCTGTTCTTCAAACAGGAAGGCACAGAATTTTGAGGTGGTTTTTTTAGAGTTTTATAATGAAAATTGACTTAATCGCAGATATCACTGAATGATCATCCATGACACATTTACAAATACTGATAATACAATGTGGTTTTCATTATCTGCATCATGTCTGCCAAATTACTGAAACTGAAAAATACTGTTCTGAAATTACCACAGACTCATTCCTGGGAACTGGCAATGGTCAGCACCTTGTAGTATCAGGCCTGTGATTAGTATCTGGCAAGATGCTATAGGATTGAGATCCCAAACACAGATAACATTAAGCAAGTTGAAAACATTGAAATCTTAGAAAATCACTGACACAAATCTAGTTAGTTTCAAGATTAATAGACAACTTAGTATTACATTGTTCCGCAGGGTAGTCTCTCTTTAGAATGTTTTTAGTTAAGGGAGACAGAACGTATAATAATGTCATTCTGGTGTGAAGTCATAACTGAGCATCTGTCTTAAAACAGTACTTTAAAGAAGTCTACTTCTTTTTACCCTGGAAAACATTGTCCTCAGTTAATTTAAACTAATATAAGAGAGAAAGCAGATGATAATACATAGAGCCAAAATTCTATGCTCATTTGAGATTTAAGGACTAAGATTAAAAAGCTTTGTTGGATTAATGCACCACCTTCATCTCTGAGGAAGTGGGTTTGGGCAATTATAGTTCACACATGTACATGATTTTGGTGGTTTCAGCTTGATCAAAAGTGGATGTTTGCCCTTCAAAAAAGCTCCATGTGGTACAGCAAGAAAGTGAGTTGCCTGTTCCAAGAGGCCTGTGATTGAAAAGGCAAGGGTTATTACTGATGTGGTGTGTTTTTAGAGCTTGGGACGGCTCCATGAACTGCAGTGTTGGTTCCCAACATTTGTAATTACTAAAATTCCCATTGGTATACTAATCAAGAGAGGAACTGAATGATCATTCCTTAGGCACTGAGACTTATTAAGAGATCACAGGGAGCAGAGCAGAGTAATTTTTTTTTCTCTTCCTGTACTTGTTGTGTTTAGCGCTCTGTTGTAGTGAAAAGATCTATCAGAAACTTGCAATCTGCTTTTGTTTCTGTGGGCAGCTTATTTCCTCCTTTGGCTAGATCTTGATTAGTTGTTGCACTGTAAAACTATTGCAAGGGAGTGCATATTATGCCTATTTGTAAAATATGTGTTTGCGCAATATACAATAGCTGAAAGTAGACATAGTCATTTGCAGTAGCTGCATATTGTACTGTATGCTAGGTAAGATGTGCTGAACAGCTAGAATCCTTGGCCTGAAGAGCAAAGTCTGAGACAACTGGATAAAAGAGAATGTTTCATAGTGACATCATGTTCAGGGGGAAGGAGGCATGAACAATGAGGGTGGCCTGATGTGGGTTGTCTAGTCCTCTTATGTCACTATACCTTCCTCTCTCTGAGCAAAATTCCCATTGACTTTAGTAGTGTAGAACTGAGTCTTTGCTGTGTAAATAACCATGCTAAATTGCAGTGTAAGAGAACACAGCTTAATGTCACCAGTTACATTCTATACCTGTATAGTATATTTTGCTCTGGAGTACCAAGGTCCAGATTTTCAAAAGGAATTGTTCATTTTGGAAAAACAAACAAGGAGTCCTGTGCCACTTAAAAGACTAACAAATTTATTTATCACGAGTTTTTGTGGGAGAAAATCCTACTTTGCCATTTTGGGTAGCTCACTTTTTGGGTGCTCAACCTGAGATACCTTGAAAAGGCCTGCTTTTAAATGAGGATTGCCCTGCCTATCCAAAGTGCTACCTATATGCTGTCTAAAATGCTAATATATCAGGACAAAGAAAGTGATCAAATTAAATATCGTTAATATATAAAAATTAACTAAAGTGACCAAATTAGGAATATGTTTGTCAAATGGCTTGTAAAGTGGCTAATATTAGGAGCATCATCCAAAATCTAGTGAAGTCAACGGAAGGATTCATTGACTTCTCTCCCCTTTCGATCAAGTCCTTGTTTAGTACTGGAAACCAGTTTTATCCTAAGATATGAAGACTGACTATTTCTTTTTGAGCATCTCAGTGATAAATAAGTTGCAAACAGAAGTGAAGTGAGAACTTAATGTACTTTCTAGTCTAGGGGTGGGGAAACTTTCTGCCCTGAGGGACACACCTGCATCTAAGCAGGCTGGAGAGGGGAAGGAAAAGAAGTGAGAGTTGGAGGGGAGGGGAGAGTGGGTGACAGGCTCTGGCCGTGGCACCACTGGGCCCACATGGTGGGAAGAAAGGAGGAAGATGTGAGGGTGGGAGGTAGGGAGAACAGTCGCCATGCTCTAGCCAAGGTGTCACCACTGCATGTAGGGGAAGAGAATAGGTGGAAGGGACAGACTGTGGGGGGAGCGGCAGCCACAGATGGAAGGCAGCACATGGGCTGTACTTTGTTCAGCTCTGATCTAATCTCTGATATTCTCTCTTTAAAAATATGAGTGGTGCTGCAGAGTGACTTCCACAGGTTCTGGTTTTAATGTTGGCTAAAAGACTTTGAATGTGATTTTCCAGGCATCTAAGGGAGTTAGATGCACAAGTCCCATTGACCTTTGGTGGAATCTGTGTTCCTGTTTTGCTTACATGCTTCTGTTCCTTTGTCCTTTTCAAACTAATATGGAATTTTTAAGAAATCACATTAACATTCCTGGTCTATTTAGAAAAATAGTTCAGTAACTTTTAGTCCCATGAGAATTTCAGAATTCTGTATTATGAACTGTTTTTATAGAAAATATCAATGTTCATTCTCCCCTGGAAAAGACAAGAATGTAACCATTTGAATTTCATGGGGAAAAAGGTGCGTATCCTACAGCCCCTTACTCATATGAGTTGTTCTGCCTAAGGGGGTTGGACTAGATGCTCATGAGGTCCCTTCTAACCCTATGATTCTATGATCTCACAGGGACTACTCTCTTGAATATTGAGACTCAAAAGCCTTTTTTGTATAATCATAAAAGCATAGGACTGGAACAGGAGTGTAGCACACTCAGCCCGGAGGCCAACCCACCTTAGCACCCAGCAGTGGTGCAAACCTTCAGAGGCTTGCCCAGAAAATGGGCTGGCTACGGTCCTGGGCTGGAAGTGACCTCTAGAGGTTATCAAGTCTTGCCTCCTGTGTTGAAAGAGGACCAAGTCCGAGACCATCCTGAGCAGGTGTTTGTCCAATGGGTATAAAATTCTCCCATGATAGGGATTCCATGACCTCCCTCGGAAGCTTATTCTAGAACTTAACTACCTTAAAGTTAGAAAGTTTTTCCTAATATTTAACCTAAATCTCTCACTGCAGATGAAGTCCTTTTCTTCTTGTCCTACTTTCAGTGAACATGGAGAACAATTGATCATCTTCCTCTTTAGAACAGCTTTTAAGATACTTGAAGCCTGCTGTCAGTTTCCTCCTTAGACTTCTTTTCTTAAACCTAAACATGTCAAGATTTTTAACCTTTCCTCACAAGTCAGATTTTTCTAAAGTTTTGTCATTTTAGTTGTTCCCTTTTGGACTCCCTCTTATTTTTCCTGAAGTGTGATACCCAGAACTGGACACAGTATTCTAGCTGAGGCCTCACTAGAGGGTAAGGAATGATGGGCTCTCTCAAAAGAGCAATAGCTAATGTAATAAAATACTGGTGGATTAACAGTTCTTTTCAGAGCTTCAAGAGTTTGTGTAGCTCCAAAGATGCTCAGCTAATACAGTGGTAAGTACAGCACAAATACTGAAATAGAATGTAGAACCACAGAGCCACATTAGTATTTTGTACTGTCCCAAAACTAGGCAAATGTAATTTGTTGGTTGATGAAGAGCTGAGTTTCCTGGAACTAAGCCTTTTGGTATGATATCAAAGAACTGTCAGTACTTCAGTGTGGTTTATTTCATTTCCTGATTCATAGAGCTGTTCTATTTCTTCACTTAGGTATCCTCTCCTGTCCTGTGTGCAAACAGACTTGCTTCACAAGGGATGTAGTTGAAAATTTCTTTCTCAAGGACTTTCCCACAGCAAATCCAACTATGGCAAGGGTAAGTGGAGGCACCTAAATAGGCTTCAACATAATTCTTTTGAACACTGATAACTGGACCCAAAGACTATGACATTTGGGTAGCTTTATATAGCAGTTCTTCAGTAATCCCTGGAGACTGAATGTATTGCTTCTAAAGCACTTTTCTCACCCCATCTATAGAGCGAAGCACTAAAGTCAGTGTAAGTTTTGACAGTGATTCAGTGGTGTAGGATTGGGCCCTCGACACAACCATGCGGCAATGTAAATCACTGCTACTACGCCCCTAGGTTGGCCCTCAAAGGGAACTATTTCCCTTTACATTTGCTGTGTATGAAAACACTTCTGCACGTCACCACAGCACAGCCCACAGTGAAGTTTTGTAGGGCTGGAACTTAGAAAATGTTGGCTTGTTGCAACATCAAACTGAGTAGCACTGCTTCTAGGGGGTAGAATTCACCTTCAGATAAACTCAACTCTCACTTACCACCACAGTTAGGTTTCTCAGTGATGAGCTAGGGTTTCACTCCTGAATTATGCTTCACTCATTATAGAAGTAACTTGCAAGTAATAAATGCATCCAGAAAAGATGGTGGATTCCTTTCTCTGTCTATTTCTTGGTATCTTCTATTCACTTGTCAGGGCAAGGTAAGGGCTATATGGTTGTCTCAAACTGATTAATTCTTTTAATTGTTAGGATATCATTTTTCTGGGTGCCCATTATCAATCTAATAATAATAAATAAAGTTCTTCATCAGACTTGGGGGAAGTCCACCAGACTTTTCAGTCTTGCAGCATAATGGAATGGACATTAACAGAAAGGTTGGAGACATTTTGCCATTCACTATGACTTTATGTAAACAAGATACATAGCAAAAAAAATGTTACTCACATGTCTTTTTAAATAGTAGATTTGCAATTTAGTATTTTAGTTATGTATAGTCTTCTTTTATAATATTTTAATTGTACTATTTGTCACTGTATTTAGCTGTTTGTTTATTTCTGCTCTCTCTGCCTCATTCTATTAACCTTTCATGAATGAGGAAGGAGGACACTGGAGAATGATTATGTTGCATTGGAATGTATCAAAATTAACACAATGCACTAAAATGGATCAAAACTAGTTTGCAAAGTATTGATTTTTTTATCATCTCCAAATGGAATTCAGAGTGTTGCCAAATGGTTAGAGCTAGTGAATGAGAGCTAAAGCTTGTAGGTTCAAGTCTTTGGACCAGATCCTGGCACCCATTCCATTTACCCTGTGCCTTTCTGCCAGTTCCAGGGAGTTATCAAATCATCTTAAATAACCAGCTAAATATTTCTCTGGCATAGAGGAATCCTTTAGCTGGTTTTACCCAACTTAGGTGATACAGCAAAAGTATGACCAGAGCACTGCCTCTCTCCAGTGAACTCCTGTCAATGGAATCATAAAATCATAGGGTTGGAAAGGGACCTCATAGGTCATCTAGTCCAACCCCCTGCCAGAGGCAGGACCACTCCCACTAAACCATCCCAGTCATGGTTTTGTTCAGCCGGGCCTTAAACACCTCCAAAGATGGAGATTTCACCACCTCCCTTGGCAGCTCATTCCAAGGCTTCACCACTCGCCTAGTAAAAAATGTTTTTTCTAATATCCAGCCTCGACCTCCCTAACCACAACTTGAGACCATTGCTCCTCATTCTGTCCTCTGTTACCACCGAGAACAGTTGAGCTCCATCTTCCTTGGAGCATCCGTTCAAGTAGTTGAAGGTTGCTATCAAATCCCCCCTCAATCTTCTCTTCTGCAGACTAAATAAGCCTAATGCTTTCAGTCTTTCCTCATAGGGCGTGTGCTCCAGCCCTTTAATCATTTTGGTTGCCCTCCACTGGACTCTCTCTAGCATGTCCCTGTCCTTTTTGTAGTGGGGAGCCCAAAACTGAACACAGTATTCTAGATGTGGCCTCACCAGTGCAGAATAGAGGGGAATGATCACATCCCTTGATCTGCTGGTAATACTTCTTTTGATGCAGCCCAGTATGCCATTGGCCTTTTTGGCAGTAAGAGCACACTGCTGACTCATATCCAGCTTCCCATCCACCATGACCCCCAGGTCCTTTTCTACACCGCTGCTACTTAGCTCAATGTTCCCCAGCCTGTAGCAGTGCATGGGTTTTTTCTGTCCCAAGTGTAGGATTTTACACTTGTCCTTATTGAACCTCATAAGATTTCTATTGGCCAACTGTTCCAATGTATCTAGGTCTCCCTGAATCCTGGCCTTGCCCTCCAACGTGTCTACTGGTCCCCCCAGCTTGGTGTCATCTGCGAACTTACTGAGAGTGCAGTCTATTCCATCATCCAGATTGTTGATGAAAATGTTTCTTTGTGGGTTGTTATCATCCGCACAACTTATAAAAATCTTGAGGTCGCTCTGTGTTGTTCTGGAGACTTTCCCCAAGATCCAGTGGGGAAAGAGCGTAAGGCAAAATCCATCTTTGGACTCACCCAGTGCCCTAGCTATGTTCAGCCTTCTATTGACTACCCAGGTCACTGAATTGCTCTATAAATCACTCAACATTCATGTACCTCATTTTCCCCATCTTTAGAAATACGTATCTAACTCAAAGGGTGTTATGTGAATTCAACAAATAATATTTGTAAAGTGCCCTGGGATCTTTAAATGAAATGTGCCATATAAATGCAAAGTAGTATTATGAAAACCAGGAAGCATCCTCTTCACATATGCTCTTCGAAGATAGTAAGAGCAAAATTTGAACAAAGCAGCTGCAGTGTTAGAAAGTTCTTATTACACTACGTTTACTTAATTATCATGATTCAATTCATCTACCTTCTAGAATGAGCCAGTGCATGAAGGAAATCAAATGAATACATGTCTTAGTCTCTTCAAAGGCCCTGGGATATTTCTCTGATCTCCTGTAAGAAGATTTTTCTCTTTTCTTCAGTCCCGTAGGACTCCAAAGAGCAATTCAAAAAGAAAACAATTCCCAAAGGAGTACAGAAATCCCCAAAGGGAAATGAAGAACTATCCCAGCATCATTTTAAGATAATTCCCTTTTATAGATAGCCTGCTCTTATAACAATGAAGCCCTTTATAGAAGGAAAAATAGTAGCATCAGGCTCTGGTTTTCTCCTGTCACAAAAGTCTGTGGGAGTTCAGTGAATGATTTCAGTGGTAGTAGCATAAGGCCCTCAAATTGGGAGACTGCTAGAAATACATAAAGGCCAAAATTTTCACTTTGAAGTCTAAAGTTGACATCTAATTCAATAAAAGTGGCCTAACCAAGAGCTATGGATTCTCATTCCCTCTAACATCCAGGACTCGTAATTAAGTGCCTATATAGGCATTCTGAGGTACCTACATTGATTTATATTCCTCACCTTAGGCAGCTAAGTCTAAACACTTAAACCAAATCTGTTAACTGACTTGAGCAGCTCAGTCCAGCAGTGTAAATCTGAAGTGATCCCAGTGACTATCATTGCAATATACATGATCTTAACTACTAAGGATTCTTCAGTTTTGTTGCTGACTCTTCTTTTCCACTGTACAAACTGATTTATCTCAAACCTTGCTGCTCGCTGTGCTCTGGACAGAAGAAGAATAAGGCCACAAAATATTGTGTGCACAGGGAGGTACTGATTTCAATTAGGGAAAAGCATGCAACATATTTTCTCAGAGAAAGCATTTCCTTTGTGAAGGTGGCCTTGATAGGGAGGGAGAGACTGCCTCAAGTATTGGTAAATAGTTTCCTTCCCATTTGTCCCTACATCATCCTTGCTATAACTGCCATCAGTGGTGAAAATCAGGTGGTGATTTTTGTAATGTAGACTGGGTGTGGGATGAAGATCACAAGTTGATTTTAGGTAGGTCACTGATTATCCATCCAGTAGCCATAATGACTTGAAAACTCCCATTGACATCAGTGGGGCCAAGATTTCACGCTTGGAATGAAATTCTGCCTTCAGTCTAAATTTGGCCCTCAGACATTAAATAGAAAAAATGTTCACCCAAAGCTAAGGCTGTAATTTCAACTAAAAAGCTCAAGAAATTAAAAAACTGACTGGCCGTCATGCCTACTACAGCTGTACTGATCCAAAGCCCATTGAAGTCAATAGAAGCTTTTCCATTGAATTCACCGGGCTTTGTTTCAGGCCCTCAATGTCAAATGCACCTTCCATGCTCTTCATTGAAACTAATTCTGACTTATAGCTATATTGATGCATTTATCAATTCCAGACTCATCTGGCATCAGGTTACTTTGCTAATTATTATCAGTAGTAACAGCAGTAGTCCCATGTCACCCACAGCCTGCTAGGCTACTCTTCACACATCCAGGAAGAATTTTGCATTATTATAGTTATTTGAAACTTGTGACAAAACTGCTGAGACTGATGATGGTGAAGGCTGTTTGTCTGGATGAGCCCAGGCTAAACTGATAAACAATCAGCTGTTAGTGCAAATAGCTTTCTGGCTAGATCTTTTGGGGAGTGTTTATGTATGAATAGCATATTACTTTAACAGTAGCAGCACGACTGCCTTGAAATAACTCAGTGCTCAGATTTCAGTCAGTAGACAATGCAGGAATCAAGGCCCTCCCCTCTCCTGCCACAACGGGGTGTTGTTTCTCAGCCAGTAACAATCCTTAATTACCGTTAATCTAGGTGACATGACATACACAATAAAGGAGGTAATTTTCCACACAGTTTAATCAAGCATCAACTGTACTGATTTAAAGCTATATCCTTCTCATTTTTTCTGTCAGTCTTGTATTTCTAGTTTAACAACATAATACTACATAAATGGAGCTAGCTACTATGCAGTTCTCCTCAGGGAACAGAAGCTGGATTCATCACTACTTTTGGTGGGAGTGTTGATGTTCCAGTTTCAATGTTATATTATGTAACCAGTCAATAAAACTGCAGATTTTACTTTATTTTGTCATGAATTCAGCTATATGCAGTACAGAGTCACTTACATGGTCCTATGCTATGGGCTAGGCTCTGAGTTAAAGTGAGTCAACTATAAATCTGGTGTAATACTATTGAAAGTGCTACAGAATTACACTAAAGTAATTGAGATCAGACTCTGGCCCATTGATTGTAAATTTTGTTTACACATAATAAACAAGTGGTAATGGGCACATGGCACAAAATAATGTGCTGAGGATACTATGTACTGAAGCAGGACAGGGCAAAATATCTCCTGATAATATGAGTTAGTGGGAAATCATGACCCAGATTAAAGTATTTGTCTTTTTGCTTGATGTCAGGGATTCACAGGATCAGTGCTATGGTCCCAGCTTGGGAACAGTCTCTAGAAGGAAACTTTTCAGTGTGCAAGACCTCCTGGTGGTCTCACTCTTCTTCCAGGGTAAGGTATGCAGCTTCACTGCCTTCTTAGATGGGACCTGTGGGCCTTTAGTCCTCCTGCATCACAATGAAAGCTCTGTTCATGAAATCCAATGATTAATGAATAAACTTTGCTGTTTTAGAAGCTGCTGTGTGAGTGTTGCTGCAAATGCATGGTATGATGCATTAATTCCTGAAGAGTGTTGAAGTCTCCATCATAGAGACTCCTGATGGACTTCAACACTGTTCAGGAATTAATGCATCACTCCAGGCATTGCAATGATACTCACACAGCATTTCCAAAACAGCAAAGTTTATTCATTAACTGACAGACAGTGCAGGAAGTTGTTTGGGTGCACAGAGAACTGAAAGTTAAAGCATAGTCCCCTCTGGTTAGCCCAGAGCCCAGCCAAGCTGTAGCAAACACTTTCTTTCAATCTCTGACTCTCCATCTTGCCTCCTTAGTCAGATTCTAGGTGAGCCTTGACTCCTTCCAGCCACTAACTCCTATCCCCTACCTCATACCTCTCCCAGTCTTTGATCTTGAGCTGGGGATTGTTGTTCAGCTTCCCTGAAGAGAGGCAGGGAGATCCATATCCCTCTGTGGCTGCTAGTGTCAGTGTCCTGGTGTATGGGTTTGCCATTACCTTTCCAGGGCACTACGAATAGGGACTATGCTCCAGATAGCTAGGTGACCACTATACCATTGTGTCTCCGCCTGGCCAGAGGGCAGATGGTCCCTTTCCACTCGCTAGGTAACAGTGCAGCACACAAGGGAAAATGAGGCACAAACAGGACTCAGAAATACATTATAAAATTATATTCCCACTTTGTCACATCTCTTCTCCTTTCAAGACCAAACTGAACAAGGTCACTTTAACCAGTGTCTTAGGAAAGTTCAGAGCCACAAATGATATTCATAGATGCTACAACATCTTTCCCATCTCTTTGGTATCTGCCCTACCAGGCACTTCCAAGATTTTTACAGCATAGTTGCTTATCAGTCAGACTTAAAGATTCCAAAACACAGTTCAGAGCAGTTTCACATCCTTCCTTATGCCTGGTCTGTTGAATGACACTAGTACATGCCACATGTGGTGTTTTCATGCAGCCCCACAGTGTTCTATCATCCCAATACTTTTGGGTTTGAAACTGGGTTGGGGTCCTGCCGCCACTGTATTGTCTCCCTCATCTTTCAGGAAATGAGGAAGGCAATACAACTACATACCTCCATGGGTCAGCCATCTTAGTTGTGGCCTGAGGTGTCCTTCCCCTTTGGCTGGAGTAAGAAGTGATCCCTTGGGTATTTGGTTTTAACCCAGCCCTTTCCCTAAGGTTTTGGTTTTCCAGGGTCCGGTGATGCAGGGATGCATTGCAAGGTACTTCTGCACACTGGCAGGCCTCTCTGGAGTTGTGTCTCAACCCCAGGAAAATGTATATGCAACAACTCCATTTCACCTTTTGGGGTAACCTGTTGCCTTCACTCCCAGGACAGAGTCCTCTCCCAGCTCTGCCTCCAGCCAGGGGGGGCTGGGCTTTGGGCTCGCTTCCTTAAGAGAAGCTACCATTACCATGACCAGGTGTCTTGTGTTAACAGCAGCGGACTCCTAGCTGCGTTACCCTGCTGTGGGGTTGTCTCTCACCTCCCTGGACAGGAAGGGTAAATGTGATTGGCAGTTGTCCTTCCCCACCTACATCTCCCCATACTCACTTGAAATCTGATGAAGTATGCCAGGTAGAAAGACAGCTTGAACCAAGGGGCTTACTACAGTTTAGCTGGCCTCTGGGCTAACCAGAATGGACTGCACTTTAATTTTCACTTCTCTGTGCTGATGAAAAGACATTCTATGCTGTGCTCCAGATGAGTAAGAAAGCCTATGTTTTTGGCAGTGCTGCGTTAGGTGCATTAATCTCTGAAGAGTGTATCATTCTCCAGCAGGAATTTATCTCAGTTGGAGTCACAGTGTGAGGAAGACTGCCAAAGGCACAAAGGTCCAATCAAAAGAGGCAGTGAAGCCATCATTGGCTTACCCTGGAGGAAGGTGAGGCCCACAGGGACCTGGCACACCGAAGGGTTCCCCCTAGAGACTGTTAGAAAGTGGTGGCTGTAGCACCAATCCCATGGATCTGTGACATTTGGATAGGCTTGGTTAACCTTCTGTGATCATCTAGTCTGACCTCTGGCGCAGCATAGGTCATAGAATTTTGCCTGGTAATTCTGCTATCAAACCTGTAACTACTATTGCAACAAGAGCATATTAGAAAGATATCCCATCTTGATTTAGACACTTCATGTGATGACTTTGTTCTCCTCTCTCTTGCGCCAATGTAAGTCAGGAGTAATGCCATTGAAGTCAATCGAATTACACTGGTGTAAGAGAAAAAATAATCAGGACCCATGCTTATAGTTATTGGAGTAACCAGTTACTGGGACTCCAACCTCATTGGAGGAGTTCTATGTTTAATTAAACTTGTATGTGATTGCACTCTTTTTTCCAGAGCTGCTCCACATGTAAAGAGAAGAGACCTGCTCACAGTCTGTGTACTAACTGCAATAAGTGGCTGTGCAGCACGTGTACAGAAGAACACAGGCATGGCAAGGAAACTGGAGACCATTTCCTATCTGTTCCTCTGAAGGGCTCCTCAGGTAGAAACAAACTCTGACACTTCCTTGGTTTTATGTTCTTTCTGTGTGCGGTAATTCAACTGAAAACACCTGCACCAATGGTACCATGCATTTTGCCTGGTTGTGAAAATATGTTACACATACAGTAAATGGGGATTTGATTAAAATAAGTTCTGCAGCTCCAAAGAACTGACTCTGCACCATCAAAGTCAATGCCACCACACTCTATGAGGAGGACTGAATGAGCTATGTTTCAGTGAGGCACAGTCCCTCCAAAAAGCCCTTCCACTGTGCAGAGATTTTTCATGCTGTACAGTCCTTTAGACTTGAGTCTTGCAGGCTGCTCCAAGGGTATGCTTCCTGTGCATCTGAGTGGATATGGCTCTTCCATATTGGGATAGGTGCCCTACCCTCCAGTGGCACACCAGGGAGATAACTGAAGTCAGTTGCCCCTGCACCACAATCAAGGTGTTTGTTCTGCATAAGATTAAAGTAAGAA
Source organism: Podocnemis expansa (assembly GCA_007922195.1). Taxonomy (NCBI): domain Eukaryota; kingdom Metazoa; phylum Chordata; order Testudines; family Podocnemididae; genus Podocnemis; species Podocnemis expansa. The sequence goes on from ML681963.1 coordinate 130,735,887, forward strand.
AAAAAGCTTTTTTTTAATCCCCTTGCATGTTCAAAAAGTGACCCTGAACTATTATTCCAGTATCCAGGGATATTCAGCCACCTACATAAACTGGGGCCTAAGCCTTTTATCCTTGGTCACAGAGTGGAGCCCATAACCTAAGCCAGAACTTTCCTTTTTGACTGTCCTCAGGTAAAATGTGAATGTCCATGCAGTCAGATGCCATTTTGGGATGTGTGCTGGGCTATAGAAACATCCCCTCCTCTCAGAGCATTTGTATCAAAGGAGCTTGGTGGGTCATCTTAGATAACTTTCTCATACCAAACATGTTTCCCTGTGCTGTAAGTTCTTCAGGAAAAGGAAGAACTTCCACTGGAAACTGAATGGTTGGAGCTCTTTAACATTTCCAGGATACAAATGCAAATTCTTCCTTTTTCATGTCCTGTAGTCACAGCCACTGCATTGAGTTTCAGGAGACTCTTTTCAGTGCTGTTCTTAAATCCAGAAGGTTTTCCTTTAATATGTCTAGTAGCTTTTCTATGTACACAGTTAAACCAAGGTAACTATTATTAATTATTTGTATTGTGGAAATACCTAGGAGCTGCAGTCCTACATCAAAATCCCAGTATGATAGGCTCTGAAAAACAGAGAACAAAAAGACAGTCCCTCTCCAAAGAACTTAGATGTGGAAAACTGATTAAGTTAAACTAGTGCATAAGGCTTTGTGGACATTTACATCACTATAAACCACACTTATTAGAAGTGCAGCTGTGACACTGTCTATCAGTAAGGCTGCTAGTAACTCGTAGTCACTTCCTATTGTAAGACACTGTATTCAATTGAGTATAACTTGGCCAAACTTCAGCTGTTCCAGCTGAAATGTTCCATGCTGGGTGTCCATCTCAAGCAGAATATTTTTGTAAATTTCACTCAGTGTGGGTTAGCTATTTGCATGAATAAGGATAGGGGAAAAACACACTGTTCTGCTATTCAAAAATAAACTAAAATAAAAATCTGGCCATCTTGGAGAAGATCTTGCATTTCTATGACTTGGAGCAGGGACTTTCTTTGGAAAAAGACCTGTTTGCACAAGTTCGGTAGCTTTCAGCAAAGAGTTTAGTAGCTAGAATCTGAGGAATCAGTGCTCAAGGAGAGTGCTCCTTCCGCTCTCAGTTCCTACATATGACTGGCCTATGCTTTTTATCCCCACAGGGCAACTGAGCATTCTCTAGCCCAGGGCTACTGGGTCAAAACTGAAACCTTTAATTGCCAGTCCAGAGCAGGGTAGGGAGCCTCTCTTGCCTGTTTTCAGTAACAACTCTTCTGGTGTCCAAGCAGCATAGAGGAGGAAACTGCTTGATAAGAATGCAGAGGGGGGGAGAGCAGTCACATACTAAAGAGAAAAACAGAAGGAAGGGTTGCTGGCCAGGCCCTAGGAGGAGGAATCATCCCTCTCCTCTGCCTTCATTGCAGATGGCCCCTGACCAGGATCTAATGTCCCCAGCAATTGTACCAATCCTAGCTCAGGTCTGCTGGCAGCTGAGTGCTGCTGCTAAAGGGGGAGCATTCTCTTGGCCCTTCAACCCTTGCACTGAATGCAAGGAGGGAGCTGTGGGGACCCAGCTGTACAAAGGCCATGCAGGACACCCTGCTTGCCCCTGCACTGCTGGGCAGCCTGAGGGTATCTGCCCTTGTCACTCCCATTCCCTGTTACACCCACTGCCCCTACAGATCCACAGGACCCTCTCCTCATGGCCACCAATAGTGGTGTGTAAATGTAAGTATTAGTCCCTAGGTGCTGTAGAGCATGGTATACCACTGGACAAGAGCTGAACCAGAGGGAAGAGAAAGGTGTAGGTTGGGGCAAGGAGGCAGGTAAGATTGGTATTGAAGAGGGGGTAGAGAGAGAGAGAGAGAGAAACAGGAATTGGAGGGGGAGAGGAGACTGGAACATATGGAACAGACTGTGGTGGGGAGACAGTGAAGGAAATGGGTGCGGGGAGCACTGCTTGGATGGGGAAGTAAGGGCAGTGGGAGAAAGGGACTGACTCCACAAGTAGGACTGAGAAGCAGGTGAGAGAAGAGGGAAGACAAATCTGATGAGGACCAAGTACATGGGAGAAGAACTAGGGCTGGCTGGGGAAAGAGATTGGGACTGGAATGAGAAGCATAAGGCATGGAGATTGGGATTGAGTATGTGAACAGATTGGAACCAGTGTAAGGATATAGGGGTGAAGAAGAGAGGAGTCAGACTGGAGAGACTGGCACACAAGGGGTCAAGTTTCAGGATGATAGAACAGACTTATCACAGTAGCATGCTCTTTTCCAGAGCCTGGAATAAAACCCAAAATTTCTGAGTCTTCTAATTTGTCATCTGATTTTTGTGAAACTCGCTGGTGGAGGGTGTGTCTCTTTCCCCTGTAGTGCTGGTCCACACGGAAGATGATGACCTACAACTGCTATCAATTACTCTTAGCTCTAACAGTACAGGTTTTGGAGTAGATCTGAAGGTTCAAACTGTGCTGATGAGCCATCTGGGTGTCAATATAATTTTTTTAGTTTTTCTTTTTTTAAAAGACCTAGGAAATTACACACAAACTATGTTAAAAGAACAGTAAAGTTGCAAAGGCAAGCAATCAAAGGTTAGGAAGTTGTATACCACTAGGAAGCTGTTATCTGTGTGTGTTATCATTTGTTGCAGAATTGGAAGGCAGGTAGTGAATGAGGCAGGGGATGGCAGGAAGTGAAAAGAGGGTTTCATGGTTTAGTTAAATGCTATGCTGGAGCATTGGATTCCATACATGCCTCAGTCACAGAGATCCTGTGTGATACTAATCAAGTTACTTGCATCAGACTTTTCACAGGTGATCATTAATTGTTTGGTGCTCATTTTCTGGGTCCCTGATTTGAGACTCTGGGGTTTGATTTGTAGAAGTGCTTAGGGCTCACAGCTGCAACAGAAGTCAGTGAGAGCTGTGCTTTGAAGATTTAAAATGCTTTAAAAATGCTAAGTCCTTCAAAAAATCAGGCTGGAGGCATCTCAGCTTGGAACCCAAAATTAGCAGACTCTGAAATTTAATTTCTCCATGCTTCAGGTTCCCCTCTGTAAATAACAGGCCCTCATCTCAGTGTTGTGAAGATAATGCATTAATATTTGTGAAGCTCTCTGATATTATAGTGATGAGCACCATACAAGGGCCAATGAGGAAATTAATAATTCTGTTTTCAGAGCAGGGTTTGAATAGCATGCTATAAATAAGACCTGGGGCCACACACTGAACAATGCAGATAAAAGTATAGAGAAGGTGCTCATGGAGGGTTTGTCTACGCTATGGGTTTAAGTTGACTTAAAGCCCCAGCCACACTGAGAAGGTAGAAAGTTGACTTAAGTGTTTGCTTAGGTCCACTTAACTCTCACTTGTAAAGTCAACTAAAGCTAATGTAGTGCTGCAGTTGACTTAAGTCGACTTAATTGGCCTCCTAGCTATCTGAAACATGGGGATGGGGGCTGGAGAGAAGGCACAACACAGCTGGAAGTGTTCCCAGCTGTGTGCAACACATCAAAACCCCTCATGTCATAGCCCCAGCCCCGCAGCCCCCAGCACTACAGCCTGTGTCACTCCCTTTCTCAGCCCAACCTCCCTCCCTGCTGGTAGTGTTGTAAAACAAGGAGTCCTGTGACACTTTGAGACTAAAATTTATTGCATGAGCTTTCACGGGAGAAAATCCCACTTTGTCAGACTGTTTGAAGATGGGGGAAACTTACAGAATGGGAGGAAAATAAATGCAGAGGAATGTAAGACATAGGATCAGGTCACACTAATAGCAAATCAAAGCAGTTAAGATTCAAACATTGTAAATAGTGTAGTGGCTAGCACCTTTACTTAATATGTAAATAGTCTTGGGTTCAAGCCCCGGGGATTGGACTTGATCATCTTATGAGGTCCCTTCCAACTCTGATTCGATTCTATTCTGGGAAGGAGCGCATAGAAAGAAAGAAAAAGTTCTTTTCAATTAGATTGAGTGAAAGCAGAATTAAATTGTGACTATGGATTTTTTTCCCCTATTACAAGTGATTTGACCTCACTTTCCTCTCTGTGCTGTTTCCCAGTGTTATTGAATCTTAACAACTGGCATGCCCTGCACCCGAGCTGGCAGCAGAGGTATCACTGTGCTGGGCTCAGCAAGGTAGGGCCCTGGATCTCTTGCTGGTAGTGCAGCTGGAAGGGACCTCATCTGGCTCTGGGCCACTTCTGGCAAGCAGAGGAGGCTTGGAGATGACCCTGCCAGTAGGTTCGAAGATTTGAGGATCTTGGGGGACAACCACTGCACCCGTGGGGTATGGGGTGGATCTGGGGTACACTTTATTAAAATGAGTATAGGGTAAGGTGAGCGGTGGTCGGTGTATGCCGTGTTTGTCACAGTGGTTTCTGTAAAGTGTTGGGGGGGTACCTAACTTTTAGGAGTGGGGACAGGTTGGGGAACAATGGGGCTTTTCAACTAACCTACTAACACTAGAGCCCTACTCACTATAACCTAAAGGCTATGTTAACACACTATAGGAAAGGGGGGGTACAATGCACATTAGTGTGCCGCAGTGGCAGAGAAGATAAGTAACAGGGAAGCTGGGGCCTGAAGAGGAGTAAAGGCAAGTGGGGGGGGGTGTGGAAAGGCAGCGGGGTGAGGAGGTGCTTGGGGGTTGGGGGTAAGGGGACAGAGGCAGGAGAGGGGCTGTAGGTGTGTGGGAGTGTGGGCAATGGGGAGAAGCACGAGGGGCTGAAAGGGGATTCAGGGGTTTGTGAGGGAGGCAGAGGAGGGCAAAATGGTAGGGAAGGCAGAAGGGGTTCGGGGGAAGCAGCCGGCCGGGAAGGCAGAAGGGTTTCGGGGGAAGCGGCCGGCGGGGAAGGCAGAAGGGGTTCGGGGGAAGCGGCCGGTGGGGAAGGCAGAAGGGGTTCGGGGACGCAGCTGTGGCCGTGGGAGCGGCTCGGGAGCAGCAAAGAAAGCGGGAGCGCCGCTGGAGAGCCCGGCACACCGCAGAAAAGCGGCTGGGACCCGGGGTGCCGCGGAAAGCGGCGGAGGAGCCACAGCAAGGGCGGGGAGCCCACGGGAAGCCGCAGGAAAGCGGCGGCTAGGGCGGGGAGCCGGCGGGGAGCCGCAGGAGAGCAGGAGCAGCTCGGGAGCCGGGAGCCGCAGGAACGCGGCAGATACGGGAGCGGCTCAGGAGCCGGGGGCAGGAGGTGGCAAGGGTAGCGGGGCGGGGAGAGCGGCTCAGGGGCTGGGAGCCACAGGGACAGAAGGAAAGTTGAGGCGCACGGGGGATCCCAGAAATGAAGAGGGAACAAGTAAAGTTAAAGGGAAAAAGGTTTATTTAAGTCGGGGAGGTTACAGAGGGGAGGGCAAAGGCAACTTAACCAAACAATTCTAAAGGCTAGGAACTAAAGGAAACAATCTTAACAGCTAACTTAAGACTTCTAATTAACTCTATACAATGTTGCAAAACACAACACTCTTAAAGCAAGTTCAAACAACCCAGGAGGAAAAGAGATACACTGGGTGATACAAAGTAGCAAGAAGCAATTGCAGACATGGGGAGCTCCTAACACAAACTGGAGCTGCAAGCAAACAGAAAGGTACACACGCAAGCCTGTAAAGCTGGGGAAAGCAGTTTTAAAGCAGCCCTAAAGAAATAGCTTAAAGAAAGGTTGCAGGGCAGACTCTTACCACTCCTAGAACAGCATCACAGGCTGGAGAAGACTCGTAGTCGGAACTCGTGGGGGTAACTCGTGGATACGCTCTAGGGGGAACTCGTGAGTGGAGGAGGCAGCTTCTGGTTGATCAGGCCAGGAGAGATGTTGAAGACCGTCCTGCCTGAGCACCCCAGAACCTCAGCTTTTAAAGACTATTTCCCGCCTTTCCCTGATTACAGGGAATGCGGGGAACAATGGGGGTATGAGTCATGCCCTGCAGAACCTTGCAGTTAGGCAGAGCCCACCTACACCAAGCCCTGCAAAACAATGGGCCCCCAGGGTGGTAATGGCCATCCAGTTGAGTTCAAGTGGGCCATCTAGTTAAGGTGAAGGAGCCATTGTTCACTTCACACGTAATGATGGCCCGGGAGGGGCGGCCATCAAAGTAACTGCTATGAGTCACAGACAGGAGACAGCCCCTGCCACTTGTTAGGAGCTGCAGGGGCCCCGTCTGGCTTTGAGCCTCCTGCAAGACTTGGAGCAGGAGATGGTCCGTGCTGCTTTTCATAAGTGGCAGAAGCCATCTCCGATCAGCAGCCACTTGGAGACAGCTCCTGCCACTTGTAAAAAGGGGCATGGACTGGCTCTGAGCCTCTTAGCTGGATCAGGTCCCTGCTGCTGCCAGCCAACAGCAGCCAGCTGAAGCCCCGGAGCAGGCTCGGGGGTGCGTGTGGAGGGAGGCAGGCCCCGGGTCCTGAACCCCCCACTTCACTAACACCCCTGGTTTGCAGTTGCCCTGCAGCACGTGGTTCAGAGCCAAAGGAGTCTGGGCAATGCATGGAGGGTGTGGAGTGCCATGCTAGCACATTGCTGAGCTACATCAGGCTCCCTGACCTCCCTGTTGCCACACACAGTATGGAGGGTGGTGCAGTCACTCACTTCCTGTGGTAGAGTAGCAGCCAGGAGAGAGGGACATCTCTGCTGTGGTGTACTGTGGGCCAGCTACCCACAATGCACCACTCCTAGGGTGACCTAGCGGCTACCAGCATGGAGTCTCGTGGCATTTTGTGTGTGGATGCTCTAAGCTGACTTAATAAGGTCTACTTTAAACCAGCTTAAAGTAGACTTTATTAAGCTGGCTTAACCCAACCCTGTAGCATAGACATAGACAGGAGTGTCACTGCCCCAGGAAAGGACCCGGGGCACTCGCCCAGGCCCTGCCCCCTACTCGGAGGCCACGCCCCCTGGGCGCAGGCCTCAGATCCCTGCCTGGGGCTGGGGCCGGGGCCGGCCACCATGGCCACGGGCGGCTGGGCCCCGGATCCCCAGCTGAGGATTGGCTGGAGACCGGGAGAGGCGGGGCCTCGCCAGACCCGGGGCACTGGCCCCAGGATTTGGGGCATGGGCCCTGCGTGCCCGGCGCCAACGACACCCCTGGACATAGCCTGACTGAGTACAGTCAATTCTGTGCAGTGAAGGAGGCAGAGGTCCTGTGGAAAAACTAGTATGTGATCCTATAATTAAATTCTGTATCATATATGCATAAGGGTGCCTAAATTAAAGTTGCATGTATACATCAATTTTTTTATTGCAACTTAGTATTCTTTTAATGGAGTTTTTTTGTGTGTGAAATATCTAGTTAGCTTAAGTTGATTGGGAACAAATTAAGCTAAACTAAGTAAACTATTAAAGAACTGTGATAAGCATTTTGCAGTAGGATTTTGCACTGTTTTAACTAAACTGATCTGAATTCACACCTTATGTTAAATCAGTACCTCTTTCTCATGTATGGTTTTCTGTGTGTGTCAGAGAGACTGAGCAAAAGAGGATGGCAAAAGGCAGAAAGTGGAACATAAAGGAGTCCCAGAAGACCACATCTAAGTGCATTTTAGAACATGCAGCACAATCACTTTAGCTGTGGGGAGAGAAAGGACAGAAACAGGGAAGAAGCATAGATGAAGACTTTTCTTTGACATTCCTCTCTCTCTTCTTGAGAAGTTTTGTATAGAATTCAAATCCCTTACCCCTTGTATAGGCAAAACTCACCTAAAAGTCAAATAGAGTTTCTGTGTAAAAGGTATAGGTGAGGGCACTTAACATTAGAGCTATTGATCAGTTCCCAGATGGTAAAGGAGAGAACAGGTCAAAAATAAAATGGCACATAAAATGCTCTTAAAATTATATTTGACCCTTTAAGACAAGGCGCCCTGAGCCTCCTGCTAGGGCACCTGGGTACAGTTGTCAACTGCCTTGCTTATTGAGTGGGGCAACAACCAAATACTACTGTCTCTGCCTGCCCTGCTGCTGGGCCAGTTAAATATTGTTGTCTATACTACTGTCTTTGGGAGTCAACCTCAAGGGGGCTTGCTAGGGGTCACGTGGAGTGGCTTCCAACAGGGGCTTGGAAGTAGGGTGGTTGGAGGTCACAGGCCGACCCAACTCCATTGTGTCCTAGCCCAGATCCCGATACTGGGCCTCAAGGCTGCATAGAGGACCAGCAGGGTCCTGTCTGCAACAAGCCAGTTTATTCCCTGGTCCAGCCTCCATGGCACCACGGTCCTGAGCCCCTAGTTCATCCGTGGGGTCCGAGGTACCTGCTCCTCCTCGGCTTCCTCAGGATATTGAGCCAGGGGCAGGTTACTGAACCCCTCATCGTCCTTGCCTGTTGGCGCTGTGGCACCCTGACCTGGTAGGTCCTCCGCCAAGGGTAGCGCCTCCAAGTTGCATCTGACCTCCTTGGGGCTGTCATTGCTGGCCAGGGGAAGTTCATCTAAGTCACAGGAGACGGAAGGATAGGTAAGAAGTGTGGGCTTCTCTGGTGGTGGTGGCATAGTAGCTCCAAGAACTCTACATGGATTGTCCCCTGCGGCGGTGTCTCTGGTCCTTTCATGGCCAATAGGTCCAGATGGCCATCTGGTCCCCAGGGCCTTGGTAAGTTCTAAGCAGGTCAGGTCTCTGGCTGGGATGTCACTGGTGGATCCAGGCAGCAATCTGATCCCAAGGGCTCTGATGAGTTCTCAACTAGCCAGGTCTGCTGCTAGGCCTGTGGAGAAAGCAGAGGGAGCTATTTCCCCTTCGGCTGCCAAGCCCTAACCAAGCTTCATGGCCTGCCTTTAATACTCCCTGCCCCCGGCTCCGCCCCCTTAGGGGTGGGGCAGTCCTGGCTGCCTGTCTGTGAGGGAGGCCATCTTGTCTCCTTGTATAAAGGTGGCCATCTTGCTTCCTTATGGAACCCTCTTGCCTTCTTACAGCCCCCAAGCAAGGAAATAGTTGGATGTTTTCTATGCATAAAGCAAAGATCAAACAGCATATTACATTTAACTTCTGTTACAAAAGATGAAATACCCTGTTGTAGGAACATAAAAATGGATATTCTAGGTCAGACCAATAGCCAACATTGTGTCTTATATTAGTGGCTGATGCTAGATGTTTTAGAGGGAATTAGTTGGAACAGGGTACTTTCAGGGGTTAAAGTATAATTTGGCAGGCCCCAGAACCATCCTAAATTTCCAGGCCCCCTTCACCCACTCCAGCTACTGCCCCCCCATCAGACCCCTTTTTCCCATGTCCTACTCAGCCCCCATCCCCATTCCCTAAGAGCCCTTCCCCTATGTCCCCACTCCAGCCTTCCTAACCTCCCGCTCCCCAGCTCCCCTGTCTTCACTCCACCCCACTTCAGTTATCCTGACCCCTTCTTCCATCCAACCCCACCACACTGAGCCATCTGAAGGGAGGCTGGACCCTGCGCTATGCTCACTCATCTCCAGTGGCACGCAGGCTCCCAAAGGCCAGGGCAAGGTGGGTGAGAATCACCCCTTACTCCCATTCCAGGCTGCACTCTGAGGCTTTTACGTCAAGCTCAGCCTGTGCATGGGCAGGAGGTTGGCTGACACTTCACAGCAGGGCAGGTATGCCTCCACTCTGCTTGTAGCTGTGCCTGCCCTGCCAGAATGCACTGGCTCCATTCTTTATTTTTAGGGGCTCCAGAATGCCGGCCCCCTAAAAATGGTGGGCCCTGGAATGGCATTCTGGTGCGTTCCGGCCTACTTTAACACCTCAAGGCTTTATTAAATGATTCATCACCTGCTGGTCAATCCCTAATATCCATTGATAAACTTATTCTCCAGGAATTTATCTAATTCTTTTTTAAAACCCATTTATACTTTGGCCTTCACAATGTCCACAGCAATGAGTTCCATAGGCAGATGGCATGTTGTGTGAAGAAATATTAACCTATGTCCATTTTAAACTTCCTTCCTATTAATTTCATTGGGTGATGACTGGTTCTTAACATTATATGAAGGAGCAAATAACACTTTCTTATTCATTTTCTCCACAGTTGTCATCATTTTATAGATCTCTATCATATGCCCCTGTCATCTGTTTTCTGAACTGAAAAGTTCCAGTTATTTTAATCTCTTCTTAATTGGAGGCTGTTCTGTACCGCTTATTGTGTTTATTACCCTTTCTATACGTTTTTGGGGTTTTTTTCAGAAGAGGTTGCCAAAATCACACAGTATTCTCAGTGTGGGCATACCATGGATTTGTATAGTGGTGTTGTGATATTTTCTGTCTTATTCTTTCTCCCTTTCTTAATGGTTCCTAACATTCTGTTAGCCTTTTAGATTTCTGCTGCAAACTGAGACGATGTTTTCAGAGAACTATCTGTGCTGGCTCCAAGATTTCTTTCTGTCCTAGTAACAGCCAGTTTAGACATCATCGTGTAATATGTGTAGTTAAGACAATATTTTCTAATAAGCATTATTTTGTATTTATCAAAATTGAATTTCATCTGTCATTTTGTTGTGCAGATATCTGGTTTTGTGAGATCCCTTTGCAACTCTTTGCAGTCAGCTTTGGACTTAACTATCTTTAGTAATTTTGTACCATCAGCAAAGTTTGTCATCTCACTTTTTATCCCTTTTTCTAGGTCATTTATGAGTCTGTCGAACAGCACAGATCCCACTACAGATTCTTGGGGAACCTCACTATGTACCTTCTCCACTGTGAAAACAGCCCATTTATTGCTACCCTTTGTTTCCTATCTTTTAGCCAGCTACTGATCAAGGAGGAAAAAAAAGCAAGGAGTCTTGTGGCATTTAAAGACTAACAGATTTATTTATCGCATGAGCTTTCGTGGGAGAATATCCCACTTCATCAGATGCTTTGAAGAGGGAGAACTTACAGAACTGGATGAAAATAAATGGAGGGGAGTGTAAGACATGGGATCAGGTCATACTGCAACAGCAAATCAGAGCATTTGTAAGGAGTCAAACTTTAGGAAACAGCATACAGAGGGAGGGTGAAGTCAAATTACCTGTTATAATGTGAAAAGAATCCATAGTCACGATTCAGCCCTGCTTTCACAAAATTTGATTTTCATATTAGTTCGATTTCAGCTGTTTCTCTTTGAAGTCTTGATGTCCCATTGATCTTCTTGACGACCATCGTTAACAAGTCATCAGTGGAGTGATCAGGAAGATGAAAGTGCTCAGCAACTGTTTTTTTTTATTTTTTGATTTCTGATATCAGTTTTATGTGCATTTATTCTTCTGCGTAAGGAAATCAGACTGATATGCAAATTAAAATGTGAGAAAGCAGGGCTGAATCATGACCATGGATTCTTTTCACATTATAACAGGTAATTTGACTTCACCCTCCCTCTGTATGCTCTCTCCTGGAGTTTGAATCCTTACAAATGCTCTGATTTGCTGTTACAGTGTGATCTGATCCCATGTCTTACACTCCCCTGCAATTATTTTCATCCGGTTTTGTAAGTTCCCCCTCTTCAAAGCATCTGATGAAGTGGGATATTTTCCCACGAAAGCTCATATGATAAATAAATCTGTTAGTCTTTAAGTGCCACAAGACTCCTTGCTTTTTTTGCTTTACTAGACTAACACAGCTGCCCCTTTGGAACTTTATCAAGGAGAGGATCTTCACGTTTATTCTATGACTTCCTACTTTGTTTGAAAGCCTTCAGTAAGGTACCTTGTAAAAGCTTTCTGAAAGTCTAGGTGTACTCTACCCATTGGATTGCCCTTGTCCACATTATTTATTATCCACCTTAAAGAATTTTAATAGATTGGTAAGGCATGATTTCTCCTTCCAAAAGCTCTGTTGACTCTTCCCTGAAATTTGTGTTAATCAGTGTGTCTGATAATTCTTTTTCATCCAGTTAGCCTGGTACTGAAGTTAGGCTTACCATCCTCTAATTTCCAAGATTGCCTCTTCAGCCTTTTTTTAAAATTGTCATTTTGTTAGCTATCCTCCAGTTATCTAGTGCAAGTCTGACTTAAGCAATAGGTTGCATACCACAGTTTGTAGTTCTGTAATTTCATATTTACATTCCTTCAGAATACTTGGGTAAGTACTATATAGTCCAGGTGACTTATTTCTATTTAATTTATCAGTTCGTTCCCAAACCTCATTTATTGACAGTTTAGTCTGGGATAGTTCCTCAGATTTGTCACTTAAAAAGAAACTCAGGTTGGGGACACTCCCTCATATTCTCTGAAGAGAAGATGGATGCAAATAGTTTATTTAGCTTCTCCCACAATGGCTTTGTCTTGTTTGCATGCACCTTTAGCACTCCAATCATCCAGTGCCTCAAGTTAAGCTTCCTGATTTTGTTGTACTTACATAAACTAACAGCAGGATATTTTTTTAATCTTTTGCCAATTGCACTTCAAGTTCTTCTTTGGCCTGAGTAATTATACTTTTACACTTGTTGAAGTTTGTTTTATTCCTCAGTGGGATTTAACTCCCAATTTTTAAAAAATGTCTTTTGTCTCTAAATACTTCTTTTACTCTTTTGGTTTGCCATGGTGGCTTTTTTCTCCCATTCCTCTTAATGTTTTGTTTTGTAGGGGGGGTTTGGTATACATACAGTTTGGGCCTTTATGGTGGTGTTTTCAAGACATTTCCATACAGCTTTCAGGCACTGCAGCAAAAAAAAAGAAAAAAAAAGAAAAAGAAAAAAAAAACGAGTCGTGTGGCACTTTAAGACTAACAGATTTATTTCAGTCCTGTGACCATTCCTTCTAACTTCCATTTAACTGGCCTCCTTATTTCTGTGTAGTTCCCCTTTTTTAAAGATAAATTTTACTGTGTGGGATTTGTTTGGTGTTTTCCCTCTCCAGGGTTGTTTTTCATTATTGTTGCTATTATTGAGTGGTTCAGCTATGTTCACCTCTTGTATCAGATCCTCAGTGCCCCACAGGACTAAATAAAGAGTTCTTTCTCTCTCCTGGTGGGTTCCAGGACTAACTACTTCAGGAAACAGTTATTAATGATGTTCAGAAATTTTATCTCTGCATCCCATCCTGAGGTGACATGTTGTCAATCAATATGGGGATAATTAAAATCCCGTTAGTTTGCAGTTTTCTGTTTTTGTAGACACTCTCATCTCTGTGAGTATTTCACAGTCACCACTACCCTCCTTGTCAAGTGGTCAGTAGTATATTCCTATTGCTATCCCCTTACAATTAAAGCATGAAATTTCTGTCCATACAGATCCTGTAGTATTGTTTGATTACTTTAAGCTTTTTACTATATTTGACCCTATATGTCTGTCACATGCCACTCCCCTTCCAGCACAGCCTACTCTGTCATGCCTATATATTTTTTACCCTGATATTTCCACATCCCATTGATTATCATCATTGCACCAGGTTTCTCTCATGCCTGTTGTGACTGGGTACCTGGGATGGACAACACTGACAATGTCATACTCAGGACCCACCGCAAGAACAAGGGTTGGCAGTCACTCAAACCTAGTGGTATATAGATTTACCATGTCAGTAACAAAAGAGCTTCTGCAGTACCATAGCTGTTAACTGGAAGCCAAACACAGTCTCCTTTAGGCATTCCAGCCCTTGGCCCTCATTGAGAAAACCAAGTCTAATACAGAGAGAGGTTATTGAAACCTCATTTTATCATATGTGAAGTTCTTATTAATCCTTAATAAACTAGCTAAAGTTTTGTAAATAAAATAAAAGAAGAGAATGAGTTATAAATGTCTTGAGTCACCATGTGCATACAAATGATTGCAAAGTCCTTAGGTCAGATTTGTAGTAGTGGTGGAACAGATAGCTGGCTTGCAAAAGTCTGTCTGGTAACTTTCAAAACATTTCTCCCATGAAAGCTGATGCGACAAATACATTTGTTAGTCTTTAAAAGTGCCACAGGACTCCTTGTTTGTTTTCTAAAACATTGGAATCCTTAATCTGTAGTCAAGGTGCTTCTTTTAGTTGTAAGACCATGGTACAGAAAATTGGAGCAGAAAAGAAGCAAAATGGAGTATCCTGGCGGTCTTTTATATCCTTTGCTATGTGTGTGGAAATTTACTGTCCCAAACAAAGCCCACAGCCCAGATGTATTGAAAATGACTGGCCCAAGATGGAGTCTGAGTCACATGTCCTTATCATATGTCTTTACATGCCAGGCTGACTCACTGGGAGGAGTGGGGTGACCACTGGCATCTCACTGTCTGGGGAACTGGCAAAAAGACATATTGGGTTGGATGAATCTCTTTAGTAGCTCACTGTGAGATAAGTGCCTTTAATGATCTATCAGCACACAGCTGACCAACCCAGATATAAATCCATCATGAGGATTTTAAGATACAAGTATATAGCCAATATTCATAACTTTAAAGAAAGAGATGTTATAGATTTAATCCGGGTAATCACAACTGATAGAGCACAACTTTTCTAATGACACCGTACGTATGTACATTTTGTTGCAATTCTATAACAATGGTAGCAACATGGATACAAATGGTCATTTTAATCATCTAGCATCACACTTATTATATCAGTCACTTCATTTAATGCCGGGCATCCAAGTTCACCCATTTTAGTATTTATGTTAAAGTAAGATTCTTTTCACAGGAGATTTTTATTGTTTTATATTTTTCCAATTGGGGTAATCTGAATACACAGATGTGAGTAAATAATTTTTTAGCAAAGTATGTCATAAGTCTTTTTCTGAATTTTCTACTATGGATAAGCATGAAAGTACTGAATATGTGGACAGAATTGTTTTATTTTCAGGCTAATGTCAAGAAAAGGTCTATGGTTTTGATTCTCAGGGTACTTACTGTATTTTCATTTAATTTTGTGTGAGGCTTATCACTTTAAACTATTGAAGAACAATGGTCAATAAAGCTACTTTGTGTTTTATTCAGGCTACAGATCCTGTAGGTGCAAAGGCCTTTATTTCAAGCATTAACTGAGAAAGGTTCTCACCGCAAACACACACACACAAAATTGATTGTTTTTAAATCTGCAAAGGCAGTTCATAGCTTGGCTAATTTAGGACATCAATCAGGGATGTAAAGCTGGTGCAGAATTCAAGGAACTCATTTGTTACCAGGTACATTTTGTCTTATTCCAAAGAGGTAGCCATGTTAATCTAGTTCAGCAACACAAGCAAAGAGTCTAGTGGCAGATTTTAAAGACCAACGAATTTATTCACTGCATGAACTTTTGTGAGAGAAAATCCCACTTCATCAGACACTTGAAGATGAAGTGGGATTTTCTCCAATGAAAGCTCATGTGGTAGATAAATGTGCCACTAGACTCCTTGTTTGTTTTATGTTATATACATGTAACTATATTCTCCCTGCCACCTCTAGAAAATGTATTCTCCCTAGCTATCTGGTTGCTCTGGGGCAGTGATTTTTTTTCAACCTGTGGGGGTCCAGAAGCTACATTTCAGGGGGCTTACAAAAGGTTGTCATACCATAGAACAGTAGTTTTCAACATGTCGTCTGTGGATCCCTGATGGTCTGCAGACTATGTCTAAAATTTCCAAAGGGGTTCTCACCTCCATTCAGAATTTTTTTAGAGGTCTGCAAATAAAAGCAGAGGATGGGCCCTTCTTTATAAAGGTTTTGTATATAAATCCAAATTAAGAAATACGCATACTACTAGGAATAGTTTGTCTCCCTCCACTTCCCTCCCCCCTCCCCCTTTTTTTGTTAGTTTTTGGACACAGTTGACTTGCACCAATGTTTTCTTGTTAGTGAGATGACCAGTTTATGGAGCTGCTGTAAAGAATTTCCAGCACCAGTGTGAATGCTTACCTAGCACATTGCTGATTATAAATATAAAGTGAAGCTGCAATGTGGCTTATAGTTGGGGCATACCATGAACTTAGACAGGAATGTTTTTTCTTTATCATTGGGTAAAAAAGGGAGACTGTACAGCAAGGGATGAGAGTACTTTTTTATAGACTGATTTTTGTTGATAGTTTGAAAAAAAACATATTCTCTTCTTGGAGCTGTGACTACCAAATGCATAAACTTTGAAATCTGTTTACAGAATTACAGTAATAAACAAAGGAGGATACCAAGATAAGCACTGAAAATATAAAAGATTTATTACAGCAAAAAAATCTATATTACGATATGTCTGTCTTCAGAGAGTAATGTCTGAAGAAGTCTTTTTGTTGTGGGCTATGCACTGATACCAGGCAAACCCCCTGATGTTCAAAGTTTTGTGAAGATCTTCAACTGAATTTTAGGTTTTTCTTTGAGCGCTGCTCAGATACATTCAGAAATAGGTGTCTCCATGCTGGATTGCTTGGAAACTTTGCCCTAGTCTGTCAGAAGAGGGCAGACGCCCCCCCACACCACCCCATAGCTATATATGCGACCACCGCCCAGCCCCTCCCCAGTTTCGTTTCTTCTGCCTTTGCATCAGATCTGGAACTGCCTGCCCCTTGCTTTGCAAGCAGCCTGTCTACTGTTTTCCTGCATGAGCGTTTTGCCCAACTGGGAGAGCCTATCTATGGACATAGTCCCCGTGAAGAAGGTCTCCCTTTCCACACCGGAACATCACGCTCCGACGTTGTCTGCCATGCCCGGGTTTAAACCCTGCGCCAAGTGTGGCAAGGCCTTCCAGCAGGATGATCCCCACAAGAAGCGCTTTCGGTGCCTGGGTGAAAGCCACGAGGGTCACCGAGTGCTCCATATGTCTGTTCTTCAAACCTCGAGCCATCAAGGACAGGGAGCAAAGGCACTGTGCCCTCGCTTCTGAGCAGGCCCGGCACCCTTCCCCTGGGCTCTCCAGACCTCACTCAGCACCATGTGCCAGTTTGGCACCGGAATCCAATACCTGCCACCAGGCCAAAAGATGGTGTAGGACCAGCTCGGTGCCGTCCTCAGCATCTCGGCGCCATTCTTGCTCGGGCTCTTCTCCAGGGGGTTCCCCTCGGGACCAGTCAACATCGGTGCCTGTCCCTTCAACCCCAGAGGCTGTGGAGGCAGCGAGGGCTCTCCTCCTGCTACTCATATCCCCTCTCCCTGCACCATCTAGGAGGGGAAAGCTGGCCTTCGTATCACAGGCCTGGGTGCCGCATGTCCGGCACCATTTACCATCTCTGGCACCAACATGGCAGCGAACCCCACAGCTCTTGGGGAGTCCGGGCACTGTGGAGCCCCATCCCAAACAACATATCACTCTTCTGTCTCCTGTGCCGACTCGTGGCTCCCATGAGCCCTCTCCGGGCTCCCGTCCAGGGAAGGGAGCTTCAAGAGGCTCCAAGAGGCCCCGTCGTTGGCTCTCGGCATCGTGCCCCTTCCAATTTCACCCAGATGAGTGGTCACCCCAGGAGGCCTCTCTCCTGGCACCAGCACCAGCCCATTTGACACCGGGGCAGACCCTACAGCCGGTGCCGCACTCGTATATAGGCGATTTATTGGCGCATTTTGATCTGCTGCGCCATGTCTCAGCCCACATGGGCATAAAGGTTCACACCTCAGAGGCACCTTCTGACTCCCTGTTTGGGCCAGTGTTTTCGTCAGCAGAACTGGTTATGGTTTCCCTCCATTCAAGTATTTGGGACCTGGCCTCCTCCCGTTGGCAAAATCTGGGTTCCATCCCTCCGGTTTCTGACATGGTGGCTCTCAAATACAGGGTCCCTGAATCCGAGCCAGAGAAGATTCATTTTTTAGTACACATTACTTCCAAGCTAAGTGAAAGTCTATGCTATGCATTGGGATAACTAGAAGAACTTACACTCAAAAGTTAGGCTAGCACCAAGTGAGTATACTAAACATTACTGTACTGTATTTATTGCTTCATTGGATTTTTTTCTCTCTACTGCACTCTGCTCTTTTTCGGTCTCCAGCTTCAACATGCATTCTCATGTAATTGGTTCAAGTCAGTTTTTAAACCTATGAAGTTTGAAGATGGATATTATTAGATAAGATGATTCAGCCCATCCCTAATTGACACCCCAGCTTTTCAAATACCAGAAAGTTCAAGCTACCTTTCTAATATAACAGGGTATGTCTATACCACAATTAAAAGTCTGCAGCTAGTCAATGCCAGCTGATTCAGTCTTGCAAGGCTTGAGCTAAGGTGCCATTTAATTGCAGTGTAGATGTTCAGGCATGGGCTGCAGCCTGGGCTCTAAGACCCTGTGAAGTGGGAGGTCCTAGAGCTTGGGCTGCAGCCTGATCCCAAACAATTACACCACAGTGAAACAGGCTCTTAGCTTGAACCCAAGTCAGCTGGCATAGGTCAGCTGTGGGGTTTTAATTGCAGTGTAGACATATCCACAGAAATCCAACTGTGTTGTATCTGTTTGAGATAATGACAGTTGCTGTGTGTAGCCCTTCCAAGTGGTGAATGGGTACATCTTTGGTTCATAATAAGCAAGTTTAAAAACCACCAATTTTAATCTTCTGTGAATTAGAGAATTATTTTCTTCTGTTTCAAACCTCACATTCTGAAGGGCAGTGATGGTAGTGCCAGTGCTTGGGCAAATGATTCCCAACTGTCACTGAGATGATGTTCAATAAGATGAGTTGGAGAGCAAGAGCTGTGATTCAGACCTTTGAAAGAAGAGTCACGTTTAGACACTGACTCATGAATTGTTCAACTTGTTTCAAACATGGAGAGCATAGTTCGGCACTGGGAATAAAAGTAAGTTTAGAATGCAAGCAGTGTAAAGAGAATGCCAATTGGCACCTGATCTGTTTATTGAGCCCTGGGAGTTACTAGAGTGAAGTGGCTTTGAATCTGTGTGATTATAGCTGACAAGGGTATCTCCCTAGTTTCCATCTGAAAAGTGGCTGTCTTTTACATCTGACATTGTTCTGAAAAAACACTGATTTCTTTGGAATGATTTAAACATCACTAGGCTACAAATCCTTCAGAGGAAGAAAGCAAAGTAGAAGCTTTTACTGTTTGACTATAAATAAGAGTGCTCCATTGTACTTGGACCAGTTTGACCTTAAATAGTTCCCACTATACGCAGAAGCTATTTGCACTATATTCAAAATCCAGACAGCAGGGGAAGCCTTGGTCCTGTACTTTCACAATATGGCCATCCCCCCTTTCAGGAGCCTGCTCTGGAGATGGGATACAGAACATCTCTAGATGTTCTTCAGATTATGAAAACTCAGGTACAGATTATGTTGCTCTCTGCATTTGGCACACTGATCTGGTAAGGTAGAGAGAAATCACTTTTGAACATTTAACTGCTTGATTTTTGCAGAGATGGGTTTTTAGTGCATAAACTGGAGTTTGCAGAAAAACTAGAGAAGCACTGAAAACTTTGGACTGTGAATTCAGTTTGAAAGCTGTACTAGGAGAAAGATGTATAAAATATAGGTTCAACTTCCATTTTTTAATAATATTTATAAAAATTTACATAGTGATATACCAAACAAAAATGTTAGGTAATTACGCATCCCTCAAAAATAAAAACAACATCATGGTTAATAATGGATCAAAAATGTAAATATGCAATGCTGTTACATTAAAACTCTTGATCAAATACATTGTACAAAATACCTTATTATGTATTAAATCCAGAAAGGAAATAAAAAGAGCTTTGAAATTTTAGGAAATAAATGAACCTTATCATATATATTGAGAATTTTAGACTTCAAATCTAGCCAAGAAGGCATAAGAGAGTAACTGCTCGGATTCATGTTGTCATGAGAGGCAGGGGATAGATTCTAGCCATCCATACTTTTATTCTAAGTGTCAGAAACAAGAAGGGCCTCACTGTAACCAAACCTCATGAGTCTATTGTGCCTTCTGTATCCTGACTTTGAAACTACCATTAAGTGACTGAATTAGAACAGGGACTGACGTGCTTGATGCATGTGTATAATTTTGTATATAAATATGTATTAGCAATAGTCTTGAATCAAAATCCACACTTCTCAATTTGGAAATAGTTTGGCTCTAGACCAAACTTCTTGCCTCCTCTAAGAAAGAATAGATAAGTATTCCTCAGTAAATCAGAGAACCTCAGCTTTGAGCAGTGTGATATATTTTTGTATATGCAAGTGCAATGAGCAGGGACCTGCCTGAGGTGCCTACGGTCCGTTCTTTCTGATTAGTCCTCTTTTTTTTTTTTCCCTCACTGTGAAACAAAAATGTCACCGTCTTCAAGACCAATGTTACTTATTAGAACGCATTGGTTCAAAGTTGCTAGTCCATCTCTGGCCTCTCCTAGAATTTAACAAGACAAAGGCATATTCACAGTACCAGTCACTGGCCTATTGTATACTCTTTCTTTGTTGTCTTAATAGTGTTGGTATTATTTATTTGTATTACAGTAGTGCACAGGTGCTCTATAATGGCCTGATTTTGTGATTGTACTCACACATTATAAGAAGCAGTCATTGCCCCTAAATTGCATAGAGTCTCATAGATTAGCCAGCCACCGTGTGGAAGAAAGGAAGTAGCATTATTCCCATTTTTATAAACAGGGAATGGAACATCATTAATCTAGTGTTGGTAGCTTCAGTGACATTTTCAAAAGATGGTGACAGCACAGGGCACGGTCTCCACAAGTGTGTTCCTTTGAGGAAGTGATTATGTGCTAAGCCCTAAACAAGGTTCCCACAGATGAGTATGCTCTGTAAACAGATTTTACCCTGTTACAAATTAGTGACAGGTAAACCTTGAAATGTTTGGTGTGTGGGTTAAGTTAGGTATCTCAAGTTTGAACGCTTATCTGAAGCCTCTGAACCATTGAGATTCAAGAAAACAGCCTCTAAGTTTATAAGACAGATGCATTTGTAGGCGTATAATTCCAGAAAGGGGGCTTGTTACTCTGGCTTTACCATCCCTTTAAGTTCTCTCCCACCATGCTCTCATACTCTCTTTCTCATCTCATGGCAACACTCTTTCTAATGCAATTCCAGCAGAAGTTGGTGCAAGATATGTATAGACTGTACACAAGCAAACCTCCCACTTTGCACTTCCACTACGTATTGCTTATCATTCCTGTTTAGGAAATAATGCTTATCCTGTTTGTTACAGGAGCAGGTGCAGTAGTCAAAAGTTGTTGAGGTTTATGTAATGCTGCACTTGAACATGGAAGCCCAAGCCCATGAGTGGGGAGAAAACTCAGCTGACACCTTTTTAGGAATAAACACTCTTCTTGCTTCCGTTCTGACTTTTGATTCATTTAACATATTTTACTGCATGTAACAACTGTTTCTTTGTTACAGGGTCGGGATTGCCAACTTCAAGTTTTCAGAAATCACAAATCAGTCCCTAAATTAACGAGATTTTAAAATATTACAATTTGGGTCCATTTTTCTTTCCTGTGTGGTTTCTGAGCCTTTAGGCAGCACTCAGGTCATGTTTTCAAGTTTTGCTCTGCAGCTATAAAGACTAGAAATGTCCTTTTTTTAAAAAAATGAAAGTTAAGTTTCTCACAAGTATCACATGACTCCAAGGACTGGGGTTTTAAGAACAAGATCAAGATTTGCAATAAAAACATGAGAGTTGGCAACACTGCAATATGTAAAATGCAAAACCAAGGCCGTTTTGCTGTACCACAGGTGCAGTTAGTGGTCAATGACTCCCTTGTCTTTTATTCTCCAGGAACTGAAGGGGGTGCAAATGAGTTTCCCTTGTTTTGTCCAATACACAGTCAAGAGAGCCTTAAACTGTTCTGTGAGACCTGTGATGTTCTTACTTGCCGCAACTGCCTTCTGACAGAACACAAGGAACACAGGTACCAAACATTAATTGCTTATTGAACTTTAGATAATCCTCACCTAAAAGCATAGTTGACTTAGCACTGAGGTTAAACTGCATTTAAAAGTCAAGGAAATCACACGTTAATATTACAGACATGCCAAACTGAATACACATTCCTTGCTTTCAAGCACCTTAACATCCAGACATGCTCACAGACACCACAGCTCTTACCCTTCCATGTCCAGTATCTAATCAATCACAATATGCACGTTCAAACCTGAATTCTGGTCTTGCTGTGGTTAAGGTATCTCACCAATAGGTATAATTTTATTTTGAGTCTATAATGTGTTCTTTGTAGTGAAAAAGGTCAACACTGTGAGTTTGACAATGATTGTGAGGAGGTGAGTATGCACTATGAGAGGCTTTTATGTTAAAATGGAAAGGCAGGTGTTTTTTGAGCTGAGTCTGTGACCGTTTGGGTAATAATGTGTGAGACAGCATGGGTGGCAGAGCCCTGTGTGGGATTATTCTTTAATCCTGCTCCCGTCCAGCCCAGCTATTATGGTAGCAGGACCTGTGGGACTCGCAGAATCTCAGTCCCTCTGCAGGGCTCTAGTGGGTGGATGGATGGGGTATAAAGGTGTTGGATACGGGGGAATACAGAGGATTAGTGATTGGAAGGGAAGGTTGGAGCAAGGCCTGGGATTAGAAAGGAAGGGGAAAAATATGGTCAGGAGTAGTAGTAAAAATGGCATAGCCATGTTACTGCAGCCTATGTTTGTGCAGACAGACCGAGTGTTTAGGCAGTAGGCGTACATGTGCAAATACAGGATGGAAGCTTCTAGAGTTTTTGGTGCACAATGTTGGATGCTCAGATCCTAACAAGACCAGATTGAGGTCCCGTTGGAATTTTTCTATAAATACTAGTTTCTCATCAATGCAGTTAAACAGCTCAGTTGTGAGCTAGTAATATGTTCTGTCAGATTTGTGTAGCAAACAGTATTTTTTTGAAATAAAGCCATAAGAGATGCAAACCTGCCTTCTCTGACTGTCTGTGGTGTATCTTTAGTTGCTCCTCTCATAAACAGATTGATCCCAACTTTTTATCTAGGGCTTAGGCACATGGGCTTGCTTAGGGCATGGCCATGCATGGGCCTTTGTGCAGAGTAGAGGAGGAGTGCAAGGATCCATGTAACAGCCAAGGACAGCTGGAGTCTCTGTGCTTGGGGGAGCATGAGATTGTTCCCTTCCAACTCCCTTGTTGTGGGAGGAGCCCATTGCACAGCGCATCTTGTACCTTCACCAGCAGAGCTTCAAGGAAGGAGTATAGCAGCAGGTGGAATGCAAAACAAAGGAGTCTGGTTCCAAAGGGGTGGCCATGTTAGCCTAGTTCAGCAAAACAAGCAAGGAGTTCTGTGGCACTTAAAGACTAACAAATTTATTTATCATATGAGCTTTTGTGGGGAAAATTCCACCTTGTCAGACACAAACTGATGAGCTAGTAGATGCAGCTGCTCTTAATTCTGATTTATTATTAATCTGCTAAGTGCCAACAATGCCTTATCTTAACCTGGTAAAGAAGGAAAAATATTTGGGGAAGACTTGATGAATGACTGATTTGTGAACAGAAGAGGAATACATGTGTAAACTTTCCCTGCTTTCCCAGGTTCATGCATCTTGAAGAGGCTTTGCAAAATCAGAGAGTTATCCTAGAAAATGTAACAGCCAAAGTGGAAGAGAGAAAAGCTGGGATGCAGGTCTCAGCAAAGCAGATTGAAGACAGGTAACTTTGTATGTTAAAATAGGTATTCAGTGAAATTGCTATTTCAGCTAAAAGGCTGCTCACCAGAAGTATCTGAATATGCTATTTTTTCTTTAAAAGTAGAAAATAAAAGGCAGATTAAATATCTCAAATACACATATGCAGTCAAACCAGCAAAGATGCCATTACTGAGTATATTGAAATGGAGGAGCATATCATACTTGACTGCAACTGCAAGTTCTAAAGATATCTTTATATTATGTAGTAATATTAAACTAGAATAGGAAAAGATCAGAACTATCCATTATATAAAAATCTAGTACATGGTTTTACAGGAAACCTGGCAGTCATGCTGCAGTTAAAGACATGACCTAAATGGTATAACAGTAGAAGGCAGTTCATTATATGAACTGGTTTTCTGTTACTTATGCTGGATTTGTTTGCTATTAGTCCAATTAGTTGATCAGTTTTAAAACCCTCAAAATCTTATAAATCTGTCTATACTGTAGTATAAAGTCATTAATTAGACATTTATTTTTCTGCAAATATATTAAACATATTTAATTCAAACTTGATTTTCTTTGTTTTGACTCTTGTGAGCTGTCCATCTGTATCATGTAAGGGTTTCTTGTATGCAGAAGTTAGATGTAGTTTTCTCTGTTTCCTAATGAGAAGAGTGAAAAAAGAAGGCTTGGATCTTTAGTTTTTTATCAGTATATATACTGATAAACATTGGTTTCACCATACACACAAAAACCCAAACCAAAAAGCTTTCCATCAGTGGCAACTGAAATTTACATATAGGTGAAATAAGAAAAATGCTGCTTGAGAAGTTATGAGAAATTGATTTAAAAATACTTACTCTGTACATTTTGACAGGTGCTATTTGTGTTTTATTGGTTATGAAGATTTAAGTTATTGAATCTTAATGTCTGCTGTCATGAAATAACTATTTTTGGTCCACACAATAATTTCTTGGAACTATGAACATTTAAGTGGATGAAAATTTTTAAAATGTTTAAAATCTACAATCTTGTGCAACTCTGAACATTTAAATAGACAAAAATAGTGCTTAAAAATAAAAATATTATCCATAAAAATTATACAAATAAAATTGAATTCTGTCAAGCTTAAATATTCTTGACTTATATATGAAGAAATTTTGGTAGACCAGTGGAAAAGTGTTTGAGAGCATAATCCAATTCCGCTGAAATCAAGGGGAATCTTTTCATTAACTTCAGTAGACTGTGTATCAGGCCCCGAGTTCCTTATTCAATTCTCCAATCTGTTTTTATAATTAATAAATATCAAATGCTAAATAAATGGAGTGCTGATTGATTCATTAAGGTGTATTTGTACCTTCCCCCCAGGTTATTTGAAGTAAAACATTTGCACAGGAAAGTGGAAAATCAGATCAAAATGGCCAAGATGGTTTTGATGAATGAAATCAATAAACGAACAAATGTCCTTCTAGAGCAACTTGAGGTAAGTGAGAATGATGCTCTTATTACTGACAACTTGTTTAACAAGGGAGTTTTTCTGACATCACCTTAACAAGTTAAATATTAACCCCAGCCAGATGAAAGATTACATCTAGTAAAAGTTAGAATATCTCCATTTTGAGAGGAGAAAATATTTTATAAACTTAAAATGGGATTGTAATCAGAAAAGTAAATGTGAAAAAAAATGGCTTGTATTTGCTCCTTGTAGAACAGTCATATTTTCATAGGCAGTTACAATGGCTGTTCCTACAAAATGCATGGCAAACACAGATGGCTCTTGAATCTACTGCCACTGACTTCCTGTTTTTATTTACCAATGTAGAGTTTGCATGGGCACCTGTTGCACCATTCTTTGAATATTAGACTTTCTGGTCAATGTCCTAAAAAGTGGGCTGCAATTTTGGGTGTTTTAGTTTTCAGATGTTTTGATACCATCTCTGCACCTTTCTGTATATGACACCAATATGATTGCTTATGAGTTTAATGCTGGGGATGTACTTAAATACTTTTGGTTGATCATGGCCAGAGTGTTCAACGCTTTGCAGGATTGAGTGCCAACCAGTTCCTATGGAACTTGGAAGTGTCTGGTACGTACAAAGGGAGCTGTCTATTAATTCTGCTGTCTGTTTCTGCTTGACGGGTTCAAAGAGCTTCCAAATTTTCAGCAAGTGCTCATCCAGAGAATGCCTTTCATGATACAAACTGACTATATGTGGTAAGTATATCTGAATAATGACTAAAGTTATGCAGAATATGCTATTTCTCATTATTCCCAGAGAAATACTAGCGAGAGGAAACAGAAGTTGGAGCAACAACTTCAAGGCATCATGGTTTTAAACAGGCAGTTTGAACATGTGCAGAACTTTGTCAACTGGGCACTGTGCAGCAAGAACAGCATTCCATTCCTCTTCAGTAAGGAACTGGTAAGAGTAATACCTGCTGCCTGAGTGAGAGGAAATTACGTAGCAGTATAATGAATGAGGATCCAAATGGGTAACTGAATTAGGAAGACAGTGAATGAGAAGGAAATGGTTGGGAGGAGCCTCATGAATCTGGTTTAACTTGTGCCAGAGTCACAAGTCAACGGAGTGCAAGAAAAAGGGAAGGGAAAGTCAAACTCAGAACAGGGCTCCTGTTTGTTTATTTGCTCCTCCAAATAAAAACCAATAGCAAATATGTTCTGGAACATAAAATATATTTGAATGTTGTCTAGGAGTGGCAGCTGGAGGAGCTTTGTAGGATAATGCACCAAATTCATTCCCAGTCAGTGACTATTTTTAAGGATTTAATGTTCCTTCAACACTGAACTATAATGATTTTTAAATCAGGGCTGGACAAAATAGGCTCACAGCTAGGTGCCAGGAATTTTACTTTTGGTTGCCAAAGGGTGCTCCTTCATTACATTTCTGCAGTGGAGCTAGGTGACAGGCTACTAAAACTGGTTGCCATGGTGACCAGAAACATTGATTTGTCAAGGCCTGTGTTAGGCTACGTTCACACATAGGGGGTTATTTCGATACAAGTTGTTTCAAAACAACTTGTATCGAAATAACGCCTTATTTTGAAATAAGTTAATTGGAATTAAGAAGATGTTAATTCGAATTAAGGAAAAAAGCTCAAAGCGAAATAGCATGTTTCGGACAACAGTTATTTCAAAACGAGTCACCATTGTTTCGAAACAACATGTTCTGACGGGATTGTTTTGAAACAATCATTTCGAAACAACATTGTTTCGTCACCAGATGGGGTTTAAGTTGTTTTGAAACAACGGTACGTCGTGTGAATGTGGCGTTTCTTATTTCGAAACAACAGAGGTTGTTTCAAAATAAGACTGCCATGTGAAGACGCCCTTAAATCCATTGGGTAAAACAATGATTCCTTCATTTTTCACCAGATTGTGTTTCAGATACAGCATTTGCTGGAGACAAATTGTACCATAGAAGCAGGCCCTCCTTGGAAGATCAGATTCAATTGGGACCCTTCCTTCTGGACTAAACAACTCTCCAACTTAGGTAAAAAAAACAAAAAAAAAAAAAAAAAAACCGATGATGATGATGATGATGATTGTTGTTTAGATATGTGCTGGCAAAGTGCTCACAGCAGTACAAGATAAACTGATAGAGAAAACCCTTATGTCAGAGAACTTTCCTTAGCTTAGTTAAGAAATTGTACAGGGCATGAGAGTGTAAAAATATAGTAGTTCATTAAGCTTTATTTCACTATCATGGGGCACTTCAGACCAGCTGAATGGCATCACATTTTAAATATGATTACACTGTGATGTACGAGATATCAGCTGTCCAAGAAAAGAGCATCTAAATGGCTCTGTAGATAAAGAACTTAAACTGACTTGCATGCTGTAGTACATCATTTAATAATAAAATCCCTTTTAAAATATGAGGCACACAAGGGATAGGTACTGACTTAGTTAGATAAGGTCCTGATAAAATATGACCCTTTTGGTTATGCAGTAGTTGCACACAATAAACCATGCTACTATTACTTTGGCTTTGTTAAGTGTGGTGGGAAATATCTTTGTGTAAATTCCACCAAGTATGATCAGAAAACTGACCAGCTGATATGCATATAACTCAGAGGAGTAAAATACATAGGAAGACATTGCATATTTTTAGGATCATAATTTACCTTATTTTATAATGATAATATAATACACAAAATACAATGACATAGCAAACTATATGTAATAGGCAAGGTGGGTATGTCTTGCACAGACACTACAGGATATCCTAATAAAAGATATAACCACATCCACCTTGTGTGTCTCATATCCTGGGACCAGTACAGCTAGAACAATACTGAAAAGATCTTACTATGAAGTGACATCTTGACTGCAACTTGTGTCCTATGTGACTCAGTCCTTTATTATTTGAAAGTTTATTATGAATAGGAAATAAGCAAAGGATAAGAGGTGGACCTGTCAGTTTCTGAAACTTTATTTAAGATTCATATTGGAGCATGATAAATAAACACAGACCTCAAATTATAATTTGCATTCTGTGGTTATGTCCTCACTGAAAAGTTACTTTGAAATAAGCCATTCTAAGCTGTAGAACAGGCTTATTTCGAAGTAATGGCCCTATTTTTTTGCCTGCCTTCTCCTATTTTGAAATAGAGTTAAATGAAGACTCTCTATTTCAAAATAATAATTCCTACTGTATTTTAAATTAGAGAGTCTTCTCTGGGCTCCTAATTTGAAATAGTTATTTCAAAATAATTTTGTCAGTGTAGACATAGCCACTAGGCACCTTTGTTATTTATGCAATTTATTTGATTGAATGTAACTGAAACGACATACATTGTAGTAACTCATTGCCAAATTCAAACCAAGAGGTTTATCTTCTCATTTTATGTCCAGTACAGTTCTTACCAAACTGATCCCCATTCTTTCTAGAAAGTGGTCCTAGAGTCAGCCTAGAGAGCCAGTGATGGATTCTCTGGGTGGAAAAGAGCCAGTGTAACAAGCCCTACACCATTCTCTCATATTTTCCACAGAATGAATTTGGCTGGGGCATCCTCATACTCCAGTGATCCTCGGCTGCCGGAACAGCCTTGAACCTGAACAGTTCCCGGCACAGTTAGGATTGTGGGGCACAAAGGTGGCTTAAAGACATCTTTGCCCCCTCCCTCCCCAAGCTAAATTACAATGGATGCCTAAAACATGGACCTGAGCACCTGGCTTGTTGTACATCCATTTATATAATATATATGTAGACATTTAATCTTGTGCCTTCCACCTGTTATAAAAATTTGATGGCTGCAAAGGGATTTTCCAGTAATCCAGTTCAGTCTTGTGATCTAAAAGGTCATTCTTTATCCCATTTTAAGGGATTTACTGGAATGCTAGAAAATTTGCTGGAACACTAGAAAATATACTGTAGAGAATAATCTTGTGCATGAAGAGGTATTGACAAGGTCACCTCATAGGTCACATCTGTCTGTTTTCTGTGATTTTATGATTCTTTTCTAGATGGCATTGATCCAATTTATTTGTTTTCCTTTTATTCTGAAAATAAATACTCAGTATGCTCAGGTTTATGGATGAGGACATATGTTTATACCTTAATAAAAATATGGTAGCTTTGGTTACATCCATCGGGTAAGATAATAGGAGTTGAGTTCCAATTTTTCAAAGCAGTGACTGGCGTTTTAACCATGAGCCACCCTCCCACGCCCGCTCCCACCTCCCCATCAGTGAGAGTTAGTGTGATTCTAAAATGATGCAAAATTCCTAGAAATGTATCCTTGGTGGTTTTATTCAGTGGAAAAAAATGGAAGAAAATGAGACTTCAATTTTTTAACCAGCATATGAATCATTTCAAAATTGCACCTAAGACAAACAAATTGCCTTTGTTTAACTTACTACCATATGGGTAAATTCTGCGATTTGTCAAGAGCCAAATTCATTGGCTAGGAACAAGTTAAAGGGGCAGTTCATTGTAGTGGAAGTAATTTTATTGGTTTCACAGGTAGTTTAACAATGGAAGGTGGGCACATTCCCCATTCAAATATCCCAACCTTTGGAAACGTGCAAGGATTACAGACATCGTTGTATCATGGACAGCATTCACCAGCACCCCAGCTTGAGGCTATCAATAATCAATCCCATCAGTTTCCGCCTTCTGTTCAGTCTCCCACAGCCGTGTGCTGCTCACGTTGCCTCAACGTTCCTCACATGAATAAGGGTCAGCGTCCTCAGCAAAACATGAGCCATCACCAGAATTTTAGACAACATCTTGAAATACAGCAGCAGCCACCACAGCATTTCCCATTGCAATACAACATTCAGCAGCATGAAAAAGAACAAAGGTGCACACCTCAGCCTGTGAAAATAGCTCCGCCTTGTCTAGAGCAGCAGACCCGTTCAGAGCAGGATAATGCATCTGTGAGGATGGGAAAACATTTGCCAGCTCAACAGCCACAGCAGACTACACATCCCATTTACACTGTTCCAGCACAAGATATTCAGCAGGTTCACACTGGTCATGCTCAACAGCTGCACACGCAGCCTGCTTTGCAAACTTCAACTGTGCAAGTGCAGCTTGGTCATCTTCAGAAGCTGAAACTTAACCACATACAGCAGCAGCCGTCGCCACCCCAGCCGCCACCTCCCACATCAAGTCAGAATGAAAACACTCATGAACAAGTCATACAACAGAGTCTGGACATAATGCACCACCAGTTGGAACTGGAAGAAATGAAAAAGGATTTGGAGCTTCTCCTTCAGGCTCAAGGGCAACCAAGTTTGCAGCTGAATCAGGCCAAACAGCCTCAACATGTTCAGCAAACCATTGTTGGACAGATAAACTACATAGTGAGGCAGCCAGCCCCAGTTCAGCAGCAAACCCAAGATGAAGCACAACAAGTAAGTTCTCCATCACACTCCTTCCCTTTTCACTCCAGTTAGCCAGGACTAGTTTGGGGCTTGAGAATGAGATTATAGAGGTAGGCATTTGGTGGTGTTAACCAAGTTATTATGAATTCAACAGTTCTGATAGCTGCTTAACTGCATAGCATAACTCGAGTCAGCTTTAGGATTTTATTTTTGGAATATGCCAATTAAATGTGTGGAAATCACTTTTCATTACCATTCTGTTTTTGTTAAAACTTAAAACAATTATTTGTAGTACAAGTTGTTTACTTCTTGTGTACATCTGTTTAACAGTACAGGCTCAAGGCTTCAACTGAGATCAGGTCCCTGTTGTGCTAAGTGTTATGCAAATAGAGCAACAAGCAGTTCTTGTCCCAAAGTTGTTCTAAATAGTCAAAACAAACAAGGTGGGAGAAAATAACTGAGGGACAGAGGGATTAAATGACTGCCAAGGTCACATATGAAGTCTGTAGTATAGCTGGGAGCCGAATACACGTTTCTTGAGTCCCACTCCAAAGCGCTAACTAAAAATCACCCTGTCTTTCTTTTGCTACATAAATCATTAAATGAGAGTGCATATAAACAAGTTAATGGAAAAAAACAGAGTCAAAGTGGGTTACAGTGTGTACATTCTCTTTATAGCCAGAGGCAGGCATAGGCACTGGGGGCCCTAGGTGAATGCCCTTTATGGGGCCCTGGTCCCCCTGCAGCCCTAATCCCCCCCCCAGTCTCAACTCCCTCCCACTGCCCCTTCCATGGCTCTGGTTCCCCCACCCCATGTGGCCCTGGTTTTTCCCTGTCCCCCATCCAAGGGAAAGCACCAGGGAACCTAGTGCTCACAGGATGGTGGTGGAGCAGGGGGCCATGGACTGCTGAGGCCAGAGGCTGCACTGCCCACCTGGCCTCTCCATAGCAGGGGTGGAGCAGCGGTCCCTGCTTACCCCCAGCCAGACGCACCTCCCCAGGGGGAGGGAGGAGAGCGGCCGGCGTGGAGCTGCAGCTTGCAGTGACAGGGTCCTGGAGTGACCTGCTCCAAAGAACCGCTTCGCTCTAGCCACCTCAGGCCTGAACAAGACCGATCCAGGGCCTGGGAGCATGGTGGCCTCTATTCAACCCTGGGGTGGCTGGATCCTAAATCATACAAGCTAGCTTGTGTACAGGATTTTCCCATGATATTCTGAGAGGGAGATCAGTTTCTGTTTCTTTCTTAGATTATTCTGAGTGTGTTAAAAGCAACAGTCTGGTGGTTTTGGAGAATTTTCATTGTTTTAATATTTCTCATACTGAGTGCTGATGTTATCTTGCTATGATTTACTGGATCTGAGTTCTTGGAAACACAGAAATTTTATCTTTTCATCATAGGCTTGTGAGGATTCTGCTGAACTAGAAAGCGAAAAGCCAGTGCTTCCTCTCGATAGAAATGTGATTCCACCTCTATCACAACCATTAGTCGAAGAAACTACTGTCAGCAGTCATTCCCCAGAGAGTGCTTTGCAACAGCCTTCTTTGAATCCAGTGAGGAAGGTACCCAGAGCTTTTCAAAGTCCTTTTTAAGAGAAAATGTGCTTTTATAGTTTTGAATGTCATGTGACTCTTCTAATGGATTTAAATGCCTGGCTTATGTTCTGTCATCCCATTGGCTTGCAAGTAACCAATTTTGAAAGATGGCTACAGCTACATCATTTCTGCTCCCTTTATCCTAACCCTCTTTATCTATTATGATGTGTGGCATTTTGGTATGTTTCTTGTATTTGGAAAAAATAATAACAATTATAAATAAAAAAGAAGATGGCAGCCTAACATAGTTTGCATCCACCTCTAACAGGGTTACAATCCAGGTTATAATCATGACCAGTAATTTTGCTATAAGCTATCTTATGGCCAGGAGGCATCTAACATCATTCTTAAAAAATATAAATAATACAGATCTAACTTAGCAATGGGCATGGTGCTACAATGGCAGTTGTCAAGCAGCATTCTGATGGACATGCTTGGCAGTCAGCCTTGGAAATGGTTGGATAATTGTTGCTGCTGTCATGTATAAACTACTGTAGAGTTGCTTAGGTCTGGTCTGCATTGCAGCATTAAGTTGACATAAGCTGCCATGCATCAACCTAGTTGGGGAAGTGTCCTCACTTAAATTTGGCTCCCGTTGATATAAGTGCTTCTTTATTCCAATTTAGTAACACCACCTCCTCAAGCAGTGTAGACTCATGGTTGAGGTAATTGGATCAAAACAGTGTCAGTGTAGACACTGTGTTACATACATCAGCTGTTACTGGGTTCAGGAGCTATCCCACAATACTCTACACTGACAGTACAGCCAATGCACACACTCCTAGATACTCGAGGATGTGCACTGCTGACACAGGGAATCAAGTGTGCACACACAAACAATTTAATGACTGTGGTGCCCTATACGGATTTAATTTAGATCAGCATAATTTTGTAGTATAAATGTGGCCTTAGTGACCTAAAGAAAGGAAAGGGAGAAAGGGAATTGTCTAATACACTTGTTTAATCTCCTTTCTCATGTGCTAAAGCAGAATAATAGTGTCTCTTATATTTCTAAACATTTCACATACATGCTAGAGCCACAGGGAAATCTTTAACCTGAAAGGACCCCCTGATAGCTAAAGGAAGTATATAGGCTGAACCTTTCTGTTATTTATTAAATTAAATGGGTACTCTACAACTGTTTAGCTTCCAGAGGCTTATTTAATATATATTGGGAAGCTATCTTCTTCTCTTGAGCTGAACAGGAAACTTGTCTGTCAGGAAATGAGGTTTCCTGACATGCCCAATTAGCTGTGACTCAGGACAGTAGTCATGGAAAGAAGTCATAGATGGTGGAGAAGGAGTCAAGAACTTGGGAGGGTGATGGAGAACAAGGTGTAGAGCACAGGAAAGCTGAGATGGAGAGGCAAGGAGGGAGGAAATGAAAGTAGGATTCTAAGTATGAGAACGGAAGAGAAGAAAAGAAAGGTACTTGCAGAAGGAGAGAAAAAAGGGAAGAATTTCTAGATCTGACTGGTGTAACTATTTTGCAAAGAAAGCTAAGATCTCTGTGTCTCTGGTCCATTGGTTAGCTGTGCTAAGACTGCAGTGTCTCTATACTACAAAGCTTTGTTGCTCCTATCATTAATTGGCCTTTTTGGGAGTGATGTCATAATATACTCGAGATCCTGCCAATTGCCAATTTAGAAGTAAACGAAAAGGAAAGTGTGTGTCCAGGATCCCCTGCAAATACTGTTTTTGTGTAAGCTTTCTAATATGTAAGGTAGTTTTCCTGGCACACTAATTCTATCTTTGAATGGGAGATTGGTTCCCAATGAGAGATGGACACCGTGTCCCTCACTGTTTTGGCTTCATTTGAGTTTACCTTTCTGTGTAGATATCCATCCTGGCAATTCTTACCTTGGTTCAGAATTTGTTAAGCCCATTTCATCTTCCATGTACAAATTCTGTGAATATACTGTAAAATGTTAATGTATTTTATTTAACTGCCAAGAACCTCTGTTTAAAGAGGAAACAGTGCAAAATGGAGAAGTTTTAAAGCAGGGGTCTCAAATTCAAATCACCGTGAAGGCCGCATGAGGACTAGTACATTAGCCCAAGGGTCACATCACTGAAACCTTTCCATATAATGATGCTGCAAATATTGATAGTGATAGTGTCATTGTGGGCTGCAAGAAATAACTTTAGCGGCTGCATGCAGCCCTTGGGCTGCGAGTTTGAGACCCCTGTTTTAGAGCTAGCATGTAGCATGATCAGTAAAATAAACTGATCAGCGATAAATTTGATTGGCCTGTTAAGAGAGAGTTTTCACTGCAGTGGCTTCTAGCCAAAAGTGGTGTTTCTTTGTTTTGTTTGGTTTTTGCAAGGCCTGGTTGCTCATGTAATTAGATATGTGTTTTAATTTTGAAACATATTTTTAGTATGCATCTGATGCTGTCAACTAATAACTAGCCTGTCTGTTACTCTATGGGATCACACCTGTTTGGCTGTGAAGCTATACAAAACCAGTGCTAGTCATATTTTGGGATAACCACATTATTTGCAGGTGGCAAATCCTCAAGTCATTCAGGCCTTTCCAAACAAGGGCAAATAAAACTATTTTGCCATGCTACATCACCAGGTATTCCTTATTTACTGCATATTCAAAACTAAGAACATTTGTTATAGTTTTTTTGAGACAACTGTGATTTTGGGGATGATAAACTGCAAGTGACATCTGTGTGGCTTGAATGTGTTTAATTTGTCTTCATGATTGTGATTAGAGGTGTAGCCCTTAATCAGATAAAACACAGAATTGGCAAGAAGTGCCATTGGTATTGTACAGATGAGCCATGTGCATCTTTTCATAGGAAGCCCAGATGCCATGGTGATGGCACCTTTGTTGCTGTTCTTCCCTTTGTTACTCTGAAATCAGCGGTGACTCTAGTGACCAGACAACCATACTCAAACCAAAGTATTCTCTATTCTCACAGTAAAAACAAAGCATAAGAGAAAATGGATTTTTAAACAGTCTACATGAATGTAGCTTCTACTTAAGGCTTACTGTCTCCTCATAGTGACTGGGACAGGCCTAATTTCATCAGACCTTCCCAGCTCAAACCTTTGTCAGTCTGGTTTCTTAAACATCTTCCAAACAAATCCTGGCCTCTCCTATCCCTGAGAGTCTCTTCTTGAATTGCTAAAGCCTTTTTGATCTTCTCGAGTTACACGGTCTTTTCCTGTCACACATTGGCTATGTTCACACACAGAGGGTTATTTCGATACAAGTTGTATCAATACAAGTTGTATCGAAATAACGCCTTATTTTGAAATAAGTTAATTCGAATTAACAGTTTTGTTAATTCGAATTAAGGAAGAAAGCTCAAAGCGAAATAGCACATTCAGACAACAGTTATTTCGAAACAAGTCACCGTTGTTTCAAAACAACACGTTCAGATGGCATTGTTTCGAAACAGTCGTTTTGAAACAACGTTGTTTTGTCCCCACAGGGGGTTTAAGTTGTTTCGAAACAACGCCGTTGTTTTGAAACAGTGGTGCGTCGTCTGAACATGGCCTTTCTTATTTTGAAACAACCTCTGTTGTTTCAAAATAAGACTGCTGTGTGAACACACGCATTGTCTCTTCCACCCTGTAAGTGTTTACTGAGAGTCAGCTTGTCATGAACTTTTGTTTCACTTCCTGCTTATTTTTCCTTATAGTACAAGAGAGTACAATAGCCTTTTAAACTAAACCAATGTATTCACATAATAAACATTCCAATAACCCAGTCACCATACAGTATTCATTAATTATTACAGAGCAATACCACATCTGTCACAAGTACCATAGGAATACCTAAAACAGGTAGGTAGATCCTGTCAAATAATTCTCATCAAAGTGGTGCTTCGGAAACTTTTACATTTTCTTTTCCTCCCATATCAGGGAGTCTTTCATAGATTTTAAGGTCAGGCAGGACCACTCTGGTCATCCAGTCTGACTTCCTATTTGTCATAGGTCATAAAAAAGTTTTTCAAAATCCCTAAGTGAACTGGAGTATATCTTTTAGAAAACATTAAATCTTTATTTAAAAACTGCCCTCCCTGTTAAACATTTACACCTTTTTTTCTAGTCTGACTTTGTCTAGCTTCAGCTTCCAAACACTGGATCTTATACCTTTGTCTTGGAATTTATAAGACTGCACCTTGGTAATTCAAGATGGAACGTCTTTTGAGATGCACTGAATATGAATGCCTCTATTTCAGTCATGCAAATGTTGATATACCTATTATGTGAGAGAGAACTGGATTTTATCCACTACAGATGGAAGTATCATGCATTTTTTCTTGTCCCCAACACATCACATTGTCCTAAACTTTTTTGGTGACCTCTCTTTTGCATACTGCTCATGTGCATGTCTAATGGTGTGAAAGAGCGATATTTGAGGGGTTATGAGGAATACATTTCAGAGAGTAAGAAAATGTCTTGCTCTATATTAGTACAGTTCAGAGAATGCTGTCAATACTCAGGAATAAATAATTGTAATAGTCTCCTTCTAGTTTTCGAGGGTCTGAATTATGTTGGATGAGGAGTTGAGCTGTTTACAGTACAAATTTCCAGAGGGGTAGCTGTGTTAGTCTGTGTACAGCAAAAACAACAAGAGTCCTATGGCACCTTATAGACTAAAAGATTTCTTCAGGCATAAGCTTTTGTGGGCTCTAAACCACTTCATCAGATGTGTGAAGTAGAAACTACAGTTCAGAGTACATATGCATGCCAGAATGGGGGAGGGCAAGTGTTAGCAAATTCAGTTCAGAGAGCAGATGGGGTCTGCTATGGATGTAGGAGCCCTCTACACCAACATTCCTCAGAAAGATGGACTACAAGCCATCAGAAACAAGTTTCCCAGATGATGACATGGCATACCTAGTCACTGAACATTGTGACTTTGCCCTGAACCACAACTACTTCAGATTTGGGGCTGATCTATACCTTCAAGCCAGTGGCACGATTATGGGCACTCACATGGCCCCACAGCATGCCAACATCTTTATGGCCAACCTAGAACATTGCTTCCTTGAATCTTGTCCACAACTGCCTCTCCTTTACCTGCATTACATTGATGACATTTTCATCATCTGGACCCATGGGAAAGAGTCCCTGGAAGAATTCCACCAAGACTTCAATAGTTTCTGTTCCACCATCAGCCTTGGCCTAGACCAGTCCACACAAGAAATCCACTTCTTGGACACTACAGTACATATAAGGTACAACTGCATTAACACCACCCTACACTGAAAACCAACTGACCGCAATGCATACCTACATGCCTCCAGCTTCTACCTGGGACACATTACATGATCCATTGTCTGCAGCAGGGGTCTCAAACTCAAATCACCATGAGGGCCGCATGAAGACTAGGATATTGGCCTGAGGGCCGCCATTACCAAAACCTCTTTATACAGCAGGGCCACCAGTTTGTTTAATTAAAATTAAATTAAACATTAATTGAATTCAAAGTGATTGTAGATATAATTAATTAATTGTGTTTAATTAATTGAATTTGTCTGAATTTCTAATTGAAAATTAATTTTTAGAAAGCTTTTTAATTAAAAAAATTAGAGTTTTTTTTAAAATGAAGAGAAGGAAAAAAGGAAGGGAAGGAGGGGAAGAGAGAAGAAAGAAAGAAAACAGGAAGAGAAAGATGGAAGGAAGAGAAAAAGGAAAGGAAATGAAAGAGGTAAAAAAGAAAGAGGGAAGGAAACAAGAAAGGAAGATTAGAAAAAAGAAAGATGGAAGGAAGAGAAAGAAAGAAAAAAGAGAAAAAGGAAAGAGATGGAAGGAAGAAAAAGAGAAGAGATGGAAGGAAGAGAAAGAGAGGAGAAAAGAAGGAGAGCTGGAAGGAAGAGAAAGAAAGAGGAGAAAAGAAGAGGTGGAAGGAAGAAAAAAGAAAGAAAGAAGGCCCAGTGGCTGGGTGACAGTCCCACAGTTGCCAGTGGCGCGGCCTTGCTCCCATTCCTTGGGAGGGGGACGACCAGGTCGCAGGAGGACGGAGCGGGCCAACCCACCACACCCCCCTGCAACTGGCCCTGGGCCCCGTCCCCTCAAGAGATGGCCCTTGAGGGCTCTGCCTGCTGTGCAACTCCCAGGCAGCAGCAGACTCCATCTCTTCCCTGGCTGCCCGGCAGTGTGACTGCCGGTGCCAAGGCTGTGCCCAGGTCGGGGGGAAGGAGAGTGGGTGTGCAGCCCAGAAGCACTGCCGATGGCATTGGGCTCAGCTTCAGCAGCAGCAGGACCCTGGGCGGGAGCCAGGCAGCTGCAGGCTCCCAGTCAGTGAGGGTGAAGGCCGCTTGAAAAGCCAGCCAGGGTACAGAACCCCTGAATTCTGGTTTATGTGAGGGGCTGCAGGTGGCAACTCCATGGGCTGTGTGCCGCCCACAGGCTGCATGTTTTAGAGCCCTACTCTGCAGCCAAGCCTTGAGGTACAACCAGCTCTGCTCTGATCCCCCAGACAGAGACAAACACCTACAAGATCTCTGTCAATCATTCCTAAAACTATCATAATCACCTGGGGAAATGAAAAAACAAATTGACAGAGCCAGATGGGTACCAGGAGCCACCTACTACAGGACAAACCTGACAAAACAACAGAACTCGACTGGCCATCACCTGTGGTCCCCAGCTAAAATCTCTCTAACACATCATCGAAGATCTACAACCTGTCCTAGAAGATGATCCCACTCTCTCTTAAGCTTTGGGAGGCAGACCTGTCCTTGCTTACAGACAGCCCCCCAACCTGAAGCAAATACTAACTAGAAACTAAACACCATACAACAGGAACACTAATCCAGGAACCTATCCTTGCAACAAACCCCATTGCCAGCTCTGCTCGCACATCAACTCCAGTGATACCAACACTGGTCCCAACCACGTCAGCCACACCATCAGGGGCTCATTCACCTGCACATCCACTAATGTGGTATATGCTACCACACGCCAGCAATGCCCCTCTGCCATGTACATTGGCCAAACCGGACTGTTCTTGTGCAAAAGGATAAATGGACACAAATCAGACATCAAAAATGGCAACATCCATAAACCAGTAGGAGAACACTTGAACCTCCATGAACATTCAGTAGCAGACTTGAAAGTTGCCATACTTCAGCAGAGGAACTTCAAAAACAGACTTCAGCGTGAACCTACAGAGTTGGAGCTAATTTGCAAGCTTGACACAGACTGGATTGAAATAGGGACTTGGAATGGCTAGCATATTACAAAAAGTGATTGTCCTATTCATGTGTTGTCTCCATTTGATCAACTGGCATGAATGGGTCCCATCTGCTCACTGAATTGATTTTGCTAACACTTTTCCTCTTCCATCCTGGCATGTGTATATATATCTCTGAACTGTAGTTTTCACTTCATACATCTGACAAAGTGGGTTAGAGCCCACAAAAGCTTACGCCCAAAGAAATCTGCAGTCTCTAACATGCCACAGGACTCTCATTGTTTTTACAGTATGAATATGTTCATCCTTAATGCAAATAGCTACATTTCACAGAATGATAATTTAACAAAACCTATCTCTCTATCTTGGAAAGGAGGTTAAATAAAAAAATGTCACCTGTTCTATGGAATCTTTCTTCCTCTACTTTAAACAAGGTCCAGTTTGTTAGGACGGAAGAGTTAAGAAAGGTCTGGATTTTTCCTCATAGGAGGAAAAGGGGGGGATCCTTTGTATTATACCATATAATTGTGAAATACCAATAGGAAGCATATATAGACTTGTGTTATCAATACTCCTGTGAGTGGTGAGTTAAACAACTGGGTTGGAGCAGTGCATTTGTTTAACCTCACCAGCATAATGAGCTGCCATGGGGATTGCTCCACTTAATAGAAGCTGTTCATTACTCTGCAACCATTTGCTCTGTTATTTCTTTTATAGCAAAGAGAATTGGCAGTTCATAGTTCTAGCCTTCTTTATAAATCACACTTAATGTCAGCAGCCTTGAGACTTTGCCAAAACAATCCTAACAAATCCTAATCCCTGTCTTTCAAGGTAAGTATTTGCATCTCAGAATTCTTCTGTGTTAGTACTGCATGTTTTCATAGGACCTTCTTGAAATGCTACTGTGATCAAAGAAGTATTTAAATAATGTATTACTTTTTAGACACTGTTACTTTGCATGTTATTTATTCTTACCTTAAACTACAGTAGATATGAAATTTGTGTCAGGAAGCATTTTTGGACAGTTGGAATTTGGATACAACCATTGTATCACAAAGGTCATCAGATCGAATTTCATTATTGGATAACAAGAATTCCATTTGCAATGACACAGATGTATTTGTGTGTTCCAAGCTGTCCTTTAAAATGTCAAGCCCTAAATATTTTCCTCCACCTGAAGCCACCGTCAACCCAGGATGAGAATTAATGATTGCTGTTGTGCAACGGGTGCCATGTAAAAACGATTGTGCTTTCATAAAACAAAAGTCTGTTCTTTGAAGCCATCATATTTTCCAACCCTAGCTGAGCTGCCAAGGGAAAAGAGATTTTTTTTTTTTTTTTGCTAATGGCAAAAGAAATGATTATTTTAGGGAGTGAATTAATAGGATATTAATGAGCCTTGTTCCCAATGCATTGTTCACTTCACACTTGACAGCAGCTTCATGGATCAGAATGGAATGTGTCTGTTCTTTACTGTGAGTTTTAGTATTTTGTACTGAAAGATCATAATGTTTCTTCATCATTAAAATAACCACAAAAATTAACTTCTGCCACCAGGGAGAGACAGATGGCAGTTTGATGGCCTCATTATTCTTTTTCCTTTTTAGCAAGAGTAATGTTTTAGACTGGTTATATGAACTAAGAAGTTCCCTTATGAAACTTACTGTAGCTGGCAGAGTCCAAAGGACATAAGTGTACAACTGTATTGAATTCCAGCTGCTTAGAGCATTGGGTGTAAATATTTTAGGCCCTCATTCTGCAAAGACCTATGCACATTTCTAACAGCATACTTTGTGAGTAGTCCACATGTCTTCAGTATGACAACTCACAGGATGAAATCCTGCACCATTGAAGTCAATTGCAAAACTCTCATTGACTTGATTGAGGTAACCATTTCACACATAGCATATCTGAGTAGCAAAGGGTGACAATATTCTCCTATTTATGAGGGAAGAGGTAGTGGTTGTAGCAGGAGGCAAAGGGTTAGGACATCTGGGCTCTACTTCCAACTTCACTACTAGGTGGCTTAGGGGAGTGTGCAAAAAGATGGATTTAAGTGACCATTGCATTCCCTTAATCCTGGGAAGGCTCTGATCTGGTCCTCTGAGTAAGTTAGAGCAAGATGAGGGCTAGTTTGACTGGTGCCAACAGGCAATGGCCCCAGAAGGATGCTACAGCAGCCCCAATAGTTGACATGCAAGGAAAACCCAGTGACTTTATTTTTTCCCACGCTATGTTCCTTGTACTGGGCCACAACAAGAGAAAGTAGCATGCAGTCTGCTTTAGTGATCCTACATCACCTGAAGTTCCCCGCTTAGTTTGGTTAAGACAGTTTTTAATGGAGATTTGTGCTAACAGTGAGGTGAACTTACTTTAACACTTGGGAAGATAAGGTCCCTTATAATGCGGTCCTCTTACCTCATTTAATAGCAGTCCTACTCAGGCAAAACTCTCACTGTGGGATCAGTTCCATGGTGGTTAAAAAGAAATCAAACTGCCTGAGCAGGTGAAAATAAGTCATAGGGCTGGATTCTGTTCCCAGCATTTGCTGAGCTGCAGTGTAAGTCTTGAGTACCTCAGCTGACTTTTTTGGTGTTAGCTGCATGTGACTGGGCCATGTCCCTCTCCTGCTCCTGTCTTCTGCTTTCTGTACAGAGACATGGAGACCTTCAGATGTTAAATATCCCACTGCAGTTTGCCTGCCTCTTTTCTCCCCTGTGCATCCTTCCTGTGCCACCTTATACTTCCTGCATTTGTAGGCCAATTTGCCCATTAGTCCTCCACTAATTGAACCCCAGCAGATCCATCCCAAGGAGACTTAACTGGTATTTAAGTGACCAGTACTGGCTCAGCTGAAATCCTGGTGCACATCTACCTTGAGTGTGCCAGGCTACGTGCCCTTTCTGACTCTTCCAGAACCTTTTCCCCACAGCTACTGATTTATATACACCCTATCTGTGGATCCATGAAATCATGAGACCTCCTTGTTGATCTTCTCCTGGCACTGGCCAAGGTGGCCATCTAGTCTACCACAAAGAGGATGCTGGGTGGAGAGGTTCTGTGCTACTATACAGCCTATTTCCATGCCTCCCTTTGATTACAGGCATTGTTCATATGGGCTGTCTGCTGACTCCCTAGACACCTTTGAGGAGCAGTGGGTGGTGTTTGGGGTTGTCTGCTCTGTGTCCCCTCCAGAACCCCTGATTTTGACTCTGTGATCCTTACACCCATCCCTGTTTTCTCATAGTCGTCCCCTGGAATTGCTTGGGATCTGAGACTGGTTGTTCTTCCCCTTAGGCTAGAGGGAGAAGCCTTTAGCTTTGGATGGGCTTGCACCTGCCCATCCTTGGGTTCACAATAGGTGTTGGTTCCAAGAATTGTGCCACCCTAAGATTTACACAAATATAACAGCAGAAACTATCTGGACAACCATCTTTCGACACTATTTCACCATTGCCCTGTTGACTTGGAACCAATTACCGGAATCCAGAGTGGACTAGTAATAATGAAGAAATGCAATAAAGAAATGCCTGTTTTTTTATCATTCTGTACTTTAACAAATAAAACTTAGGATACTGCAGTTAAATTTAAAGGATTTATTCAGTGAATTATCAAGCATAATGAATATTACTGAACTGTGAGAAAGTAAATGTGGAAGTACATCTTCATAGAATGCAGATCTGCATACTTAAGGCTGCTTACATTCATTTGATATGGACTATAGAAGAGTCAGGATCTTAGTCATGTCACACTGCTGTAAAACAGCTTAACCAAGTCACACAGATGAGTGGATTTGCTTTGGATTGCATATCCTTTTTTCTGTATTTGACAGTGAAGTGCCCTAAGAAAGCATGAAACACCAGCAGATACATTTCATTAAAATAATACTTGCAAAGGTTTCACTTGTAAGGGCAGTTTCCTCCCCTTTCTTTGATAAGTAGACAGGTGCATCCTTTCATCAACAGTCTGGTATTTGTAGCATACATTTTCCCCATTTACAGTTTGATGTTATAAAGAACAGGTGCCTTAAGATCAACAGGCTAGATTCATCTCTTGATGTAGTGTGTTCAGTAATCCTGAAGGCACTAGAGTTGCATTCTCTTCTATTAGGGCTGAATCTTACATCTTACAACCTCAATGAAATCACTAGAGTTACATCAGGGATGGATTTGCACCAGTATTCTATGTGCTTGGATTTCTCATTTATTTTAAGGGAAAAGAAATCAGGACCCATTGCAGTGATAAAAGAGAGAGAGTCTGGTAGCTTGTGGGGGAGAGATTTAGGAATCTACTCTTGCAGATTTTGGCTTTAATCATGGAAATTATAGAGCTTTCCTGGTAAAAGAGATTACAATAGATACTTTCAAGCCCTTCTGACATGGCTGCTTCCTTAGGCATTATGAGATAAAGAATCTCATGCTCTCTAGGAATAACAGCAGCATTTTACTGTTTTAAAAGCTGATCAACATTTTTGTTTTTCAGCGTTCGGCTTCACTGAACATTGCAGGTTTTTCAAGCTCTTTAGAGATGGAACTATCTCCAACAAGGTCATCTCGGTCAGTTGATCCACAAATTCAAGGCGTGTCTACTGTAATGTTCAACCAATCCCACAACATGCTTCGTGCCTCTGATGTTCGGCCAGAATCCATGCCTAGCCACAGTGGGGCATTAGACACAGCTACAAATGACTTGAATCCTTGGACTATTGATACCTTAGCAACAGGTGATATACTCCTGGGGAACACTAAGTGCAAGGTAAGAACTGCTAACATTTCTGGCTAATTAATAGCTAGGAAATGCACTTTAACTCTTGTCACAATCAGTAGGTTGAAGGTTGCTACTTTGATAAGGGAAATTTTGCTCCTCTACTGATATTTGAAGACTTGTTATAGTTATTTTCTTGGGTGGAAAATTTAAAAGAATTACTAGAAAATTTTAAATTTCTTTTTTTTTTTTTCCTCTCAAGCTGGAGAATGAAGAAGACTTTAGTTTCATGAGTGACCCTCATGGAAATGACCCAGTCACTGCTGAATCAAATACCATTAATGAATTAGCTCTTCCCATGCAAAAAGTGTTAGAAGAGCCTA
Source organism: Podocnemis expansa (assembly GCA_007922195.1). NCBI lineage: Eukaryota > Metazoa > Chordata > Testudines > Podocnemididae > Podocnemis > Podocnemis expansa. The sequence goes on from ML681963.1 coordinate 130,779,980, forward strand.
TTAATCTTTCAGTCAAGAAATCTCAACAGCGTGCCTCTCCTTCTGTGCCCACCAGCAATGCTTCTTGCCTGCAGTTCTCCAATATAAAACAACTTAGAAATGAAGAAGGTACAAGGTTTTTCTTTATCCTTTCTGGGGGGTTTAAAAAACTGCTGTTGCCCATTTTTATACAAACAGCCAGTCAAAAGTTGGGGCTCGGTGGATGTTCCAGCTGGAGTAAAAACTGGTGATAGACAAGCATTTCTTTAAGGCAGTCTTGTTTATTTACAAGGAATGTACAAAACCCTGTGTCTCTGAATACAGAAGGACCCAAGAACAGAATGGAGCAGTTTCTTATCTTACCAGGCCTCCAAAATCCTTTAAGCCAACATTAGCCCCAAAAGTGCTCTCTCTTTTTTGGTTACATTGCACTTACAAGCTCCTGCCTGTTTTTTTCTTGCCTCTCTTTTCCTCTGCTTCAGTTTTGTCTGTGACCTCAGGCTATGTCTATGCTACCATTTTGGTTGATATAACTCATGTCACTCTGGATATGTGAGAAAACACCCCCCTAAGCAGGGATTAAAGTATAATTTGGCAGGCCCTGGAACCCTCCTAAATTTCTGGAACCCCTTCACACAGGTCCAGGCTCCCTTCAGGCACCCCAGCTACTGCCCCCCAACACCTTCCCCCCACCCCAGCTACTGCCCCCAAAACTCCTGCCCCCATCAGACACCTCCTTTCCCATGTCCTCCTCAGCTCCAGTCCCCATTCCCTAAGCTCCCTGCCTCCATGTCCCCACTCCAGCCCTCCTAACCCCGCAACCCCAGCCCCATCTTCACACTACCCCCTTCAGTCACCCAACCCCCTCCACACCTCCTCAGCCACCTTCAGTCCCCTTGTCCCCATTCCCCCACTCCACCATCTTCAACCCCCCAACCACCTCTACAAGTTCCCAGTCCCCTGTAGCTCCTTGTCCCCATTCCCCCACTCCAACCCCTTCAGCCCATGAATCCCTCCACACCTCCCCAGCCCACCATCCTGACCCTTTCTACCCACCCCCCCATGCTTTCCCAGCTGGCTGCCTGCCTGTCCCCACACCCCCCCCACTCCACCCCCTTACCTGCATTGCTGACGTGGCCAAGGAGCTGGGCCGGGGGAAGGAAGACTGGAGCACTGGTCAGCCAGTGAGAGGGGACACTGCCCTGGGTGCAGCAGGAAGGGGAAGGGCCAGTCCAGGTGCCAGGAAAGGGGAGAAGAGGTTGCCAGGCTTGCTCCAGTCTGCAGCCGTTTCCTTCACCCGGCCCTGGGGGGAACGCGCTTGAATGCTGCATTTCAGAGCATTCCTCCGTTTGTAGGGGGTCCCAGAATGCTGCCCCATAAAAAATAGGGGGCCTGGAATGCCGTTCTGGGGCATTCCACCATACTTTAATGCCTACCCCTAACCGCCACATCTTTCTTTCACTGACAGAGGAGCCAATGTGGACAGTACCGTGTTGGTGGAAGAGAGTCTCCTGATGTCGTAGTTGCTGCCGCTCATTGGGGTGGTTTAGTTAGCCCACTGACATGGAGTGGCTACATGTGAGATCTTACAATGTACAGATGCATTGATACAGTTGTGCTGCTGTTGACTCTCTAGCATAGACATGGCCTCAGCCTCTGTATAAGTTCTCCCACTCCCCAAAACTCCTAGGCAGGTTCACATGCACACACCTTTTGTTGGAGTTAGGGGTTATGTTTTCAGATATGTTAACTGAAATATGAGTTCATTCTGTATCAACCTCAACGGGGATTTTAACCCAGCCCACCTTATCACTGCCATGCTTGCAGGCCTTGCATACACTGTTGTTATGTTTGTACCTGTATAAACGTATTTCATCTTGTTGTACTGCATACTAGCATTACTTAAAATATTATCAAATACTAACCCAGTGGAAAGGAGTATTTGGCCTCATTTGTAGAAGAAAAACATGGAAATTGTATCTCTTGAGCTAGCACATCGTTGAACCAGTAATGGTTGAGAGCTTGCTAGTGGTGTATTGATGTGAAGTGTTCTGAGGATTAGTTCTCTTAGAAGATTTCCTGTTAATGAGATGTGCGAAGATCAGTGGTGAAGAGCTGATTTGAATAGTCCAAATACTATTTCTTTTTAAATTACTTCCAGAATGTGATGTGAATTCTGCTAAGTGCTACACTTAAGTAGCATAGCAAATATTGGTTAAATTAGCATATTGCAAGGGTTTCTTTTCTTTTGGGGGGGGGTTGTTTGTTTTGGTTTCTTTTTTTTGTTTCCCCTTGGCTCATTCTACTGCAAAACATTCCCTTCAGCCAAGGACTGTCTCTATTCTTAATGCAGAGCTAGAGTTTCACAGGCAAATTGCCAACACGGTTAAGCTACACTGTAAGGGCTCAGTGCTTCCAACCTTTAAAGTCAATAGAACTGTTCATGCAAGTAAGTTATTGCAGGCTCAAGCTACTATTCTGTGACTTACACCAATATTTGGCTGCCTTTCTCCGTAATGGCTAAATTAATATTACTATCTGTGCAGTGTAGTTATACTCAGAGAATTATAATCAGTACAAAGAGGACCCCACCTCTGTGAAACAAGCAAGCTTATTAGTCATCTTTTACATGCACTGAGTGAGGTGTTGGTAGTTATGGCACAGCACTCTGCATGGGTAGAGAGAATCTGCAGCGCTCCTGAGGGAGCCTTGGAAATGCTATGCCCCAGGCAGCTACACTGTCTCCAAGGCTGCTCTGTGCTACTGCTGCCACCAGAGCAGCGGTCCCAGTCTGTGGGCTGGTAGAGATCAGAACCTCCTCCTTGGCCCCTTTATTCCATCCTGCTCATCAGCAAGGAGCATCCCTTCACTTCCTCAAATGTAACTGGCTGTTGTGGAAGATCTTGTGCAGCTACACAATGTGGGAGGCTCCTTGCTCACTGTGACATACCCAGGGTACAATCCAGGCAATAAGTAGCTGTGTCACCCCTGCCCTCTATCCTGGGGTCACTTTTACACTGCTTTGTTGCTATAGCCCAGGCGTGGCCAAACTGTGGCTCGGGAGCCACATGCAGCTCTTGAATGAAAAATTGTGGCTCCCGGAAGAACATCAGCAAATCAATTTAGGAATGCAGCCCCAGCCCAGGAGTTCAGGAGGGGGTCAGGACGGTGGGGTGAAGCACAGCATGGTCGGGGATTGCAGGGAGAGGAGCAGCATGGTTGGGATTTTAAAAAACTCACTACTAGCCTGCAGTCTTCTACACTGAACAGCAGCTAAGTTTTTACTGTATAGGGCTAATTTCTGTTGTAACCTTAAATAATTTTTAGAATCTGACATTGTTAGGATCAATATTTGTCCTCTTTCTACGATAAAATTAAAGTGTGCAATGAATTTCAAACTTAGTGATTTTGGATTAGGTAAATGAATATGGCTATATGTCTCAGTGCAGCTCTTGAAGGTTTAATAATCAACTTATGTGGCTCTTGAGTTCCATAAGTGTGGCCACTCCTGCTATAGCCTCTAGTCTGGGGTGCTCACAAATAGCCTCCAGTTTGCCAGTCACTCCCAGCTATGTCTATGTGTGCACTGCAGCCAGCCAGCCACATCTGGGCTCTTACCACCTTGGTTATATTGCCCAACTCTTTCCTAGACAATACAAATTCATATAAAGTTGGGATTTCTTTAACAGAAACATGTATACACCCAGTTATCCCCAATGGAGTTTCCCAGGCACTCCAGTTTAAGCATACTTGATTAGATAAAACAATAGAACAAGTTTATTAACTACAAAGAGAGGGATTTTAAGTGAGTACAAATTTTGAGGCATAACAGTCAAGAATGGTTACAAGACAAATAAAGTTAGGGCACAACTGGCATCTAACTTAACAAACTGCTCTATTCAGAGGAAAGTTTTTCTCACCACATGCTTTCTGTAGTCTTACTCACCATAGTTCTTAGGTCAGGACCCCTTCCCCAGTTCAATAGCTGCTTTCTTTGTTCCTACTGGTGCAGTGAATCAAAGGATGGAGAGAGGTCTGCCTCTTCTTTTTATAGTCCTGTCCCCCTTTTGAGAAGCACATCCAGCTGGGAAGAAGGCAACATGAAGTCTTTGTGACAGCAAACTCCATGCTGTTTCTTTGCTAAGATGTGGATTTTTTTTTTTTTTTTTTTTTTTTTTGCCCCGTCTCCTTTCCTGCCAAAGAATGGGCACTTAGCAGGTAATGGTCCATTATCATTTACAGCTGGTTGAGGTGTGAGCTTGCCTGTTGTTTCTGAGGAACTGGTTAGGTCATTGCCCAGATTCCTCTGGAAAACATACTTTTCATCAGAATCTCAGGTTATGCTTACAGCTTCACATATAATACTGCTACATACGTTTTGCTGTGATGTTATTGATCAGTGAATTAAGAGTTTTCAGATGATACCTGACAAAGCATATGTTATGTAAAGATTATTGTAACCATGTGTAGGATTTGAACTTGGTACTTTCTGTCACACTCCTCATTTCATGGACACGCAATGGCCTTTCACAGTCTGACACAAGCAAAGTGCCACTGCAACACGTTTGCCTCGCACTTTCATGTTGACTCCTTAAAATGATGGCGTTCAGATGATTTTCTCCTTAACATTGTCCTGTCTAAAGTAGAAAATGATAGTGTTCATAATGAGTACAATCCTGTTTCCATTTCAGTCAGTGATGGTAAAATAGGCCAGCCTCTTCTCAAGTTAATGCTGTGTAGCAGGAGCACCCCTGGCTTGGGTAAAGACCTGGGCTTGGTGCGCTGGGACTTGGGGCTCGCATGCTGCTGTTGCAGCCACTGCCATAGGTAGCTTGCCAGCAGACCCGAGGCTCAGGTGCTGGGACTTGGGGCTTGAGCCTCATAAGCATGGCACCAGCAATGCCCCTGCTGTGTAGTTAAATTCTGTCATGATGCTTATCCACACAGTGCCATTTGAGGAGGAGAAGAATGGGGTTTGTGTGTTTAGGCGTGAAGGAGTATGGGCTGTGGGAGACCTCTATTCAACTCCTGCTCCACCACAAATATATCCTATGTGACCTTCGGCAAATCACTTAGGTCATGATCCTCAAAGGTATATAGGTGTCTAATCCAGTGCCTGAGTTCCTTATCTGCAAATGAAGATCATAATGTTCTTTGGCCTCAAAGGGGTGTTGTGAGAACAAAGGCAGTGAAGTTTGTGAGGTGCTCAAATACTATGGGTGATCGCGAAGGGGCAATATAATTACCTTAGGTAGATGTAAGATTATTTCTGCTTGCAAATATATCACAATACAAACTAGTCAGAAATGCATGAATGCTGAAGTACCTCTCTATCCTAATCTGACTCTGATATTATAGCCAGTTTCTCAGTTTTCTTATTTTCTATTCCAGAGTCCAGAAACCATGAACAGGAACATATTGAGGTGGATGAAAAAAGTGATCAGAACAGCAGGTAAGAGAATCAGTTTCCACAAAGAATCATAGAAACCAGAAGGGTCCATGAGAGGTCATTAAGTGCAGTGTCCTGCACTCATGGCCAGGACCAAGTACCCTCTTAAACCATCCCTGACAGGTGCTTGTCTAACCCACTTTTAAAAACCTCCAGTGATGGAGATTCTACAGCCTGCCTAGGCAACTTATTCCAGTGGTTAATCACCCTGACAGTTACAAATTTTTTTCTAATGTCCAACCTAACCATCCTTTGCTATAATTTAAGCCCATTGCTTCTTGTATCATCGGCAGTTAAGGAGGACACTTTTTCTCCCTCCTCCTCCTAATGACCTTTTAGGTACTTGAAAACTGTTATCAAGTTTCTTCTTTGTCTCCTCTTTTCTAGACTAAACTTTTCTACACTCAACTCGTTCAATCTCCCCTCATACGTCAAGTGTTCCAGACCTGTGATCATTCGTAAAACAAACAAGGAGTCTGCTGACCTTTTTAAAGTCTAATAAATTTATTTATTTATCATAGGAGCTTTAGTGGGAGAAAATCCCACTTTGTCAGATGCTTTGAAGATGGGGGAACTTACAGAATGGGAAGAAAATAAATGCAGGGAAGTGCAAGTCATAGGCTAATCATTTGTGTTGCTCTTGTCTGGATTTTCTCCAATTTTTCCACATCTTTCCTGAAATGAGGTACCCTGAACTGGACACAGTACTCCAGTTGAGGCTTAATCAGGGCAGAGTAGAGTGGAAGAATGACACCTAATGTCTTACAATACTCCTGGTAATACATCCAAGAATGGTGTTTGCATTTTTTGCAACAGTTTTACACTGTTGACTCATATTTAGTTTGTGGTCCACTGACACCCAGATCCCTTTCCACAGCACTCCTTCCTGGGCAGTCATTGCCCATTTTGTATATGTGCAATGGATTGTTCTTTCTGAAGTGGAGTACTTTGCACTTGTCTTTATTGAATTTCAGTCTGTTTACCTCAGCCCATTTCACCACTTTGCCCAAATCATTATGAAGTATTACATATGAAATATGAAGTATGGAGTAAAAGAGTGTATGAGTCTTAATGCTATTGGCAGGTTGTTTTAAAAGGAAAACAAGTTGCTTTGTAACTAATAGTTCCAGAAGCCATAAAGTAGTGACAATGATTAATCCCATATAACCCAGACCCCTGAAAGCATTTGCAAGGACTTTTTGAAATTGCATTGGTATTTTAGGCTGTTCTAAAGTACACTTGGTTGTGAAATGGGCCCCAGGTATACTGGAGGTTGGAAGAACACCACTCCTTCCACCTCCATACCTGTGTTGAACAACGTTTTGGTGTGGGTGAAGATCTGGGCCTGCATGTCACTAAAAATCATCACCACTCATGACCAAAACAAGTACATACACCAACACCTCTTGTGTTTCTAATTTTAGTGGAATGGATTCTTAGCACAGCAATACCAGCACTGTGCAGTAGGAATCTAGCAGTATATGGGGTAAGGGAAAGAGGTGGCTGATTTAAATAAGATCACATGCAAGTAAAGGTACATTATCACTTTAACAGAAAAACAAATACACATCCAGACTGTTCTGGAAGCTCATTTTTATTTTATTGACTCATTTATGATCCATTATCAGTTAATTCTCCTTAAGAACAACATTATTCTGCTTGGCTTTCTAATAAAAAACATGCATACACATTTTACAACTAAAGGTCCTCAACATTTTATAGCTCTTTGTTCATCTATATGAAATGAGTTGGTAGTCTCAACCTAGCTCACAATAGACAGATTACATATTGAAAACATTCTCATAAACTGGAAAAATTAAATTTTCAAAGCAATATTCAATTCATACATGTTCTGTTATACTCTTCAGGATCCTTTAGAACATGTCAGTGTTTATAGGATATGCCATATGAACTACTAAAATGCCATATAGTCCAAATTATGTATGAAAATTACTGTATAGTCTCAAAAGATACAGCAGAACAAGTCTAGGACTCTAAATTTGCTTACTATTTTAGTATTATTTTGCTTCCTGATATTGTTGTCCTAGTACTAGTATTTTCATTCAGAAATGACATGAGTAGTGGGATCTTTCTTGAAGCCAGTCACACTCTAAAAAGTGTCAGCCCTGGCTGGATTTGGACAGTTGAAGTACAAACACAGGAGAGTGTACATCATAAGCAGAGGTGAAGTTCCCAGTTCAGTAAAGTGTCTAAGCACATGATTTAATTTAAAAATGTGAAGAGTCCTGTTCCCATATAGCAAAGTACCTAGGCATATGCTTAAATTTCACTGACACCACCATTAGGCATGTGTTTTAATGCCTTCCTGAATCAAGGCCATAAAAAAACCTCAGATTAACTGAGTAAAATAGTAAAAATGTTGAAATTAGGAGAAGAGGACTGCATAAAATACTGATGGATTTTATCCTTATTTCAGAGCTTATACTAAAGAGCTGAAGGTCCCCTATGTGCGCCTGGAACGCCTGAAAATATGTACCCCAGAATCTGGAGAGCTTCCGGTGTTCAAACTGCAGCCACAGAAGAGTGATCAAGATGAGACTTTCCTGCTGATAATTGAATGTGGTACCCAGTCTTCTAGTATGGCTATAAAAGTGAGTTGCGTTTGCATGATTGTTCACTATCTCAATCTTTCTCCCCACTGCATTGTGTACAAAGTAATTAATTGACTTTGCTAGGCTTCTTGTGATCCTCTGACTTGTCCTGCTGATGGATTTTACTATTCTAAAATACTCTCAGATACTTTGGTGAAGGGCAACAGGGTAAAATCCCAAGATTAATGGATATTGCAATGCTTGTTAGCTCTGTTCCTGTAGTATTTCCCTCACCATCCTATTAATTCCCTTTCAAGAATACTTAAGAATCTAAGTTTTGATGACAAAACAATGGTTGTATATATGTGCTGTAACTGACCACTTTGATCCATACATCCTACAGGCAGAACAGTTTAAAAACAAATCTAAGCCCTTTCTGACCTACATGTTTTAACTGAAAAAAAAAAAAAAGCAAGGCGTCTTGTGGCACTTAAAGACTAGCATTTATTTATTGCATGAGCTTTCGTGGGAGAAAATCCCACTTTGTCAGATGCTTCGAAGAGGGGGAACTTACAGAATGGGATGAAATCAAATGCAGGGGAGTGTAAGACATGGGATCAGTTCATACTGCAACAGCAAATCGGAGGATTTGTAAGGATTCAAACTCTAGGAAACAGCACATAGAAGGAGGGTGAAGTCAAATTACCTGTTTTAACTGATGGTTCAGTTGAATGGTATTTAAAAATGGAATGCTCTGTTGTCTCCTTATAGCTTTGGGCCTGAACTTGTTCCTACAGAGCTGATGGAAGTTTGGCCATTGATTTAGATGAGAGTTGCAAACTTAGTTCCTTTTTGACACAAAAGTGTTCCTTCAAAATTCCATTCACAAAGGATGCTGCAAGGAATTTACTTGTCATGAAAAGCAAGGTATAATTGATGGATAGGCTGGCACTTGTTCTTGTGACAAACTTTTAATAGTTAACATCTAGCTTTTACATAGTATTTTTCATCATCCAGCAGAGTCTGTTTCACCTAAGCCTCTGTTACAGTTAAGCCATCAGATGTGAAAATGACAATTCTGTTATTCTGGATTTCTCTTCCTTTCCAGGTGAATCAAGAAAATCCGCCTGAAGGACCAATTCATACCTATGAAAACTCCAAAGATAGAAAGGTCCCCATCAGCTACCCAGCAGGACAAGTACAATCTGCTTTTGTAGATATCCCTCCTGTTGATCATAAACTTAGCAATGGCATCCCCAGCATGAAAAAGTCTCTGGTAGTTCAAGAAGCCAACCCAATTGAGAACGAGGATTTCTGTGCCGTTTGTTTGAATGGAGGAGAACTGTTGTGTTGTGATCATTGCCCCAAAGTGTTCCATCTCGCATGCCATGTACCAGCTCTGCTCAGTTTCCCAGTGTGAGTACATGTAACTTCTGTCTCTGATTTTGCCTGAGGGAAATCAGTGAGTTTCATTTTCATAGAATCATAGGGTCGGAAGGGACCTCATGAAGTCATCTAGTCCAACCCCCTGCCAAAAAAGCAGGACTGCGCACTAAATCATGCCAGCCAGTGTTTTGTCTAACCAAGCCTTAAATATCTCCAAAGATGGAGATTCCACTACTTCGCTAGGTAGCCCATTCCAATGCTTCACCACTCTCCTGGTAAGAAAGTTTTTCCTAATATCCAGCCTCAACCTCCCCAGTTGCAACTTGAAACCATTACTCCTTGTTCCGTCCTCTGTTACTAGTGAGAACAGCTGAGCTCCGTCCTCCATGGAGCATCCCATCAAGTAGTTGAAGGTTGCTATCAGATCATCCCTCAGTCTTCTTTTCCACAGGATAAATAAACCTAGTTCCTTCAGTCTATCTTCATAGGTCTTGTGCTCCAGCCCCTTGATCAGTTTTTTGCTCTCCGTTGGACTCTTTCTAATTTCTCCACGTCCTTTTTGTAGTGAGGACCCCAAAACTGGACACAGTATTCCAGATGCGGCCTCACCAGCACCAAATAGAGGGGAATGATCACATCCCTCAGTCTGCTGGCAATACTTCTTCTGATGCAGCCCAGTATGCCACTGGCCTTTTTGGTAGCAAGAGCACATTGTTGACTCATATCTAGCTTCCCATCCACCATGACCCCCAGGTCCTTTTCTACACTGCTGCTACTTAGCTGATCTCTCCCCAGCCCTTAGCAGTGCATGGGGTTTTTTCGTCCCAAGTGCAGGACTTTGCACTTGTCCTTGTTGAACCTCATGAGATTTCTATTGGCCCACTGCTCCAACTTGTGTAGGTCTCCCTGAATCCTGTCCCTGCCCTCCAGCGTGTCTACCATTCCCCCCAGCTTGGTGTCATCTGCAAACTTACTGAGTGTGCAGTCTATCCCATCATCCAGATCATTAATGAAAATATTGAACAGAACTGGCCCCAGGACTGACCCCTGGTGCACACCACTCATTACTGGTTGCCAACTAGACATGGAGCCATTGATTCCTACTCTCTGAAACCGTTGATCTAGCCAGTTCTCTAGCCACCTTACAGTCCACATATACAACCCATACTTCCTTAACTTGCCGACGAGAATGCTGTGGGAAACCATATCTAAAGCCTTGCTAAAGTTGAGTAGATCACATCAACGGCTTTTCCTGCATCCACAAATCCAGTCATCTCATCATAGAAGGCGATGAGGTTGGTCAGGCATGATTGGTGAATCCATGCTGACTGTTCCTGATCACTCTATTTTTCTCCAGGCGTTTCAAGATGGATTCTTTGAGAACCTGCTCCATGATTTTTCCAGGGGTTGAGGTGAGGCTGACATGTCTGTAATTCCCCAGATCCTCCTTTTTCCCTTTCTTGAAGATAGGCACTATTTTTGCTTTTTCCAGTCCTTGAGCATCTTCCCTGTTTGCCATGAGTTTTCAAAGATAATGGCCAGTGGTACTGCTATCTCATCGGCCAGCTCCCTCAGCACCCTTGGATGTAGTTCATCCGGCCCCATGGACATGTGCACATCCAGCTTCTTTAAGTAGTCCCTAACCTGACCTTCTGTCACCAAGGGCCTCTCTTCTTCTCTCCAATCTGCCATACCCACTGTAGTGGGCCAGAAGCTGGCCCTGCCTGTGAAAACTGAAGTAAAAAAGCATTGAGCACTTCAGCTTTTTCCTGATTCTCCATCATGAGGATACCTGCTTCATTCAGTAAGGAACCTACACCATCCCTGATCCTCTTCTTGTTACTGACATACTTGTAGAACCCCTTCTTGTTATCCTTCACATCCCTTGCTAGCCACAACTCCAATTGTCCTTTGGCCTTTCTGATTTTATCCCTGCAGTCCCTAGCAATATCTTTATATGCCTCCTTGGTCATCTGTCCAAGCTTCCACTTCCTGTAAGCTTCCTTTTTATGCTTTAGCTCAGTGCAGAGTTCTCAGTTAAGCCACGCTGGGTGCCTTCCACATTTGCTGTTCTTTCTGCTCATCGGAATGGTATCTTCCTGTGCCCGTAGCATGGTTTCTTTAAAATACAGCCAGCTCTCTTTGAGGCATTTCCTCCCAGCTTCATTAGTGGGAAATCAGTCCCCATATGAACAGAAAACAGGTGAGTTGGCCTTTTAAACAGGGCCCTAACTAGGATCTCTGGAGCTCAGGCAAGAAGCCCCAAAGGTGCCCCCCCCCGCAGGCCTCAATCCATTCTGGCGGCTTGCAGCCGAATTGGGCCCCTGTATCCTGGCCAGGCAGTTGTCTTCCCCCACCGGCCAGGCAGTCACGGGGTTGTCTTCCCTCGCTGGGCAGCCAATCATGGCCAGAGCCAGGCCAGGGTGTGTATTCCTCCATGAGCTGGGAAGCACAGTCAGAGCTGGGTTGGGGGTGCCCTGGCCACTCTGAGCAGGGGGTAGGAAAGCACCCCCTACTGCCCAGCTCAGCACAGCTAGACCCGGGCGAGGAGCACCTTCCTCGGCTCCCAGAGGAATGTGCCTTTAAAGGCACTTTCCTCTTTCGGGTCAGGAAGGGTCTACTCTGGTGGCCTGTCTAATTCACGCCTGGGGCTTTGCTCCATTCACCCCACCGTAGTTGTGGCCCTGCTTCTAAGTATGTGGAGGACATCAACTTCAAACCTAGTATAAGATGTTTTTGGAAGGCTGGGGCTTCTACACAGAAGCTTCTGTGGATCACCTGGTCCCTTCTCATATTTCTGAACCTGCCAACATCTATTATCCTTTGTTCTATTATTCTGAATTTCAAATACAAGTCATTTACAAAAGGAAGAGTCAAAGGATGCCACATTTGTGTAGAATGCAGTTAAATTTGCATGGAAGTTTCTTGAAAGGCAGGGTATTGGTTTGAGGGGTATTGACAATCTTTTTTCCTCACAAGGCAGCAAGGTTTCATTTCATTGTTGTTAAAATAGCTAAATCATTAAATCATAGTTTCAAGACATTGTGTATGGCAACTGATTTATAATATAAACTTGCTGGGCCAGCTTTAGATTTCTCCTTGTTGAAGTCATTTAGTCCCTAAAAGAAACAAGGATTCTTGTGGCACTTTCAAAGGTTAACAAATTTATTAATAGCATGACTTTTTGTGAGAGAAATCCCACTTTGTCAAAACAAAAGAAGGGGACCTGTAGAACTTTTAAAGACTAATAAAATTTGCTGGTCTTTAAAAGTGCCACAAGACTCCTTTTTTGTTTTGCTGAACTAGACTAACGTGGCTACCCCTTCGCAACTTGTCAACCTGATTCATTAGACACTTGAAGATGGAAAAGGTACAGAATGGGAGGAAAAATAAGTGCAGGGATTTCTCCCACTTAAGCTCATGAGATAAGTAATTTTTTTAGTCTTTAAAAGTGCCACAGGGCTCCTTGTTTGTTTTGTGAACTAGACTAACATGGCTGCCCCTTTGCAATTATTTCTTAAATGTAAATTGTTCTTTTCCAGGTGCAGGAGGGGAGGCAGTTTTATTCTGTTGTAACTTTTTTAATGATACATATTGAGGCCTGGATCCTACAAAAGTTGCATCTGTCTGAGTTTCACTGAGGCCAAAAGGGCTCTTACTAACGGATCTGCTGGGATGGACACTTAATCCATGCAGAGTCCCTTTAAATTATTTGGGGCAATATGCCAGCAAACAAACAGGAATTCTTTGGATTCTTTGCTCATTGATGTGTTGAACCAATTCTTTTTCAGCAGTTATAGATGATTTATTGCAGCTTGACCAATACCTCTTTGTATAAATTCTTTCTGTATTTTGAATAACTGACTGTAATCTGCAGGGCTCTGAATCAGTCTCCCCTGAATCAATGGAAACGCTCTGGTCAGTAAAGATAAAAGGAAGAGAAATACTGTCAGTGGTCTCAGGGACCACGGGTGTTTATTTCATTGCTTTGTTTTTCCTATATTTTAATTTTAAAAATCCCAAAGCCTATACTTGAAACCATCTATCCATGCATTCACTGGCATATGTTTACACATCTCTTATTATAATTTGCCCCCCTCCTCTGTGCCATCCTCTTGCCACAGTGGATGTTAAATTAGATTGTAAACCTTTGCAGAGGGGACTGATTGGGACTTATTTTAATGCAAATACTAGATAAGAATAGAGATGTACTATAAAAGACCAGGAATGTTGTAAATACAGTTCTAAAGGGGTAGCCATGTTAGTTCAGAAAAACAAACAAGGAGTCCTGAGGCACTTTTAAAGACTAGCAATTTTATTTATCAAAGTGTCTGATGAAGTGGGATTTTCTCCCACAAGAGTTTATGCAATAAATAAATCTGTTAGTCTTTAAAAGTGCCACAGAACTCTAAATACAGTGTTTCCAAAAGCTTTATATTAGGCATCAGTTGCTCTTTCAGTTCAGATACATGAAATTTTGCTGTCTTGTGCTGCAGGGGAGAATGGGTGTGTACACTCTGCCGTGACCTTTTGAAGCCAGAGGTCGAGTATGACTGTGAAAACACACGCTACAGCTGTTGTCACAAAGGTGATAGAGCACTGCATGGCCTTGATCACCTTGACCAGAAGGTGGGTACAAAGACATTCAATGAATATAAACAAAGAATGTCTGATTCTCATCACTAGCATAAGACTTCATTCTGCAGTGCAGAGTCTTGAGCATTTTGATTTTTCTCCATGGTAGTTACTTGAATTTTTCAGAGAACAGTCAATAAAATGAAAACAACAGGTAAATATGTCATAAATATCCTGCCTTTCCAAATCTCCATTTTAATTTTGCAGTGAATGTTGTGTTATGGAAAGGTACAGATTGGAAGATGAATTCCTCTCTCCATAGCCCAGGGAAAGCACAGGCAGAGAACAGTGCAAGTTTACCCACCTGCCAAGCTGCCTTAACCTTCTGCTATCAAGGTCTCCCCACGGGGGGGAGGGGGCAGTTTCAGACATGGCATCCATTCAAACCGTTGCTCAGGCCAGTTATGATAGTATTTTCATGATGCAAACCTGATCACTACTAACTAGTCTGAAACTGCCAGCTTAATTCCCATGGGCCACCAACTGATGTTGAGAGGGTGGTAATGGCATTTAGTTGCCATTAACCCCAGGCCAGATGGGAACAATGGGAACAAAGGTACATTGTGTCCCCACTGCCTGTCTCCTCAGCTATTGAATCCCCCATGAATACAACTCTGTTCTGAAAGCCTGAGCTGTAAACTCCACTCTATTGTGCTTCTTGCACCAGGAACCAAGGATCACAAATTCAAGGTGGAGTTTGTGATCTCAGTGATATCTAAAATTGTTCAGCTCTTTTGGTGTTGTACAGTGACATTTTTGTAGGGAAAAGGAATTGGCTACAAAGATTCCCCTAGGTGATTATCAAATAAAGGGGAAATGCAATGGTTTACTGTCAGTTCTGAAGCAAACTTCTTGGCACCAACTGAGAAAACAAAAGAACGGTAATAGAAATGTTTCTCAAGTTCCTATAAACTGGATGTATGTACAGCTAAACCATCTTTCACCCGTTACGTTTGCCTTTATATTAACATGGAATATTTGGCAAACTGCTGCCAGAGATTTGTGTTGATTGCTTACTGTTAATTGGTCCTTGGTGGCAAGCTTTCTTTAAAAAAAATATTTAATTGTAGCTGTATTTGGATGCATTGAGAAAAGATTTGTAGAGGGGATTAGACAGAGTAGGAAACAGCAAAGAGTTTGTCTTAGGCAAAATTTGAAGAAGGATCAAATTATTTAATGTATGTTAGAGTCTGTATCCTTAAAGAAACAGGATCAGTAAATAAATGTCAATTAGCAGACTCCTCCAAGAGCCAAAATTTCAAAGAACGTTTGCAAATATTAAACAAGGAGTACTGTGGCACTTGTAAAATAAATGTGTTAGTCTTTAAAAGTGCCATGGGAGTCTTCCTTGTTTTTGCTGAACTAGACTAACACAGCTACCCCTCTGGAATTTGAAAATATATGTGTAAGATAATTAAATATACCTATTTGTGCACACACACCTTCTGTTTATGCATACAGAATAATTGTGTGTAAGTGCTTTTCTGCATTCATAAATGTAGCCCTCTGTACACTCTAGTGGGTGAACCTGCAAAAAGAAAAAGAGACCCACATTTTCAGAGGTGCCTTGAAAATGTGGCCTCTATTATCTCATGTGAGGTGTATGTGATACCGCCTTGTAGATCACAGCAGATGCATCTAATAATGAAATGGACTCACTCAAATTGTTGCTGCTGTTGCTGCTGTTATTGTAATCAGTAACGGAAAAGTGTGAGAATGGAAAGGGGTAGGCGGTAAATTCTGGGGAGTTTCTGTCTAATAATACAACAAAAATATCTATTTGGAAAGAAACATACCAAATTAATATGGATCTTAAAAGAAACAGAAGAAAAACAGTATGGTAATCATCATGCTGTGTGGTATTAAAGTACTTATCTATGAAATAAAGCTGATTATGCATATATGAGTTTATGTACCCTGCAAGTTAGAATTAGGGTTGGGAAACATGCAGCAGCTCCCAGTAGTTGCCAAATTGATTTAGATGTTGTCACTGCAAAACTCACCTCACACCTTTTAGAAAACTTTACCCTAAATTTGAATTTTACAGAAATGTGAGAAGTTGGTGCTTTCCCTGTTCTGCAGTAGTCTGAGCCTACCATTCCATGAGCCCGTCAGTCCACTGGTAAGTGCTCCATATGCAGAGAACTAGGGGAGACTCCAAAGAATAGTTGACCATGTGCTCAAGATCTCTTCTTGTCCTCTCAAAATGATAATCATTTGACATTCCTACTCAACAGTGGGGTTACCTACTAATAGATATTCCTTCTTGTGCTGTGCAACTATGGTGTCAGATCAGAAACTGAAACACTGATGACCTGTACAACATGCCAGAAAATTTTCTAATGTTTGGCTGTTTAGTGTAAGATGTTTACATGCCAGATGCCAGGCTGGTGAACATTAAGTTAGGACAGTTGACTTGCTGGATATGAAGAGAAGGATGATATGCCAGTGCGTTCCAGGGCAGAGCAGTGGAAGCAGTAGATCCTGGAAGTGCTCTCCGTTTGACATGGTACTCCATCCCGCAGAAAAGAGTAATACTGCATCAAACAGAGAGCATTTCCCATCTGCACAGCCCAGTGAAGAAGCCACAGTAAGGGATAG
This sequence comes from Podocnemis expansa, assembly GCA_007922195.1. Taxonomy (NCBI): domain Eukaryota; kingdom Metazoa; phylum Chordata; order Testudines; family Podocnemididae; genus Podocnemis; species Podocnemis expansa. Next base: position 130,796,582 of record ML681963.1, read on the forward strand.
TAAGTCAATGGGAGATATGCAAGCTACATATAGTAGAATGCTTATCTCCTATTGACCCAGCACCACAATGTAGACCAGGCCCATGGGTGAATCACTCCTGTTGTCATATAACTCACTTTTGTTATGTGTAGAATGAAAATAATATTTATTTACTCCGAAAGATGTTTGAGCTTTTTAAATGGACGGCATTAGAATGGAATAGAGTTATTAATTAACTGTGTTCCTACTTTGACAAAGGGCGTGCCTAACAACTCCCTACGTTTACTTTTTATCACAGGCTCGTCACTATTATCAGATCATCAAAAGGCCTATGGACCTGTCAGTTATCCGGAAAAAACTCCAAAAGAAGGACAAATCACACTATTCAGCACCAGAGGAGCTGGTAGCTGATGTGCGTCTCATGTTTTGGAACTGTGCAAAGTTCAATTATGTAAGTATCTGTTATGCAGAGACCAAGCACATCATCATCAATCTATGAAGCAGCAGAAATCTTGGGTCTCAGCCACCAGTTTATTACATTGGTGTAACTATTGATTCCACTGGAGTTACACTGGCATACACCAGTCTAAACCAGTGGCTAATGGGACTCCATTGCTTTTAGAAATTCTATAGATTTGCTAATATGTGTTTGGAGACTGGTGATGTATGGTTATAAAAGCTAAAAGAATGGTGTGTCAACTAGCTAATGGCCTTCCTGAGTTGTGAACTGCTGGAATGCTACTGGATTTGTTATAAGGAACCAAAAATTCAGCAAAATAACTGGCAGAAATAAGTTGTGCGAAGGAGAGCTACCAGATTCCAAAGAACTGGAGGATTCTGCTTGCTGTTACTGTAGCCCAGAGCAGATCCATTTTCTAATGAGTGCAGAAAATGCCTGTTTTAATAGCGGCACCTGATTAACGTATCATGTAAGTGCAGAGAACACTATGGGAAAAACAGAGGAGGCTAGTAGAGATGTAGGAGATTAGTTCCAAACAGAGGGCACTTCTGTTTCAGGCAGGAGGCTAGGCAGACCTGCAATTCTATGTGTTCTGTACATGCAAAGATATTGGATTCTTTATTTTCTTATAGCCAGATTCAGAGGTTGCTGAGGCTGGACGATGCCTGGAAGTGTTCTTTGAGGGCAAGCTGAAGCACATTTATCCGGACAAGCACTTTCCTTTGATGCAACAAGAAGACTCAGATTCTGAGGAGGTGGAGAGGGAGACTAGCCAAGTGGCCCCCAAAGGGTTCTCATGGCCATCATATGGACAGGAGTGCATTCAGCCAAAAAGGAGGCGGCGCCATGCTGTAAGAATGCAAAAACAAAGGCATTTGGTTGTTAAGTAGCCACAGTGCTAATTCTTTTTACCAGTGTGGGTGTGTAGTTTTGACAGTGCTTTGTGGGAATCAACTTTCAAGTGTCTATCACATTAATGCAATCAGTTCTACAAATGTATAGCAAGATGCTCTCAGTGGAATAAAATGTCAGTGGTATAAATGTGTGTGAATGAGTGAGTGAAATCTCTCAAACTACCAGATTATCTTCCCAGTAGAAAATGGTGCAAAGAATTTTTTAAAAAGATTAAGCCCACTAGCTCTTCACTGTTTGTTTCCTTTGTATGCAGGAAAGTGAAAAAACTAAAAGAACCATGTTTCAGCCGGCTAACAGCCTTCCTCAGATGTGACCTACTGGCGTGCTACTGGGTTTGCTATGAGGAACCAAACACCTAGCAAAATAACTGACAAAGTTCAGGTGTGTGGCAGGGGGAGACAGACAGCATTTGTGCTGTTAACTTAAATGTTTATCATCTGCTGACCACCAACCTTACTCAAAGACCTCTGGGATGAGTAAGAGATTTGAGCATTTTTAATCTACCCAGTACTCAGCCTACCTAATCGTTTGTATGTTTGCAACATTTATATTGAAGTACTAATGTTATGGTGACATATAGTGATTAATAATAAAAGTAGGATGTTAATAATCTGTAATACTTCTGTACTACTTCTTGATCTATTTAATACAATCCCTTCGTTTTATAGAGCACAGCTAACCATGTAATAATCTAGCATCTGCAATTCAAATACTGGCCATGTTTTATGTTGCATATGGAGGCTGGTCACCAAAGACCAAACCCTGCAATCTTTTTCAGTGATGTCTCTGGGAATTTTGATTGAATTAGGATAGGCCTGCAGGATATGATCAGATGTAATTATCTGGTTAATATTTTCTATTGAAATAGAGCATTCCCATGAAATTACAAAACAGTACATGCTGATATACAGGGCTGTGTGTGAACTATTTCTGTGTGCTCAGTTTGCAAAGAGTCACTGCATTTGTATCTTAACTCAGTGCTTTGGATGGCATCAGGGATTCCTTGTGTATCGAAACAAAATCCTGTTTTCTCCTTAAAAATATACAACAGAGTTTGCAACATTAATGTCAAAACAATTTTATATGGTTAAAGAAGTGCCTATAAAAGTGATATTTCTTTCATTTTCTGTTTGGTTATTTCTGGTTAATAAAAATGCCATAAGATGATGCTAACCAGTGTACACACAGAGCTCATAGGAGAAATGAAATAATCGTTAATTCTTCATTTTCCTAGATTACCGAAACCATTGGCAGAACAATTCCCAGGGTCAGATTGTAGCCTTGCAATTTCCCTGAGCACAAGGGACAGTATGTAGTTGTGCTGGGCAAGTACTGAATGATGACCCAGAGTTCAAAGGTCACAGTTTGCCTTTCCAGAGGAGAACTAAGTTGAACCAGAGCTTGTGCTGGTGAACACTTTGGTTGTGGGGTCGTCTACCTCCTCCTTGCATTCCTCCCCAGCTGTGGGAGTGTGGGCCATAACCTGACTACAATCTGTTTCCTGTAAATATAGAAGATGTTTTCAGCCCAGTTTATATTGGCTGTTGTCTGGTCATCATGTATGCTGTTTTAGATAACACTTTTAAACAAAGACTTTATGTATGGAATAACAAGACTCAAAAGCTATATTTGTTAGCTTTGTTACTTATTGTTTGTCATTGACTCAGTAGTGAGATGGTGTCATCTCTGTTTTGAAGTAATAAAATAGGCCCTGTAACAGACTGCATGTTATCAGTTGAACGGAAAGGAGAAAGATAAATCACACAATTGGACTGATGCACAGGATTGTATGAGCACATCCTGTTTGTACTGACTGAAATAGTTGAAGAAACAGTCACATGCCTATCCCTTTCACTAAATTCATCCTTGTACATCAATAACTGTCATGGTCCAAGGAATAAACATCGGTGGCTAGGTTAACCAGCCTTAGTATCGCTGACTCTGATATCAGCTCCTTGTAGCTGGGAATTAATCCTCTACCAAAAGACCTATCCCTGCATCATTATTGCTTCAACAAAAGATACTATTATAAAACTTTCACAGAGGGTCATGCATATGGAAAAGATGTATTAACTCATCAAGTCCATTGCCTGCCAGGGCAGAGTAGTTTAGAACTGACTGAAGTCTACCTGTACCTGTAAATTTATTTGTGTGTGATTTGTTAAATATTTGTTTAGTTTCTAACATGTGAGTTTTAATCAGTTAAAGTCTGGGTACATTCTGCCTTTTTTATAATTAGGCTGACTCTTGTGCCTGTTCTGTAATTTCCATGGGTATGCCTACACTGGAGACTCTGTTAATTTGACTTAACGAAGTAGACCTTGTTAAGTCGACTTAGAGAGTTCACACTGGAAACTCCTGTCGACTGCCTGCGTCCACACTGGCAGGTGCTAGGTTGACCCTTCATGGTGGCCAGGAACTCTAGTAGGGGGCCTCAAGGCCAATTAAGTCAACTTAAGGGCTATTCCCCATTTACACTGGCTTAAGTCAACTCAGTAAGGTTGACTTAAGCATTTAGTCGACTTAAGAGACAGTGTTATTAAGTTGACTTAAGGAAGCACTTAAGTCAACTTAATAAAAGCCCAGTGTGGCCGCAGAGGTCTGTAGGTCGACTTAAGCGTCCTTAGATCAACCTAAGGCTCCAGTGTAGATGTACCCAGTGAGTGGAACACTTGCAGGATATAGTTCTGAGATCCAAGCACTTTTTGTAATAAGTCTATTTTGGTCACTGGGACCCTGGAGAACAGACACAACTGTTTACGCAGTTGATTTCAGATGTAAGGTCATGGAGACAAGCAAACCAAAAACTGAACTGAACAGCATGGCATCATACATTTTAGAACTGATGTAATTTAGAAACATCTTTAAGTCTCAATCCATGTGTTCCCTCCCCGACCATGATGAAACCAGCATCTTCCATGAAAGCAGCTTCCTCCAAATTGTTGCCCCTACAGTCTGTCCTTTTGGGTAGGGTGAAAAGGGGCACCACAGCTCTGGAGCCTGTCTACTTCAGAAATTCTCCAAGAAAACTTAAAAATACACAGTGGCATCAAGAATGGGGGATGTGAAAGCGAGAAGCTCTTTTCTGCCATCAGAACAGTCTGATCCATTTAACTCAAACACAAATGTGTCATATTATTCAAAACATTATTTTTTTCAGATTATCTCATAGCCAATTCCACAGTCTGAGGAGGAAACCCCTCCAAGTGTTAACTGTATGCAATTGAAGATAAGTATGACCCAAATTGTACCCCAGAAACATCCAAGAAATCCCATGGGTTTACACAAGTGTAACTGAGGTCAGAATTTCTCTCTTTGCCTTCAGCACTAGGTTACATATGGAGTAGAATAATCTCCTCATGCTTAAGCAATTTAAAAATAGGTTAATTACATTTAAGTAACATCTGCTGAAGAGGAAATGATACCTACCATTCACATTTCATTCCCTTAATTTGTAATTTCAGAGACACACTCCTATTATGATTAAAATAGCATGAATGACAATATATTTAATAAAACTAGGTATTTAAGATTATTGATTGCATGTTTATGAAGGTAATGTGCTTTGCTGAACAATAAAACTTGTGAAGTGTATTTGTGTGCATGTCTTAATCTGAAATTGTTGTTTCAGCTCTCTTCAGTTACAGAATGTTTAATGCCATTTAACAAGTATCAATCAGCTTGCTGAAAACTCATCTGTTTTAGTACAGAGCAGGACATAAAAGAAAACTTATGGGACGTTAACGAGTAAAATAAGTCTCCTAAGTGCGCTGGACTCTCTAGAACAACTAGAAAGTTTGCTTTTTGTTTTTCAAATTAGTATAGAATAATGCAGGTCTGTGTACTATACAGACTCAAGCACACCATTGAAGCTCAGCAAATAATATTGGCAGAAGTTTACATTCATGGGGACATCAAAATAGTAGAGGACATTCCTTTACTCTTCCTGTAATAATATGAAAATCATTCCTTCAGTTTCTTTGACCAGGGATGAGGAAGGTATGTTAAATTTTAGAAAACTGTGGAGATTTAAAAAGGATTCTAGGCTAGGTTTACCTTTAGGAAAGAAATTGCAAGCAAAATTATTTTGAGTTAAAAAAAAAAGGAAAAAAAACACTTTTGTTTGATTTCTAACATACGTTTAGGTTGGACATTAGGAAAAAATTCCTGTCAGGGTGATTAACCACTAGAATGAATTGCCTAGGGAAGCTGTGGATCAGCCATCATTGGAAGTTTGTAAGAGCAGGTTAGACAAGCACCTCAGTGATAGTTTAAGAGGGTATTTGGTCCTTCCATGAGTGCAGGGGACTGGACTCGATGACTTCTCATGGTCCTTTCCAATTTCTATGATTCTAAAATAGACCCTTCCCATTTTTTCTTATGGTGGATAAAAGAAATGAAACTTTAGAATGCTAGTCCCTTGCTTTGAAGGCTCAAGACTTAGTTCCTTCCATGTTGTTCTTTGCACAGTTTTCTAGTATTTTTTCCAGTCCTTTCAGCAGTCCATGTTGTGACCCTAGGTTTCCTTGTACAAAACTTCGTTTCTGTTCCTTTTCCTGATGCTAATGAAATTTGGTAGCTTCGTTCCCCATTCCACCACTCACCCACCTAACATTGACAGTTGGGTGCTGCTTATGAGAACAGGGTTACTTTCCTAGCATGTTGGATGCCTAAGGTCACATTAGCAGAATTGCACATTTTAATGGAGTTGTGTTTGCTGTAGAAAACCTAACTTGTTTCTGTTCACAATTTGAGCAGAAACTGAAACTTACCAGAGAAAATTCTTTTTTCTGCTTTTAGGGCCTGATATATATGTAAAAGACTTTCGAAGCATAAAAGTGGTAACCAAGTGGTAACTTGAATGGCAAATAGAAAATGCTATAAAGAAAATAATATTACAAGTATAATAGTCCCATGAGACACTGTGGAAATACTCTCTAACCCACAGAAATTAGAGATGGGGAAAATACCTAAAAGGTCATCTATTCCAGTCCTTTCTTCTGGAACATAAACGAAGTGCCATTCTGTATCCTAAACAAAATAAAAATGGATTCAGAATAAGTATAATCCTCACCTCTTAGTCTGACTCAAAGCAGTTATTTGTAAAAATCTCAAACATTTTCATTGTAATCCATTAATAGACTGGTGTGTCTCAAACGATGGGAAATTATCTTTTAAAAAAAAAGTTAACACAATATGCTCTGCAATTAGATGTTGCTTTTTCTGAGGTTCAGATAGTGATTTACTTTGAGATGACTAATGAATATGAATAAATGAAGCCTTTGTCTGTAAAGTAGCTAAATAGTAGTATCCCCATTTTACACACAAGAGAATAAAATCATGGAGATATTACAGAGCAAATAAGTGGCATACTGGGAATAGAATCAAGGAGTACTGATTCTCAGCTAAAACTAAGTAATTTGCTGTAGAGCAGGCCTCAACAAATCTATGTTACCTTGACAACCAGTTTTAGTAGCCTGTCGCCTAGCTCCACTGTAGAAATGTAAGGGAGGAGAGCCCTCTGACAATCAAAAGTAAGATTGCTGGCACCTACCTGTGAGCCAGTTTTGCCCACCCCTGCTGTAAGAGGCACCATGCTCAATCTTGAGGAAGAAAGAAAGTTTAATATGACGCTGTGCAGAGCCACTTGGCTGACTCCAGGACAGCTCTGAGGGGCTCTGGGGTCAGTCACAGTAAACCTGCCTCAAAAAAGAAAAACGAGGTTGGAATAGGGAATGCTCTTACTGCTACTCAAAGATTAAAAGTGGGTGTTTCTCTTGTACAGACAGTGTGCAGCTGCGTTAGCCTGGGCAGCAAGGACTTTAGAGAACAGTATAATGGCAAACTCAGGTGGTGATAATTATGTCAGGTGGATCCCCCAGAGGCATGAATCTCAGAAAGTATTACAGTAATATTCCACACAGTTCAAGTATAATTAAAGTAATCTAGTCTTGTTTCTGGCTTTATAAATACCATAGCCTTCTCCAAAGTGCTCAGGCTATGATTTGGCATTAGTCTTTTCAGGTGTAAAGAACATCTCAGAGATTCTTTTTAAACATCTGTTTATAGATCTTTTTTGGCTTCAGCTCTTGCATCATCCCGCTGTATAGTATTCCCCTACTGCTTGCATTATGTTCTATTGCATCATGTCAGCTTGAGACCCTCATGTAAGAGAAGCTCTATTATAATTTCATAGACAAGGAACAAAAGTGGGTTCATACAGCAAAGTGGCTGATGGCCTATTGCTGCATCATGCTGGGGACGAGATGCAGAGAGCTGCCTGGTGCCATTTAGTCCCTGAGTGAGAAAAAGTGTGGCTCAGAGTGTAAGTTTTAACTTCCCATCTTGACAACAAGCAAAGCAGAGGAACACTGTCCTGAGGAGAAAATTAGTTTTTCTCCTTTCATTTTCCTTTAAGGACTTAAAGGGGGTTAAAAGATTGCACCCCATAATGGTGACAGTCTGTTTCATCGCCACAATGCCAATCTCAGCTGCTTTCCCTGGTGAAAGAGGACAGAAAATTATTGGACTTGTATCAGGGTTAGATTTGGCCCAGGATCCTGATCCTGCAAAAGAGATCCATACACACACATTTTTAAGTCTTTATGAAGTCCTAATTAGGTTAATGAGACTCTGCCCTGACCTAAGGATTCCCTCTGTGTGACTTTCTTTGCAGCAGGTCTGCTGCCTCAATCTCCACAAGAGAAGTTGGTAGTCTTCTACACAGTTCTGTCTGCATAAGGCACAGAATAATCAGCTGTCTGAATTGGTTGTTTTCCATGAGCCAGTGAATATCCACGGATGGGGAATAAAACTGACTAGATGTGTGGTTGTCTTTAAGCATGATGGCAAATTGACTATTTAACCTGGAAAGGAGAATTAGAAGTGACTTTAAAGTCATCAAAATGTTGTTTTGTATTGGAAAATGACTGTAAAAATAGCATAATGGGATTCTCTGGTTATTCTAAAGTAGTGGCCATGTTAGTCTAGTTCAGGAAAGCAAACAAGATCTGTGCGTACACTGGCAAGTTAGTCCAGACTAACTTAGCCCATGGCCACACTAGGCTTTCCCTAGTTCAAATTGAGAAATTTCTTAGTTCAAGCTAAGGAATGCTTAGTTCAGACTTGTTAGTACCAGCGGGTTACTCAGGACTTAAGCACTTAGTTTGAACTAGGCATGATGTGGCTACAGACTATCGCTTAGTTCAAACGTCAGAAGTTTGAACTAAGGTGGTTAGGTTGAACTAATTGCACGTTCTAGTTTGAACTAAGTGTTAGTTTGAACTAGAATGCGCAATTAGTTCAAACCTATAAGTGTGAGGTTAGTTTGAACTAACCTCAAACATCTTAGTTCAGACTTCCTATGACTAGTGTAGACATAGCCAAGTAGTCCTGTGGTACTTTTAAAGACTAACAAATGTATTTATTAATTTAAATAAATTTGTTAGTCTTTAAAAGCACCACAGGACTCCTTGTTTGTTTTTGTCTGGTTATAGTGTGTATCTGTTTCCAAATAAAAGGTGCTCCCTTTGCAGGACAAATATGCCCCCCCCCCACCTCTCTTCACTGCCAGACCTACAAACCTACACTGCATTCTGAAAGTCAAAGTGAAATCTGTCCTATTTATACATCATTCTCAGCAATAGATGGGTGTCTCTGCAGGTCACCTAGGTGACTCTGGAAATCCTACTTGACATCTACTGGTGTGTTGTAGTTATTTTCTTCTACTGCTGAATTCCTCTAAATCCTATCTCCACTTCATACACATTGTTGAATTGCCCTAAGATTCATATTCTGACATATTAAGAACCTATCCAATAGGTCAACTATACATACTGTAGCATTAAAACCTTTTTAATGGACATTGGGTATTAAAAACAGATTTGTAAGTAAAACAGAAAAAAGGAGGCTTATTGTGATGGTTAAGTAATGAATTTTGTCATTGTCATCTGTTGACCTGCCCTCACTGGGCCAAATTGTTAGCTGGAGTAAGTCGGCACAGCTCCACAGCCTTCAGTGGAGAATTTCACCCAATACTCTTTGAAGGAACAGATGGGGAGCTCTTGTCTGTGATATAACCAGTGCTCTTATCCAAAGGGATGATTAGCCTGTAGACACATCAGAAATTATTTTGGACTAGATGACAAAAAGAAAAATGAGGTGATTGCTTTCTGTAAGATTTTTGGTTTTGTAATTCTAAGACATGTGTTAGAGAAGCATGCTCAGCCAAAAACTGAACTACCATGTCCCTGTCTTGTATGTGGCAATTACAGAGATGCCATCTGAAGAGTCCAAACTGCTAATCAGTTCTATTTTAGTGGGTTATTTTTCATCTCTTTGCGGCTTGATATATCTAGTCCCCCAACTGCAGATGTAAGCAAGTTAGAATACTTCAATAATCTCTTTAAAGGGATAGGTGGTATATTTATATCCTTATGACTGCATAAAGGAATATTTGCAGAAATGTGTCATTCTGTGATTTGACAGCTCCTGACACTTAATAACATTGGTTTTAACTAAAGAATTACAGAAACCTTTGTACCCAGCTTATGAAGTACCTTCTATAAAAGAAATGTCATTCCTTACTGAATACAAACTGCCAGTAAATGTACACCTCACACTTCTAAACATTACAGTGGCTTACACTGTTGCTTTACTGTCCATGCTCCTCTTGGAAAGGCTGCTCTGCAGTCGTTGGCCATACTATGCCTCTTTTGGTTGGGCTTATGCATTGTAACTGAAACAGTAGGGTAGAACTTGTTTCAGCACAGAAGATTTCATGCATCTACACTAGGCATGCTTCATTGCGCTCTGAACTGTTACTTTTTCCTCACATCCACACTAGCAATCTTCTGACTGCACTGCCTGCTGAGTAACTATTCCACAGTTTCTAGCACAGCTCCTAGAAGCAATGGATTCCAGAAAACTTTGAAAAGCTGACAGTGTGCTATGAGACAGTAGGGGAAGGGCTCTTTGAACAACTTCAGCCTGAGTTATTCCAGAGGGATGGCCATGTTAGTCTGTATATAGCAAAAACAACAAGAATCCTGTAGCACCCGGAAGACTAACATTTCTTCAGGCAGAAGTTTTCCTGAGTTGCAACCTGCTTTGTCAGATGCATCAAGCCTGAAGTACAGCAGTCTGAACTATTTCAGTTGATGACCACTTGGGTACCAACTGGGACAGACTGATATAAATCAAGCCAAACTGGCCTGTGAAGCGTAATCCAAATGGTATTTGATTCATGTGCAGTATTGCCAAATCTTGCAATTTCCCTGTAAGTCATTGTTTTTTCTCAAAGCTCTAGCCACTGGAGTCCTGTGATTACAACAAAATCTTTGTTTTAATTTTAAAAAATGTTTTTAACATTCATGCCTGTGAAGAAAAGATGGACAACATGACTCATAAAGGCTAATTAACCAGAAGGCAAATAAAAAGAACCCCAATGTGTGATTTTTAAAAGGGGTGTGATTTGGCAGGGGAGAAGGGTTAACATGAGTTTTGAAAGTTTGGGGTCAATTCTGCACATGTGATCCATTTGGGATACTTCGCATGGTGCTTAGCATGGTAAATTTCTCTGTTGCAGACTAGGCCTTAGTAATTTCAAATCCCTTAAAATTCCAAAATGTTTTAGACCTCAATAATGCTGTACTAACTTCAAACTAAGGTGTTTCCTTGCTGACCTTCTCTCTCTGCTCTATTGGACACCTTTCTGTTTCTGGCTCATGTCTGCAGGCTGCAAGACTTTTTCTTAAAAGGCAAAAAAAACATGAAAAGAGCAGTTACTTAAATCCTTTCCCCTTCCCCATTTTGAGCTCCAAAGATTTTGCAAATGGTTAAGGAGAAAATAAAAAGTTAAATACAATTTGGATGGCTGCTCCTCCACTGTGGCTATTTTAAATATCTTGCTTTCTGACACTTTGCATAACTTGGTCAATTTCCATAAGTATTGGTCTGAGCAGGTTGTCCCTCCCTCTGGTCCTATTAGTGCTTGAAGAATGGCCGTGTGGCTGATAGGGCTTTGATCATCTTTCCTTGTTTTATTGCATCAACTGTCTCTATAATGCCCCCTTCTGGTCTGTGGGCTGTTAAATATAATCCATTATGACTCTCTATGGAAACCTAGAAGCAGCATTTTCATGCTGTTCAGGGTTTGTGATATATATCGTCATCCAGCAGCATAGCTCAAAATTGCTTAATTCTACAACTGTTAGATGATTGCTAGCCATTATTACAGAGATCTGCTTTCTCCCTTGCCATGGGCTTGTAACACATTAAATCAATGGGAGTTACAGTACTTGTACTTTTATTGAGAGGAAAATAAAACTCTTAAGGTTTAAGGCCTCTTTCTTTCCTGTTAGACAGCTCGAAATCATTATAGATCCTCAGTGATATTTGTAGCCACTTTTGAAATAGGTAATGAAGATTCTCATTAGCCAAGTGAAAAATATGGTAATTCACAACCCTTTCTCTTTCATGCTTGTCCAAATTTTCTCACTGCACAGATTGATTACATTGGCCAGTTTCCCAGAATATGTTGTATGGAAAGGCCAACTGTGGCAAGGTTAAAGATCATCTCAAAGTGGTATGATCACATATTGTGAGATCTTTAGGTATTGCAGTAGCTTTCCCAAAGGTTTTATGGTGATTTTTTTTCAAATTCTACCTTCAATTTGAACAAATTTACATGGATTTTTACATGGCTAGTCTTCTTGGTTTTTAGTTACCAGTAAATGTCCCTAGCACTCTGTTCCTACATCCTGAGATAGTTATTGTAATTTGTGCATGATAACAGTAGATGGAGCTGAAGGATCCTAATATAGTAATTAAAGCAGTGGCATATTTGATACAGGAGATTTTTGCCCATTTTATTTACTGATGGGCTTTTGCCTTTCTATGATGTAGATGACAGGATATTTTTTTTCCAGTTAACCTGATTATGAAATGGAGAGTGTAGGTCATTAATTTTACAAGCTTTGAATATTCACACTGAGATCTCAAAAAGTATAAAATCCGCATTTATGCTTCTGAGATTCACTTGGTATCTTATCATGACATTGTGTTCTCACAGTGACATTTTCTCTGTCATTATGAATAGATTTCAGCTCTTGTAATTTATGTGCTCATTACAATCTTCTGAATGAGAATATAAAAATGCTTAATGTATTTTTTTTATAGTTTTCCTTAAGTGATAAACCCCATTCATCGCTATCTCTTATAAGTATTTAGTAAAATTTAGTTAGTGATATGTGGGGACAGAAGCTGCAGAATCCGGTACAGATGTAGTACCATACCTCAAACAGACAAAAATAGTAGTCTTTAAAGAGCAATAACACTGTAAACTAACAGCTCACACCAAAGGTAATTACATGAATTTATATAACTGGGAAGTATTTTAATACTGCATCTTTTGCAACCACTGTAAAGATTTGGAGCTTTTCCTTTAAAAACCAGCTATACAATAGCTGATATTGAAAGTGATGTAAGTATTGGTTAAAACATTCTGAAATTTCACTTGAGAGTATATGGGTTCAAATGTGGCACGTCAAATGTGACCCAAGATCAGTGATTTCAGCCGAATTCCTAGTAGGTCTCACAAAACCGTTACCTTGTGAAATGACAGAAGACTGTGATACAGAGTTGGGGCAGTGAGGGTCAAGAAAATGGTGCACCAATAAAGAGGTGAGTAAAAGCTTATGCAGCACTGGCTGGCTGGGCAGCTAGATCAACCTGTCCCTTGTATTTAACCTTTAGAACTAAAAAGATGAAATGCAATACAAGACAGTGTCAGTTTCCATGCCTAACTTGGGTGTGTTTTCTTTCCCGGGACACTGCTAATGTCATACCTCTAATTGTTGGTAACAAGTCATTTTATTCTAGGCGTAAACATGAATGTTCACCTCTGCACTTAGCTATTTGTTAGCATTTAGATATTTTAATTCCTATTTTATTGTTAACAGATAACATCTATTTAAGTAGAAATAATCATTAATCTTCTCCGGAATCTGAAACATTCAGTAAAATTAATATGTAAGACTTCAGTGCTGTTCCTGAGCATGCATCACACAATGAGCATGTATGTGAATAAGAATGACACAGACAGCATTACTGTGCATGGGACTGATGATAATAAGAGCAGAGGCCTTGTGTAACCCATATGCCTAATTAAAGGAGCTATCTCTTTAGGCTGGGTTATGTTGCTGGGCAGATTTGGCTGCCCAGGTCCAGAAACTTCTGGAAATTAACTGTGTGGTTTCATTGAGAATGGTCCCCAAGGTTTCCTACTCTGCTGTGGTCAGCTGTTACAAGAGCTGTCTGCATCCATACAAAGTTGCAATGAGAAGGGGTTGTGTGCTCAGTGTGTGACTGGGAGAAGCTGAGCCAGGAGTGGACCGCAAGATGTTTTCTCCCTGCTTTGGAGCATTTTGCTGCAGAATTTTTTTCATAGGCATATGTAACTGATTGCTGGTTAACCAGTAAGCTGATTGGATGGTGCTGCTTTCCCAGAAGAGAAGGAAAAGCCTGCATGGATTTCTACTTAAGATCCCTGCAACCAGGGCCATAATTAGGGCTTCTGGTGCCAGGGGCAAGCACCCCAAAGGCACCACGCCCCCAGCCCTGATCTGGCCCAGGGACTGATCCATCCCAGCAATGGGGAGGCAGATCCAGCAACCGTTCCCTGGGTAGGCAGGTGCCTTCCCTGCCACCGGCCAAAGTGCAGCCAGGGCCAGGCGGGTGCCTTGCCCACCACGGGCCAAAGCCAGCTTCCCTTCCTGCCTGCCCAGCCGCTGGCTTTCCTGTCCCAGTCCTCAGGGTGCCTGTGCTGGAGCTGCCCTGCTTGTGTGGCGTGGCCAGAGGCTTCTTCCCCACCATCCACCTTCCAGCATGCATCTGAGCATGCTCAGGGGCAGGGCAGGAGATGAACTCCCCCTGCCCCAACTCCTGGAGGAATGTGCTTTCGGCAAAGGCACATTCCTCTTCTGGGCCAGGTAGGGTTGGTTTCGTGCCCTGTTCGGCACCCAGGGCTTTGACGTGTTCGCCCCACCCTAGTTATGGTCTTGCCTGCAACCAAAGAAGAGGATTGTTGTTTCTCGCAACTCAAGCCTCTGGACTTGAACAGAGACTGTAACTAAGATTTGGGTGAACTTCACCTAAACTTTGGGACTCTTGGATGTCTTTCTCACAGTGTTTTGTAGGGACTGTTCTGTTTAAATTCACTTTGTTTTTCTTATGATAAGTTTTTCTTATCAAGTTAGTAGTTAATAAAGTACATTTTGTTTGTTCTTAGATTGTATTTTAATGTGGGGAGAGTAGCTGAACAACCTTTGCTGTGAGTCCCTTACAGACTGAATCCTGGGTCTCCAGCTGCTTCTCTATAAAAGTTGGGTGGTGGTGGGTTTTTTGTTTGTTGGAACCACTGGAGAAAGGCAATTAAAAGAGTTCTAGCCCACCTGAATGTTATGATTGGGGTGTGGATGACAGCTAGCTGCATGAGCCCAAGCTACATAAACTGGCGATAACATAAGTAAGCATGGGGGTGCAACAGGAAGACTTGTCAAAAATTATATTGGAACCTTCAAGTTTCTGAACAGCAGGATTGTGTCTGCTTGCTAATCATAGACCCACACCTTGGCTGTAGTCAAGAGCCACCCAGTGCAATTCAGGAGGCAAAGAGATAGAAGGCTGCTCCATTTTACAATGGCTGTCAATGGCCCCAAAAGGCTATTTCAGTAGCTAGGTATTGCTGGGGCATAGGAAACCCCAGACATGCCTCCTTTCCACCCTACCCAACCGTCATACTGGCGGCGAGGAAGGAAACTAGTGTGGGACTCTGAGATGTTATGTAGTGCAACCCTTCTGTGTCTGAAAACATTGGCTTTAGGACTGCTTTGTTCCAGTGGAGTTGGTGAAGCAGGACCAGAACAACCGAAGCTAGAAGAAATCTGCAGCTTGGGTATTTTGTTATGGTTGCTTAGGGTAGTGGCAATGGCCACATTTTTCATCAGTGTTTGGCAAGGAATGGAAGGTTTTTTCTAGCAGCTGTGGACGTTGACATGGCCATCCATGCTTTTATCACTTCAAGATTAGATTAATGTAATGCCCTCTTCCTGGCATTACACACTGTAACTGTTCAGAAATAGTTCAGAACACATTTGCCTGTCATAGCTTTAAACGACCCGTGTTCTTCCAATCTCTAGAGCTGCCTAGGGCCAATTCACTCTACTCTGATGTAATTTAGAGCATTTAAAACTTAATCTAATCATACCTAACTGCACTTATTCCTTTCTGTGGCATGGGTTGCCTAGACATACTATACTTCGTCTGGGACTTCTTCCACTGTCAACACATGCCCAACATACCTCATGTCCTGGGAACAGAGGCCATTGCAGGTCAAGCTGGCTGTATGACAGCTAGTGATTTCCCCTATGCCAAGAAATTCCCTGGTAGTCTTGTTAGGGCAACTTTGTGCCATGTTAGTTGGCAACCTGGCCTTTGAAGCCGAAGAGAGGGAGAGCATGGAGCTATGGCTGACACTCATCTACAACGTCATATAGGAATACTGTTTTGGAGGGGTAGCCATGTTAGTCTGTATACAGCAAAAACAATGAAAGTTCTGTGGCACCTTAAAGATGAACAGATTTTTTTCAGGGATAAGCTTTCATGAGCTGCAACCCACCAGATGCATCTGACAAAGTGGGTTGGAGCCCATGAAACTTATGCCCAAAGAAATTTGTTAGTCTTTAAGGTGCCACAGGACTCTCATTGTTTTAGGAATACAGTGTAATATTTTTATGAATACTGTATGTGCTCCAGCAACTGAAAGAGTTACTGTGTGGATGTCTGCACGGCAAGCGAAGGGGTGATTGTAGCACAGGTAGGCATACCTGCACTAGCTTTAATCTAGCTCATGTGGCTAGCACAAGTGTGGATGAGGCAGCATGGGCTTGTAGCCAGAGCACAGGCTTGCTGGGGAGCTTGGGTGTGTAATCTGCTTTCACGTCCATGCTGAACTTGGCAGCCAAGTCTACAATGAAGTATTGCTGGGAAAACAAGCAGGAAAGCAACACATATTCTAGATTTGCAGCCTCCCAAACACATGGGGAAGCAGGATAGGCAATTACAAGACAATGGCAGACTTATTAGTGGTGAAGATGCTACTTTCAGGCTCCAGACTCAATTATGTTCTGTTTGCCAAATAGGGGTAATCGTGTTAGTCTAGTTCAGCAAAACAAATAAGGAGTCTGGTGGCACTTGAAAGACACAAATTCCCACCTGCAAGTGCTTAACAAAGTGGAATTTTCTCTTATGAAAGCTCATGTGATAAATAAATTTGTTAGTCTTTTAAGTGCTACCAGATTCCTTGAGTTTTTTAGAGAACACAGGGAATGTAAATGGTTAAAAACACTGGATATATGCTGTAAGCTTGGAACGCATCCAACAGAGAAGACAGAGGAGAAGAAGGACCTGTGAGTATTGGTTGATCATAGGACGACTGCCCCTTCAATGCAATGTGGCTGTGAAAAGAGCTAATTCATTCCTAGGATGTATCTGATGAAGAATTTCTAGTAGAAACAGAGAACTGTTGGAACCATTGTATACAGCACTGAGACCTCATCTGGAATAATATATGCAATTCTGGCCCCTGATGTTTAAAAACAATGAATTCAAACTGGAACAGGTGCTGAGAAGGGCTACTAGAATGATCTAAACAATGGAAAACCTGCCTTATGAGAGAAGACTCAAAGGGTACATCTATGCTGGAGGCTTAGGTTGACTTAAGGAAGCTTAAGTTGACCTAAAGGCCTCTGTTGCCACACTGGGCTTTTATTAAGTCGACTTAAGCGCTTCCTTGGGTTGACTTACTAACACCACCTCTTAAGGTCAGCTTAAGATACTGTAGATGGGGAATGGCCCTTAAGTTGACTTAATTGGCCCCCAAATCCCCTCCCAGAATTCCTGGTTGCCAGGAAGGGTCAGCTTAGCACCAGCCATTCTGGATGCAGGCAGTCAACAGGAGTTTTCAGTGTGGATGCGCTAAGTCGACTTCACAAGTTTGACCTCGTTAAGTCAACTTAACAGAGCCTCCAGTGTAGACATACACAAAGAGCTTGGCTTGTATAGCCTAACCAAAAGAAGGCTGAGAGGAGTGTGATTGATGTCCATAAATAAATCAGCACAAGACATGCCAGGAAGGGAGATGAATTGTTTGAGTTAAGCACCAATGTGGACACAAAAATAAAGGGATATAAACTGGCCACCAAAAAGTTTAGACTTGAAGTTAGACACCAGTTTCTAACTAATGAGTGAAGTTCTGCAATAGTCTTCTAAGGAGAGCACTGAGGACAAAAAAAGCCTAGCTAAATTCAAAACTGAACTGGATGGATTTATGGAGGGTATGGTATGATGACACAGCTTAATTTGGCAATTAACCAGTCTTTCACTTCAAGTGGTAAATATGCTGTAGCAGGAAGGCATGACCCCCCTCGGAGATAGGCCAGAGGGTTCTGCCTGACTTCAGGGGGGCAGAGCCAGAGCCAGCCTGTCAATCAGGCCAGAAGCAGAGGGGCGGGACAGGAAGTATAAAGGGGAAAGCAGCCCGCTTGGTCCAGCACAAGCCACCGACGGGGAAGGACGTGCCTCCGCTCTCTCCTGACCCTAGGCCGCCCTGTGGGGAAGCTGGGCTCTGGCCACCAGACCTAGGCCCAGACGTCTGGCAGGGGCCGCTGGCGGCCGCGGACTGGGAGATGCCACCCAGACCTTGGGCTACCCCAGGCCCACAGGGGGAGTCATCGGCAGACAGACCTACGGGCAACCCTGAGCCATTCCCCACCAGGGATCCCGAAGTGCTGCATCCCCCCTGCAACTTGGAGAAGCTGCCCTTGGCTGCTGAGGACCCTGAGCTGCCACCCACCTCCGGTGACCTAGAGGAACTCCCTTTGGCAGAGAAACTTGAGGGGCTTCCTGACTTGCCACCACCTGATGAGATGGAGGGGTTCTGCAATCTTCCCCTGGGTGACTACCCCAAGGAGCTGGCAGATGAGGTACCATCGGAGCAGGGACCTGGGGTGACCCAGGGGAGTGGGGGTCTCCACCCTCGGCAGAGAGTCACATCTTGGGGTCAGTGTGTTGTGGCCGGGACCCTGTTGACCTCCACACCAAGACCTCTGGCCTCATAAGCTCCACCTCAGGGTCAGCGTGTTGCAGTCAGGACCCCGCTGACCCCTGCATCCTGGCCTCAGGCCCCATAGCCCCCGCCCCCCCACCCCTGAGTTGGCATGTTGCAGTCAGGATCCCACTGACTCCTGTACAAAGGTCTCAGTGCCTAGTGGGGACCTAGGCTGGGACACAAAGAAGGCATTGGGTCACACAGCTCCACTAAGTCCTACCCCTGACCCTATGCCCCTTCTTGGGCTCTAACCCCAAGAGGCAGCCTTGTACTTTCCCCTCACCCCTGAGACTGAGACTGTGAAACCTGTTGCCCTTCCAAGGGGCCAAAGACTTGGCAGTCCTGCCCCCATGTGGGGCCAGGGACCTGAACTAGCCACCCCTCCCTGGAAGAGTAGACAGCTTGCTTACATATGGCAATGGGCTGTGATGTGAAAGGTGGGTTCTGAGTTAGGGCAGAGAATTATTCTCAGGGGTGTCTGACAAGTGATACTTGCCCACATGCTCAGAGAGCTGATGATCACAGTATTAGGAGTCAGAAGGGGATTTCCCCCAAGGGAGACTGGCAGGAGCCCTGAGCATTTTTTGCCTTCCCTGTAGTGTGGATCACTAGCTAGCACAGGGGTTGGCAACCCCTGGCATGTGTGTCAAATTTGGCACCCGGGCCACTCCTGAGTGGCATGCAGTACTGCTCAGGTTTCCCCACTGGCCTCACCGCCAAGTGTGCCCTCAAGATTGGGGCACAAAAGCTGGGGTGTTGTGGTGGCGTGGGTCCGCTTGGGGGTGGCTCGGTGCAGCGCTGGGTGGCCAGAGCAGCTTGGCATGGCTCAAGAGCTGGTGCAGCACAGCTCAGTGTGAGGGGCCAGAGTAGCTGGGGCGCTGGAGTGGCACAGCTCAGCGCAGGGGGCCGGAGCAGCTCAGTGCAGCTTGGGAGCCAGTGCAGCTCAAGAGCCGGAGCAGCACAGCTGAGCGTAGGGGGGGCCAGAGCAGCTCAGCGGGGCTTGGGAGCCAGTGTGGTGCAGCTTAGCTCGGTGCAGCTTAGCTCAGTGCAGCTCGGGGGGCCGAAGCGGCAGGGGGCCTGGTGTCAGTCCCCACAGTGGAGGGGAGCAGGGCAGCTCAGCCATGCCCCCACCTACACTCTGAGGCCACCTGCCCCCAGAGACCCTAGCCTCCCCCTCTCAACCTGGAGACCCTGATTCTGCCCCCATTTGGCCCCACCCCTGGCACCTGATGAGGGTGCAGTGGGTGGGGCTGGCATGGGGGCTGGCAGAGGTTGCAGACCTGTGTGCAGGTGATTTCTCTGCATCTTGCAGTCTTTAAGCTATGATTTGGGGACTTTAGTTACTCAATGAATAGTTAGGTATCTATTGCAGGAGGTTCTATGATCTGCATTGCACAGAAAATCAGACCAGATGATCATATTGTTCCCATCAAAGTCCATGAATCTATAATGCTGTGAGCTGTTTCTGAAGATGACAATCTGACAGGGATGCAGAGAGAGATGCCACCAGGATGAAGGAAGCAGATGGGCTCTTCTCAAGTTTCTAGGAATGGTATGCCTTAAGAAAGTTAGACACATATTCAGTTTGTTCACTGTTTTGAGCTCTCTCTCTCTCTCTGAAATGATTTGGTCTTAAATAAACCTTTGGTTTAAGAATACAGGCTGGTCATTGGGTACTCCCGTCAGAGCTGCCAAAGCGAAGAGAGCCAGAGGTACTAACTACTCTGTTATTCCAGGGAGTACTAGGGGACTGAAGGCAGGCCAAGGCTCAGTCTTTGCTGGGCTCACATTATAATGTACCCTTGTAAAACAGGTTGAGAGACTTAAGAGTACTATAGTGGTTTTTTTTAAGAGAACAAATAGACGTAAGGAAAACAATGCATATTAATTTGTCTGATGGAATTAATTTAGCTCCTCTGGCTAAATAATAATTAAAACTTCAGGCAGAGGTGATGCTATACATAAATATTGGGGGGGGCCCTGGCCTCCACCAGCCGCTGGGGCCCCAATCTGTTCCCTTCCTGCCCCAACCTGCTGGTTCCCCAAGCCCTTCCCAACCCCCCACCGGGGCTCCGGAGCCCTTCCCTAACCCCCCATCCTGCCTCTGGCCCCCACTGCCCTGGGCTGACCCCCTACCCCACACCCTTTCCCCACCAGGCCCGCATGCCTGCCCCCGGCCCCCTCCTGCTCCCTTACCTGGTCACCAGGGGAGAATGGGGCAGCAGCAGTGCCTGAGGCCCCCGGCATAACCCTGCTCTGAGCAGTTTTGGGGCGTGCTGCTCAGGGGCTGGCTCTGAGTTCTAAGGGGGGCTGAGGCCCCCTGAGGCACCCCCCCCAGTGATGCCACTGACCCCAGGTACTGCATGCTTCATGTCTGAAGCGTAACGTGAACTACTGGCTATCCATTCTGAATGTATTAACAACTTTAAGTTCCATTTAAAGTTGTGTTGTTTTTCCTTTTACATAAAATGTCAATATTTTAAGTACTCGACATAGAGAACAAGTTTAGGCTTTGATTAATCATTTCTCTCTTTAAAGGCATGATCCGGCTCTCACTGATGTCAATGGGAGTCTATATTTTCAATGGGAGATGTATTAGGCCCTTAAAATATCCCAAAAAGTTCAGTAACTATTGGGAAAGACTCCCATTACCTTCAATAGGCATTAGATCAGAGAGACCTTTGTAGTCCGATTCTAAATTACTTTGAAATTTTGAATAACCAATGTGGATTTTAGTGAACTGGTTTGAAGGATAAGGTCCTGGTTCAGAATCTGACCACAGATAAATCAAAACTTAAACTAATTTCTTTATGGAAACTCCCAGGATGAGAAGTTTACGGCGTTTAAGTATTCATAACAATTTTGATTGCTAACAGCAGGAAGCATATAACTGATACAAATAGTAAGTGATAAATGTGTAAGGAAATAACAGAGTAAACAGTAATGCAGTCAGCAAATCCTAGACAGTGGATAATAAGCAATAACCAATTATGATTTCCATTAAAACTAAAAGATTACAAATTACAAAATCAGTTTGCTTATACTCACACCGAAGTAAAGATGTTCAGCTGAAGAGTAGAGCTAACCACTCTGAGATAACTTAACTAAAATAAAACAAAACAATAAAAACCAGCGAAGAGAGTAAGAGAGAAAGTTCATGGGCTTGTGAAGATCTTCTTTTCAGAAAGCTGAGCTCGGGTTTGGGAAAGTGGAAGCTTCAAATTCTCTCCCAATTTCAGGGCCTTAAATACCTTTTTTTTTTTTTTTTTTTTTTTTGGCATAGTGCAAGGGGGTTACATTTTATGCCTTCCAAAAATAAATCAAATTATCTCATTCTTCCTGGCCCAAATATGGGTGTTCTCCAGAAATTGCTGGGGTACTCTGTTATCATTGGTTCAGGGGTTCATTGATGTAATTCTCTAGAACATTTTCTCATTTTCCTGTTTACCACCTTGTGGGTTTTGTGGTGGGTTTGCAGAAATGTTTTCCACCTATTTGCCTGCAAAACATGATAAAAAAACAAGTTGCCAAATTCTGCACGCCCTATGCTCACCTCTCACCTAGTTAGCTTTCTCCTATTGCACAGACAAATGCAAACCTTGGTTTTACAAAGCTTGCAGGATCTCATCCTATTGCACAGCAGATTTACTTACAGTCTTTGCAAACTGAGTCACTCTTTTTGCAAAGATCTGCAGGATACATGTGTCTCAGCTTCTAGAAAGAACTAAAACCAAGCTCTTTACTTATAGTAAGTGAAATACTGTCGAACCATGATGTCTTAGACTTATATAAAGAAAGATATGCATGCAAGCTGAATATGGGTATAGCCAAAGGCTATACCTTATGTGTATCACTTTCAAGTCAGTGCCAGACACATAGGGGCCAGCCCAAAAACTGAGGTGCCTTTAAGTCAAGGGGCATCCCACCACTGAAAGACTACCGTGACCCCTTTAAACAGTGAGTACACCATGCAAAGGACAGCTTCACCTTCCCTGCCACTGAAGAAAAAGCTACTTTCAGTGATGCTTTTGGTGGCGAGAGATGGTACTAGCACTGACATTGGGTGCGAGAGGGTATTCATCTCCTTGGGTTCTAAACACCACAGGCAAAATCCTGGGTGCTATTGTGACCTGGTACCCAGGATTTGTCAAGCCCTTTCTTAAGTGTGGTAGTTTCCTTTTCCTGCTCTTAGTTGCCCCTTCTCTAATTTAGTATTATATTTCCCTTTGCCTCTTTATAGCTTCTATGACTATGGTTCAGGTAAGACACTGCAAATTATTTTTTTTGAAATCTTATGTAAGTGCTGAGAGAAACCCATTGAAACTACTGTGTCATACACCGTATAGAAATGCAGGAATTTTATTGTTTGTTTTTTTCTGGCTGCATGTTTACTATAATGTGTATATTTGTATTCCAGGACAACAGGTGGGCAAAAAAGGTTATATACCATTATTTAGGGTCAAAAAAAGTATATTCTTACTTTACAAGGAGCACAGCATTAGACGCTAGTCATTTCCAACCAATATATCCAGGGAATCCATCCCTGCATTAGGTAATATGAAGTACATTAGCCTTAGGTGTACATTTCATAATGTCCGCAGGGCAAAAAGCAATCAAGCTAGGAGCTGATGAAAAATGTTCAGCTAAAATAGATTTTCTTTCAATTAAAACCTGTCAAATGTGATTTTTCTCTTAAAAATTTTAAAGGAAAAATTCAAGTATTTGAACTTAAGATATTTTTAACCATATAAATTAAATGGATTAATATTTTTAGCATGAGGAGTATTACTGGAAAACCTACAATGGAAAGTGTGTAGTTATTATTTGCATGCACTTATTAATGTCTGAAGCCCCAAAGGAGCTTTCTCTTCTACTGAGAGCTACTGCAGGAGTAAGTGTTGCTATGAGATTAATACCTGGTGGTTTTACCATATCTCAAAGTGGCAGCCATATCTGGGAAAACAAATTTCATTAGTTCAATATATACTTTTTTCCCCAATCACAAAGCTCTCACCAATCATCAGATCAACTAAAATGCAATATTTCCATAGGCTCTAGTCTCAGCCTGTAGCCTCTCAAATAAATATTTAGTTTTATATCCCCTAGAGTAGGAACTTTTTAAACTTTTACTTTTGGGGAAAAAAAATTAACCAAGTAAAAGAGTTTAGAAATATATTTGCATATACAGTGCTAGTACAATACAAAGGAGTAAAAAGCTGAAGAATTTAATAATGTAGTTGATCATGTTTTTAGTATTGCTACATTCTTAATATAAAGAAAAAATGATCTGTGTAGTTTAAGGAAAATACAATTATATATTATAAGAACCATCCCCGATGGTGCCACACCTCACCTTGTGGCTGAACTTTGTGACTCTGTGCTCACCCACAGTCATTTCAGATTTGAGGATAATTTATATCTCCAAGTCAGCGGCACTGCTATGGGTACCCAAGACAGCACCACAATATGCCAGCATTTTGATGGGTGACTTAAAACAATGTTTCCTCAAGTCCCAGTCCAAAGCACCTCTCTGCTACTTACACTACACTGATGGCATCTTCATCATCTGGACTCATGGCAGGGATGCTCTTGAAGATTTCCACAGAGATTTCAGCAATTTCCACTCCACAGTCAAACTTAACCCGGAACATTCCGCACAGGAGATCCACTTGCTGGACACTACAGTACAAACTATGGATGGACACATCAACACCACCTTCTACCGAAAACCTACTGATCGGTATAGTTGCCTACATTCTTTAAGCTTTCATCCAAAACACACTACACAATCCCTAAGATATAACTGCATTTGCTCTGATCTCTCAGACACAGACATCTTCAGGATCTCTATCAAGCATTCTTAAAACTACAGTACCCACCTGTGCAAGTAAACAAACAGATTGACAAAGCCAGGTGAGCACCCCGAAGTCAACTATTACAGGAGAAGCCCAAGAAAGAAAACAATAGAATGCCAGTGGTCATTACATACAACCCCCAAGTCAGACCTCTACAACAGATCATTAAGGACCTACAGCCTATTCTAAAAGATGATCCCTCACCTTCTCAAGCCTTAGGAGACAGACCTCTCCTCACCTACAGACAGCTGCCTAACCTTAAATAGATACTCACCAGCAGCTACAGACCTAACAACAGAAACATTATAGCAGGCACATATCCCTGCAACAAACCACGTTGCCAACTTTGCCTACATATCTGTACAAAAGACGCCATCACAGGTCCTAATCAAGCCAGCTACTCCATCAAGGGCTCATTCAACTGCTCATCCACTAATGTGATTTACGCCATCATGTGTCAGAAATGCCCTTTGCCTTGTATACTGGACAAACAGGACAATCCCTGCACAAAAGAATACATGGGCACAAAACTGACATCAGAAATCACAACATTCAAAAACCAGTTGCTGAGCACTTCCATCTTTCTAATCACTCTATGGACAATTTGTTAATGACTGTGCTCTAGAAAGTCAGTGTAACATCAAAACTTCAAAGAGAAACAGCTGAATTAGAATTGATATGCAGATTCAACCATGTGAAAGCAGGATTAAATCATGACTAGTCCCTTTCATAGAATCCTAGGGTTGGAAGGGACCTCATAGGTCATCTAGTCCAACCCCCTGCCAGAGGCAGGAGCACTCCCACTAAACCATCCCAGTCATGGTTTTGTCCAGCTGGGCCTTAAATACCTCCAAAGATGGAGACTCCACCACCTCCCGTGGCAGCTCATTCCAATGCTTCACTACTCACCTAGTAAAAAAGTTTTTTCTACTATCCAGCCTTGACCTCCCTAACTGCAACTTGAGACCATTGCTCCTTGTTCTGTCCTCTGTTACCACCAAGAACAGTCGAGCTCCATCTTCCTTAGAGCATCCCTTCAAGTAGTTGATGGTTGCTATCAAATCCCCCCTCAATCTTCTCTTCTGCAGCCTAAATAAGCCTAATGCTTTCAGTCTATCCTCATAGGGCTTGTGCTCCAGCCCTTTAATCATTTTGGTTGCCCTCCACTGAACTCTCTCTAGCATGTCCCTGTCCTTTTTGTAGTGGGGAGCCCAAAACTGAACACAGTATTCTAGATGTGGCCTCACCAGTGCAGAATAGAGGGGAATGATCACATCCCTTGACCTGCTAGTAATACTTCTTTTGATGGAGCCCAGTACGCCATTGGCCTTTTTGGCAGCAAGAGCACCCTGCTGACTCATATCTAGCTTCCCATCCACCATGACCCCCAGGTCCTTTTCTACACTGCTGCTACTTAACTGAATGTTCCCAGCCTGTAGCAGTGCATGGGGTTTTTCTGTCCCACATGCAGGATTTTACACTTGTCCTTACTGAACCTCATAAGATTTCTATTGGCCCACTGTTCCAATTTATCTAGGTCTCCCTGAATCCTGTCCTTGCCCTCCAATGTGTCTACTGTTCCCCCCAGCTTGGTGTCATCCACAAACTTACTGAGAGTGCAGTCTATTCCATCATCCAGATCATTGATGAAAATGTTGAACAGGTGACTTGACTTCACCCTCTAGGTGCTGTTTCCCAGTGTTTGAATCTTAACAACTGCTTTGATTTGCTGTTACAGGATGACTTGATCCCATGACTTACACTTCCCTGAATTTATTTTCCTCCCATTCTTTAAGTTCCCCATCTTCAAAGCATCTGACAGTGAGATTTTTCTCCCACGAAAGCTCATGCAATAAATACATTTGTTAGTCTTTAAGTGCCACAGGATTCCTTGTTTGTCAAGGTCCAAAGGGGTAGCTGGGTTAGTCTAGTTCAGCAAAACAATTACATATAACATTGTTAATGAATATTATGATGAAAATTGCAGAGTACTTTTTATAAGCTAAATGACCCTGGGTCTGAATAACCCCTCAGGCCAAAGTGCTTATAAGTAGACCTGGCAGCAAATGCATCCATGTGGGTGCAGCAGTGCAGCCAGGGCCTTCCCTGGGGGGGGTGCAATGCCCTGCTGTCCCTGTGCTGGGGGGGAGGGTGGGCTGGTCCCACACTACTGCCCCTCCCCTGACCCGGGGGATGGAGTGGGCTGGTCCAGGGACTGGGCTCTGCTCTGACGTGCCTGCCCCTATGGCAGAACAGCCAGCCCAGGGGAGGGGCCAGAGAGAAAAGCCTAGCCTCTGGGCTGGCCGGCTCTGCCCCGGGGTGGGGAAGAGCTAGCCGGGAGCAGTAGCTGGCTCAGAAATCCCCCGCCCGCCCTGACTTCACCTCCATGCTGAAAGCAGCAGGGAGGGGACAAGGGGAAGCGGTTTGGACCCCGTGCTGCCCTGCTGACAGCAGGGCAGCGCAGGGCCCACAGAACCGCGGGGCCTGGGGTGATTGCCCCTCTTGCAACCCCGTGGATGGCCCTGCGTACAGTGGATCCAACTGCAGGATCTAGCCCATGGTTGCTACAGTTCTAAGACAAGGCATCCTTTTTGTATGTTGATGCTATTGTTAATATTGAACTGGAATTAAAAATGTTGAAATTTTATGTGAAAGGAGAAAAGGCTACAAAAAACCAAAAATGGGCTTTCTAGCTGCTTTGTATTTATTCTTATTCTTGTTTTACTTTTATGTGACTTTTGGAATTGATGTTTCTTCTAAAAGAAGAAAAACATTGAGACAGCATCTTGCTGGCAGACAGCCTAAAGAATTCTGATTAGAAGAGATGATCAGAGGAGAGGGATTACAGTAGCTAATCAGAGTAGACAAATGTGCATATTTTCAGTGCTGTTATTAAAAATTAAATACAAGTGTGCTGAGAATATCTAAATCTCTGCATTCTGATTGGCTAACAGGATCTGTCAGGCAGGATATACGGATTCACCTATGGTATGATTATTGAGAGAGAACTATGTAATGATTATGCAAATTGGACACCCAGACTTGATTAATGCAAATTTGGGGTGGAAATGGGGAATACACAGTTACGGTTCAATAACTACACAGCATTCGTGCATTCTGGCTGACTAAGACAATAGAAAACATCTAGATGAGAATTATTAGGAGAATCTACTTTATCTCAGCTCAGTGTAGTGGACACAGAAGTAACAACTCTGTAATTAAGGTTGTGTTAAGAGGTGCACATCTTCTGTTATTTCAGACTTCCATGATTAAATTTTGTTTCCAAATTTAAAATGGAGGAAGTTAACAAAACTAACACTGGGAGGATAGATGAATTTTCTGTGATGTTTTACTAAAATATTTAATAAATTTTGCAGAGAAAATATTTAAAAAGGTAAGTTCCCCCATGTTCAAAGCATCTGACAAAGTGGGATTTTCTCCCACAAAAGCTCATGCAATAAATAAATTTGTTAGTCTTTAAGTGCCACAGGACTCCTTGCTTTCAATATTCTCTACACATTTCATTTGGTTCCTCTTTAGACTAAACCATAATGTTTTCCCAAATTCCAAATTAAATATATGTGCCTCCCTAAATATCTCCAATAGAGACTACTTCTGAAGTTTTAAAAATTAAACCGTTATTTTCATATATTC
Organism: Podocnemis expansa; assembly: GCA_007922195.1. Taxonomy (NCBI): domain Eukaryota; kingdom Metazoa; phylum Chordata; order Testudines; family Podocnemididae; genus Podocnemis; species Podocnemis expansa. The sequence continues at coordinate 130,824,612 of ML681963.1, forward strand.
AAATAAATCTTAAAGAACTTATCACCTCTGGGTTCCAATCTTCTGTAGGACTCAAGTGAAAATATGACTGAAGATCTCAGAACTGAAATATGTTTGTGTTCTAGTCACAACCACTGCACAAATTAATATTATTAGCACAATCCTTTAAACAGGCCAAGGACTGAACTTTAAGGTATGTTGTGCCTCAGGACTGAGTTGCATTGATGAAACAGTGTAGAGAAATCTGTACAGTTTCTATGGAAGTACATGTATACTGCAATCATCACTATGGTACCTGGATTATGTTTAGCTATATTAAATGTTATTAGTCTTTCCCTTTCACTCAATCTAAATGACAGTAAGAAAAGGAATAGACACCATTCATAATAATCATTGTTAAAGAGTAATTATTACATGCAGTATAGCCACCTTCGTATGTTAAATATTTTTTTTTTAAATTTAACAAACTAAAAATGAATAGACAATAATAAAGGCCCTTCTTAATTTTTTGTTATCTCAATCCCTTTCTTTAGTTAATAACCCCAACTGTAGCACACATAAGAAACTGACAAATGCAATGGTTACTAATGTTACAGTATATTGACAATGGTATTTAGTTTTGATCTATCATCTGTAACACCTAAGTGATTAAACATTATACTGTAATCACTGCAGTTACCATAGCAAGAGTTTAGTAAACAGTACACAATACATTCTTCAACTGTAGATTATTACTCAAATACATCTAGAACACTATGCTTATCTAATGTAAATATATTTTACCTACTATAATGGTGACAAGAAACTGGATCCTGTGGAAGTTCATAATACCACGATCTACTATTTCAAAGATTTCTTCTTCTAATAAATCACAGTAATACTATATGGTATGAATCTGTATGTGTGTACATATAATACAATATAATGAGAACACTGATTCATATTGCAACTGTATAGCAAATGACAAAAAGTACACAACTTCGTTCTACAAGGAAATGTTTCTGCACATAGTAAAAATGTCTTGGACTCTATTTTTTCCTTACAATACTGTACTTTAAGAAATGTCTGATATTTCAGGACTCTTGAAATAGGCTTACAGTTCAGTCTAACATACACTTTGGACTCTTAAAAGCTAAACTGGATGTTTGGTAATGTGCTAAAATAATAGAGATTATACTAAAAATACCAGGAGTCCTGTGGCACTTTAAAGACTAACAAATTTCTTTGGGCATAAGCTTTGATGGACTCCACCCCACTTCGTCAGATGATGCATCTGACGAAGTGGGTTGGAGCCCGTGAAAGCTTACGGCCAAAGCAATTTGTTAGTCTCTAAGGCTATGCCTACAGCTAAAATCTTATTTCGGACTTGATTAGTCTGAACTACAATATATACTCGTGTATGAGCTGAGATTTTTATGCCTGAATATTGCCTTTAAAACAGGTGCTTGGCTTATACGCAGGTCAATGCCAGAAGACAGCAACTCCAGCTCAGGAGTTTTAAGTCTCCAGCCCTGAGGATGCACTGAGCATGTTCAGGGCTGGACCCCCAGCATGTGCCTGGAGCAGCCCTGTCGAGGAGTCAGCTCAGGCAAGGGTTAAAGTAAAGGACAGGACCCTGACGTCTGGAGTGGCCAGGTAAGGGGGCCCTTGAGGTTGGGTTTCGGGAGGCCGGGAAAACCGGTGGCAGGGCCTGGGGGCCCTTGGGGTGGGCTTCAGGGAGGCCAGGAAAACCGGTGGCAGGGCTTGCGGGTTGTGGGTGGGGGAGTGTCAGGGAGGCTGGGGGAAGCTGGCAGCGCAAGATGGGAGGGTTATGGGCCCAAGGTCATTGGTGGACCTCAGCTTATACATGGGTCACCCATTTTGGACTGATTTGGGGGCTCAGAACTGGGAGATCGGCTTATGCGTGGATTGGCTTATCCATGAGTATATGCAGTAAGTCGTTTGAAAGTTACTTCAAACTAAGCACTTTTTTTTTTTAGTTCAAACTTTTAGTTCAAACTAGCCGTACTTTTTTTTAGCTTGAACGAACTTTATAGCTCGAACTAAAAAAACACAGCTAGTCCGAACTAAAAAAGAGTGCTTAGTTCGAACTAACTGCTAGTTCAAACTTATTTAGTTCGAACTAGCACATCTGCACTAGGCTAGTTTGAACTAAATCTGCAAATTAGTTTGAACTAAGCAGTTAGATTGAACTAACCAGCCAAACTAACTAGTTTGACCTAAGCTTTGCTTAGCTCGAACTAAAAAATTTTTTAGTTTGAACTAGGCCAGTGGTTCCCAGCCTGTGGGCTGTGGACCCCTTGGGGGGCTGCAGAGTGGCTCCAGGGGGTTCGTGGACAGCCTGGGAGCTGGGGCCAGATGCCGCCATGGTCTCCAGTTGCCAGTGAGACTTCTGACCAGCCAGCAGGAAGCTTCCCCCAGGCTGAAGGTTTTAAAAACTCCTGCCCTGAGCATGCAACGCATGCTCAGAGTAGCCTGGGGGGGGGGGGCAGCCAGGTGCCCCTGGCTCCAATGGCCGGGTAAGGGGGGGAAGGGACTGTGGAGGGGGTGTTGAGGATGGGGAGCCAGCGGGGAGGAGAGTGGGAGAACAGGTGAGCAGGTGGGCGGTAAGGGAACATGGGGCAAGAGGCCATGGCAGTGGTGGCTTCCCGGCTCGGGGCAGGGATCTATGGCCCTTGTGGCTCCCTGGCTCCGCATGGGCCACATTCTGCCCTGCGTGGGCCAGATTCAGAGCACCGTGGTGCCTCACTCAAAACGGGGGGTACACACTTTATTTCCCCCCACAAGGGGGTCCCCAGCCTTAAAAAGGTTGGGAACTACTGAAGTAGGCAAAGCTTAGTGTAGACAGGGTTCAAATTAGTTTGAAGTAAGGCTCTTTTAACTTGAACTAATTTGCTCATGTAGGTGTAGCCTAAGGTGCCACACACAAAAAAAACTTTTTTGCTGTACACAGACTACCCCTCCAGAAACTGTACTGTAAGGATGATCCTACAATTTCTGCTTCATGCTTATAGCCCTGTAGCCTTTGATAGGACTCTTCATCTGTCTACTCACAAGATCAGGCCCTTAATTTGCACAAATTTTCAGGCACAATGAAGTACTGCATTGGGTAAATAAAGGCAAGCATTGCAAGGTGTCTAGTGTCCTTAGCTCACACTGCATCTACTGTGATTTCTGACCCTAGGACAAAGGGAGCCTGATGTGGCACTCAGACCGTAGTCTTTAAGTGCCACATAACTAAGGCTAGCAGGTACCAAAGCCTGGAGAGGAAGACAGGGAAGTACGAAAAGGAGGACACATGGAGAAAATGTAATATTCTTCTGTTTTTTAGGGGGCCCTGGAACACTTTCCCCTACAAATAAGATGTTCTGTGGCATTCCAGCATGTTTTCACCCCTATAAGTAAAAACCCAGACAAAATCACGTATTTTAAAATGCCTGACAGAGAGGGGACATGATGGTAAAAAGGACATGTCCTCCTTTTGCCTGACATCTGGTAACCCTACACGACTCCTTGTTTGTTTTTTCCCCTTGAACTGGAGACAGTCAAGCTCCTGATACCAATTTCTTGGGCAGGTCAGCAATTAAAGTCATACAGCTGGGAGGGGGAGATGCCTTCTGGGTGAGAAGTGTGGAGCTGGAGGGGCACTAGCTGTGGTGCTAAGGGAGTAACTATGTGGGGGAGCCTTTTCTCCCCCATGTGGGGTGGGTATGGTGACTAAGGGGGCAGGGAAAAAACAAGGAGTCCTGTGGCACTTAAAGACTAACAGATTTATTTTTCGCATGAGCTTTCCTGGGAGAAAATCCCACTTCGGCAGACGCTTCAGAAATGAGGGAACTTGCAGACTGGGATGCAGAGGACCAGGTGGGGGGGGGGGAGTCTCTTCTGCTCCTCCTGTTGCTGAGGGGGGAGCGGCTCCGCGCTCTAACGCGTGTGTCCCAGCGCGGCCCCTGTACCCGGCGCGGCTCGCAGGCAGGTGGCGGGGGAGAAAAGTTTCGGGAGGGGGCGGGGAGGGTGGCGAGCGGGGCCGGGCCGGCTGGGGGAAGTGTCCGGACGAAGCGAGCGGCCGGGGCCGAGCTGGCCGCATGCCGGTTGCTATGGCAACGCTGGGCCGGCGGGGCGCGGAGAGGTGAGCGGGGCCCGGCCGGGCCGCCGGTGGGGGAGGGGCTGCGCTTTCCGCCGCCCCGGTCCGGCGCCCTCTCTGGGCATCGCCTCCAGGGCAGGCCGGGGGCTGCGCCTCTTCCTCCAGTGCCCGGCCTCCCTCAGGGCAGGGCCGGTGCCTGCATGGGCGGGTGGCGCCGCGGTCCCCGAGAGAGGCTCGTTCCCGGGCTGGTTACCTGCCTGCCTCCAGTTGAAGGGCGCGGAGTGGGGCAATTCCCACGGCGATTTCAGGGCTTCAGCCGGGGCGTTGCTGCTGCCTGGCACGCGGGCATCGCTGTAGCGCCCGCCTCTCCCAGGGATTGAGGCTGGGACACCTGTGGTGGCGCCCGCTTATCTCGGCAGGGGTTGAGGCCAGGATGCCCGCAGCGTCTCCCGTGTCTCCCAGCCCCGGCCAGGGACTGAGGCTGGGACGCTTGCAGTGGCGCCCGCTTGTCCCAGCGGGGCATCGAGGTCAGGACACCCAAAGCTTCTCCCAGCCCCAGCCAGGGATTGAGGCTGGGACACCTGCAGTGGTGCCCGCTTCTCCTAGCCAGGGATCAAGGCTGGGGCACTTGCTTGTCCCTTTGGGGCATCAAGGCCAGGACACCCGCATTGTCTCCTGTGTCTCCTAGCCCTGGCTAGGGATTGAAACTGGGACACCTGCAGTGGTGCCTGCTTCTCCTGGCCAGGAATTGAGGCTGGGACACCTGCAGTGGCACCTGCTTGTCCCTTTGGGGCATCGAGGCCAGGACACCCACATTGTCTCCCGTGTCTCCCAGCCCTAGCTAGGGATTGAGGCTGGGACACCTGCAGTGGCACCCACTTGTCCT
>ML681963.1:130829570-130959789 GCA_007922195.1 Podocnemis expansa
CCACGTCTCCCAGCCCCAGCCAGGGATTGAGGCTGGGACACCTGCAGCGGCACCCGCTTCTCCTGGCTGGGGATCAAGGCTGGATGCCCACAGTGGCGCCTGCTCTCCTGGCCCCAAACCCAGCCAGGGATCTGGGGCCAGGCTGGAGGCGGCAGGAGCCTGATGTACAATCGGGCCTGGGGCACCAGATCATGGCCAGGGGCCAGGGCCACGGCCCAGGGGGCAAGGGCTGGGCCCATGCCTCAGGTCTTTCCCTGGAACAGTGACGTTCCTGGCTTGAGCATTGTCTGTAGTGCAGGGGTTGGCAACCTTTGTCATCTGCCATGCCAGCCTTACCTCCCTGACCCTCAGCCACTGCTGGAAAAAACATGGTGGCCACCTGAAAATTCAGCAGCGGCCATGGCTGGAGTGTGTTGGGGGGGCTGCACTTCTTAGGAATGCCACAGAAAGAAGCCACCCAGAATGGCTCCTCTTGGTGGTGTGCCAGGAAATGGGGGTCCCCAGGCACACCGCAGAAAGAAGCTGCACAGAATGGCTCCTTGGGGTGGCGGCATGCTGTGAAAAGGAGCCACTCCGGGCGGCTTCTTTCCATGACACGTGGGGGCATGGGCATGGTTGGGACCCCCTGTATCCCCATCACACCTTAAAGAAGCCACCCAGAGTGGCTTTCAGTAGCTGGAGTGGCAATTTCTGTGGTGCTGCGAAGGGTACTGTGTGCCGCTCTGGATGGGCTCACATGCCACTGTTGGCACACATGCCGGGAGATGCCTGCCCTTGCTGTAGCATAAACCTAGAAGTGAGGTTGGTTGTGACATGTACTTAGGTGTTGTTTTTTTTCTTTCCCTCTTAAATGAGCATACATCTGCAGTCTTTCGATTTCCATTAAAAATGCAGCTGGAGCACAATTTCTTCACTCTGTTCCAAAGACATAACCCTATTAGTCTAGTTCAGCAAAACAAAGAAGGAGTCTGCTGACAGTCAAAAGATCAATACATTTATTTACCACGTGCATTTTTGTGGGAGAAAATCCCACTTTGTTAGACAGTTTGATGACGTGGAACAAACACGGAGTCCTGTGCAGAGCCGTAATGCTCTGTTTCAGCGACCCGGCTGAATTCCAGTTGGAACACACTACTTGCGATTAGCGGCGCTCGGGGCCGGTGGCTCGAAACACGCCTTTTAATAGAGCAGCTCTCTTGAGCCTCTCCGTCACGCTTGGGGCAAAGTCCCATTTGCGCCACCATAGTTATGGTCCTGGTCCTGTGGCACTTTTAAAGGCTAACAAATTTATTTACTACAGGAGCTTGATGAAGTGGGATTTTCTCAAACACCAACACATTTATTTATCACATGAGCTTTTGTGGGAGAAAATCCCACTTTGTCAAGCTCACTTGATAAATAAATTTGTTACTCTTTAGAAGTGCTACAGGACTCCTTGTTTATTTCTTCACTCTGGTTTCTCAGTTATTGGGAGTGACACTGTTCTTGCCAGTGCAGTCCTGCATCAGGTATTGTGGAGGGTAAATCATCATCAGTTTCTGGCTTTGTATGATGCTGGAGATCTCTTAATTCATTTACCTGCAGCTCTTTCTCCTAGTTAAAGCTGTAAATTCCATTGAACTTTTACAACTATTTTTAAGTGATCTGGAACGAAGGCTTCCGAACAGAACTAAGCATTTATGATTATACTGCAGTCACTTGTCAGTATTGGGAGATCAGGTGAATTGTACATAGACTGTTATTCTCTGTTTTGAAATAAGAACAACATTAGAAATTTAATTAACATAATGTACCGGGCTGAGAGATGTGCAAAATTTTAATTAAGGGAGGTCATCTTCCACACAGTTATGTAGAATGCATAAGTTTTCAGAGAAATGAGGCAAATACGGCAAGGGACACTTAATGTTTTGTATGAAATCAGCCTTCCTTCAAAGTACTTAATGGGGAAAATCTTCTGTTTTATAAATATCTACCATTCTGTGTTAAACTAAAAATAAAGATAACTCCCTCTTAAAATCTAATAGACTTCATAAACTTCTGTGCTCTTCTGCAGCCTCACTTAAGCTTTCAAATACACCCGAGCTATACTGACCTCCCAGATGATGAAAAAAACGTTTCACTAGCAGCGCTAGAGAGGATTATTTGGTTAAAGGAGGATTCCCATATGAGCGCTTTTGTTAATGTGAACCCTTATAGAAACTTAAAAATAGACTTTACAAAAATAATTCCTTTGAATTTTCCATGTTGAGGCTCCTCCTTCTCCCTGCCCCCCAGCTCTTTCAGAAAAACCTGGCAATATACTTTCAGAGAGGGAGTATATAGCTCACAGAGTAATGAAACAAGTAATTGATTTCTATATGCCTTTTAAATAAAGCTTATTTAAATGCCAGTACTGATGATATTTATTAGTAATTATATTTATTCTACATTTTTAATTTACATAATTACTACAAAATTACTTTGTCGTAAAATAAGTTGAGGCTAATTTAATTGTTAACCTTTTATTTTCTCACTTGCAAATTCATAATTGAAGAGATCTTGACTAGAGTACTGTATTGCAATCAGTGTTTTCTTTATTATAAATTAATTTTGTCATAATGTATTGGCTTTAGTTTCAATGTTAATATTCCCTCACACCATACACAGTATTTTGTCTTACGTTTGTTTCTCTTTTTGTGTGTGGCTAGGTGGTTTATGCCATTCTTAGTTATCCACAGATAGTGCAAAAGCCCGTCTCTCTTTTGCTTTCCAGCTGAGAAGATATATTGGTGGTATTTGATGGCTTCTTTAAGCAGTGGATGGCTTAGCTTAGCAGTGTACAGATTTCCTTTAACTCTACCACTGTTTCACTCTTTTTTGGCTATTTAGTTCTGTCCTGTTTGTATCATATGCAGATGGTAGCATCAAAATGACAGACAGTGGCATCATATGATGAAAAGACCTTATTGTTGTCTGTGTTCTTACAAAAAGCTTATTCACTTTATGCTGAACATTGACTTTACTCAAGTTACTGGGACTACTAGCATTCTTGTAAGGCTTTGTATGATTGGCGTATTTGTTTTTGTATTTAAAAAATACATGTATCTTGATCAAAATATACTTAGAGAAGATCTGACTTCATACAGAATCTGTAGATTAGCAGGGAGGGTCTCAGACTGATAAACATACATGGGAGTACAGTGTGCTGAGGAAGGATATACAGTAGAGTTATTTATGGTAAAGTTGTGTAAAAAAAAATCAGATTTTTCGCACAAGTAATATAGGCAAGCATGAGTTTGAAAACAGAGAGAGGCTTAAACCCTGTCCTGACTTGGATGGATAGTTCTGCATCCTGAAAGCAGGGTATTTTGGGGACTGATCAGAGGTTATCAAAGAGTGACCATATCATGTTTTAGCGATGCCATATCATGTAACTACGTTGCAGAAAGACAGCATAACAAAACTGGCAATCCCTAAGTAGTGAGGAAACAAAATGCAGTGTGGGAAAATACTTTTTTATGTTAGCAAATAAAATGTTTCTAAGGCTGTAGAAACTTACAATGTTAAAAATTAGCTTAAATTGATAGTGACTGGAAGTTCTTATGTTATGAAAGTTGTTTGGTGGCCTATAGGAGGTGAGTTGTTGACTTCCACAGGATAGATGTCCACATCAAAGAAACATGATTGCTGTTTTCACTTTGGTAGCAGTATCAGCAGAGATGATAAGGATTAAGTTAGCATGGAGACTTTTAATATGTGGTCTCTATCAGATCAATTTATCAACATGTCTTAGCCTTGATTTAAACTGTTGTTGACAATTGCTTTATGTGTTTTGTGATGGACATCATTTTCCAAATCTCAGAATATTATAATTTCCAAAAACTAAATTCATTTAAATATACTAAAAAAGTTTAATGATGATTTAAAATATTTGCTAAGGCTGGAAAAAGTCAACTAGTAGAACAATGAGATAAATGATTGCATGTGTTTTATGCCAACAAATCTGTAGCAGGATCCTTAATGGAAATAATTTTTCTGAAATTCATCAGTTAACGAAGTACATAGGTCTATGATTTTTACCTTTATGTGTTAGTCATTCTGTAAACAAAAAAGTCTATTAATTTCTGATCCTTACATGGTAAAAATTAGTCAGAAGAGATGGACGGTTCAAAAGTAACTGAGCCAAGTAAATATAGTTTGTAGGTGTTTGTAAAATACAGTTACAGTTGGAAATGACTGCCTTCAAAGAAGGCTCACTAGTTAGCATTTTTTTTTTTTTTTGGTTTAATCCAACCCAAGATCATCTCTTCCCCATACGTTTTTCTGTTTCATTTGAAGTGCTTGTGTACTTGTGCCTTGGTCAGCATGGATATTGGAGAAAGCTTAAAAGTTTCAATTGCCTATCACACTAAATGAATATACCTTTTCTCCAGCAACGTATTAAACTGTGAAACTTTGATTAATTATTTAATCCTTTCTGAAATATTAAATTAAAATGATTTCATGACAGCTGTGTTTTAGAAAATAAGGGGCAATAAATATTGTGATTAATCATTGCATTTCAGTAATGAACTGTTTTCCACCTAATTTTCAATTACTTGTTATTTTAAATGGCACAGGACATGTGGTATTGTATAAAAAGGAAACAAGAAAGAGCCAACTAGGGAAAAATAGTATATTTACTGTACCTTCAGGGTTGTTGTTACATCATTTTAAGGGTACATGCAAAATATGTTCTAGTATTATAGAGGCATTGGTTGTGAGTTTCCAAAGGGATAGCCGTGTTAGTCTAGTCCAGTAAAAAAACAACAAGCAGTTGTGTGGCACTTTAAGACTAACAAATGCAAAAAATAAATCTGTTAGTCTTAAAGTGCCACACAACTGCTTGCTGTTTTTTTATTGGTTGTGAGGTCTTAAATAAATTTGAGTTTTTCATTTAAAGTGGGAGTCCAAACTTTTTGTTTTGTATGAAGAATACGTTGTATTTTCCTCAATTTACACACTATATTATATTGTTAAAGACAGATTTTTTGGGAAATTGTTAAATAAATGGATTAATTAGTTTTGGTCAAAGCTAATCAGAAATTGGTCCTGTAAGAAAAAGAAGCATTTTTTAACGCTTCTGAGAGGGGAAAAAATAGTCTTACAATCACTAACATTCTGACAATCTGTCCCACCAAAGCCACTTTTCATATTTAAAAAATATTTTAAATGAATCATTTCCAACTACATTTTGAACTGAAAGTTTACATGCCAGCAAAGGCTGGTGAATAGATTTACTCTTTTTCAATCAGTCCACCCTCTCTCATTGTTCTTAATAGAAAATAGACTATAGACTCCTCTCAAGTAAGATAACTACCATCTCTGCGTAGCCTTGGCAGATGGATGTTTAGGTTACTCATAATAAGGGTGACAGTATCTCTCATCACTCAGTGAAGTTTGGCTGTCCTCAGGATGTGGTTGTCCCATACACTATCAGGAGACAAGGGGGGACCCCATGAGGAAAGAACAACATGGGAAGCAGGTTAATAGGCAAGGAAGGAGGCTGTGGAGATGTAGCTTAATGTGAATAGGAGACTGAAAGTGATACTTGAGGCAGGTTGGAGACAGAAGACCATGAGGACGCATAAAAGAAAAATTGGTAGAGCAGGGATAGCAACAGGAAGGGGCAGGTAGCGGCAGCAGAATAGCGGTAGAAGAGGGAGATGACTGGCAGCTCGTCTGTCTCAGATTTTAGTATGGGTGAGGGGAGTACCTTTCAAGTAGCCAGTTGGAAGGTTTAGAATTGTGCTTGTGTGTTCAAGGTTGAATTTTGAACTAGAAATGATTGTATACAAATTGAAGCTGAGCAGCTTCTTCTTAATGGCTCAACCGCCAGAATTCAGATGTAAAATAAAGTACACTTACTTCTCGGTCATAAGTGACATGCTTTTAAAATAAACCATAATTTTTTGCATTCTGGTTCGTGAATTTTGAACTTTTGTTTGGTAATACCCCTTCCTCTGTTCCTTAATGCAATCTCACTTCTCATTTCTCTTGACTTGGCTCCTCCAGTCCTTAGAAGGGCAGCGAGTAGCCATCTTTGATCGGCAAACTTATTATGGTTTGTTTCAGATGATCTGTTGTGAGAAACCATAGGAACTTTGGGGCTTTATCAGTAATATTGCTTAGGCCTGCTTTTGTCAGGAGCTGTCTCACTGCCTACTTCCCCATGTCTCAGTCCCTAAAAGCTACAGGTCGGAGACTGACCTGCTTACCTACCTAACCTCCCCTGCCAAACTGAGCACTGACCTGTCTTTCATTGCTGAACCAGCTCCTTGTGTGTGATGAACTGACCATTATTCAACACATGAGGAAAGCCACTGAGATGAACTGCTGGAAATTTGTTGATCCAAGACCGCCACTAGCTACTGCTCTAAACTGAGAAGAAGCTGGGGGAATGAAACAGATTTTATGCAATTGCATGTATGTGGCATTAAATCCTTAAAACATTTTAAAGAAATAAAAATATTCCTAGAAAAATGTGCAGTTTTCGGTATTGCACCAGAAAGAATATTATTGAGAATGTTTGGTACTTTAGTTCTTCATAAATTTCCTTTTATGGTTTTGTGGCAGGTATGTTGTTATATATGGTCAGTTTAGTTGGTGCACAAGAATTTTTTTTTTTGTATATGAATTGATACCTTGATGTGTATTACTTGGTGTGCTGTCAAATGCCCTTTCTGGAATTTAAGAATAGCCTGAAAGACTTGACTAAAACTTAATGAAATGCCTGTCTGAAATGGCACTGATAGCCTGCTGTGAGAAAATCAATTTGCAATCAAAAAACTCACTGTACTTGATGCTCAATTTAGTACACCCTAAGTATTTCACATTTTCCCTCTATAATAAACCGAAAGGGTCTTAAGAATTAATTAAAGTGTTAGCATCTGCTCGTGGCAGCTGTGCTCCTATACTAAGTGGAATAGTGTAGTTAAAGCCTGCCTGAGATTGAGAGTGAAGTTTATAATGCTGTTGTTCATTTATGCAAATAGTTTTCAAATTGCAACCTTTTTTTTTCAGTCCTGCACTTATCTGGTTGGTGTTCTTTGCCATTCGTGTTTTCCTCTTTACAGCAGAGTATGCAGCTGTGGATAGAAAAACTGAAGGTACCAATAGCTTCCACATGATTTTTATTGAACCTAGTTTCCAAGATGCATGTTTATAGCATCCATTGTTTACTCTACAGTGGAACTTTAGTTACCTAAACCATGATTAAACAATACACTTAATTTAAAACAACTTCCACGCCTTTTGTCAGTCATTAGAGGAATGAGTCATTCCTAGAGATTATAATTAACTTTGTATTAGGCTTTCTGATGTTGAATCCTCTGTTAATTTCAGTACAATCCCATGCCCCTCCAGTCCTTCAGATTTTTCTTTCCCCAACTGTTTTTTAAACTTAATATATATTTTGGGTTAGCATCTAAAGACACCCTTCTGAACTGAAGTCCCGCTGTGCTAGGCATTCTTCATAAAACTATCTACAGTTCCTTCCCAGAGTGTGTTATAAATTAGGGAGGTCAGGGGTTTTGTTTTTGTTTTGTATTTTGAAATTTTTATTGTTTTGATCTAATTCAGTCATTAAATAAAATACATTTCCACTACAATAAAGTGAGATTATAAAATTTCTGGTCTGGTAGCTTCTCTCTGCCCAGGGACCCAAAGATAGCAAGAGTCTTTTCTGGGGGGTGGGAAGCCACAACAATAGAGAAACTAATCAAATTCTTAGAGTATGTCTACATTGTGAGTGAAGGTATGATTACAGCATGGGTATGAGTACACGTGCTCTAGCTAGAGTGGGTAACAATAGCAATGAAGACATGGTGGAATGGGCCTACAGTTGGGCTATTTGCCCCATAAGTGCCCCATGGGTATATATGTGGGTTATATTTTATTGGATTAATATCTGTAAGGAAAACAGGGACATGCTTTACACCATTTCTCCAAAGGCCGTTCTTTTTTCCTTCATGAAGAAAGGTTGTATCATTTGTTAATTTTTACTGTTTTGTAAATATACAAAAATATCTTTAGTTTACAAGTCAGTCAGCGATTGCTGCTAGGCAAGTAATTTATCTGACTCTTGTTCTTGTGATGCTGATTAGCTGTCTACTTCAAACAATGTTTAATTCTTTAAATCACATAGAAAATTGAAGAAATGCAGGTGCAATTGCATTTTGTGTAAAAATGAAAGGAAAATTGTTCAGTGGGTGTATTTCATAGACTGGCATGTTTGTGATGCCATTATATGATATTAGGATGTTTAGCATCCTGCATTCTTTGTTTCTCTTTTCAACTTAAATTTCAGCTGAACAAAGACGGGGCTTTAGCTTGCCAGTGGATGGAAACATTTCTGTGTCCTGTAGATGTTCTTTTTTATCACATGGCACAACATTTATTATGAACTGCATATAATACAGTCTTGGAAAGAATGTGGAGTTCTGATGCTCTTCCAGAGTGTAAAATAGCAACATGTCTTTTAAACAATACCTACTCTGATAAATACTTTGGAGAACTCTTTGAGTATGAGCAGAGAACCTTCATTAGGAGAGTGCAGCTAGCTAGCCACATAGAGAAATATGCTTAGCAGACTTCTGAAAGGCTTATCTGTCTTTTTTAAAAAAGAAAATAAAGCATATTTAGTTAGAAAATAGCATAAATATTTAATTTATAATGGTGGACAAAATAATGCCTTTTATTATACCTCTTGATATCCTGAAATCTCTCAAGTATTTTTCAGTGTCATAAGTGTTCCATGTCATTAACCAAGATATTTATCTGTTCTATATAGAAAATGAACTGATCCTTTATGACACAGAATGTCTATTTTTTATTTACTATGTTAAAATAGATTAACATCTTGAAATATTTTCACTAGCATCCTTGTTCTCTTTGTAAAATTAGTTGTTCTGGAGTGCTGTGTTGTATTTAATGTAACTGGTTGATTCAAAGTCAGCAGGTTAAAAGAGGTCAGCATCCTTTTTGCACAATTCTGTTACTCTCTTTTTCTCATAATTTTTCATTTTATTCCTATTTAGAAAACAAGCCAGAAGTTGGGAAAGTTCATTCCCTCACATATTACTCTTTGTTTTAAAAATAAACCAATCATTTACAAAGGTGATGTGGAATGATCTCTGTACTTTTAATGACCTTCAAAGCATCCTTTAAAATTAAATGGTGGTAGCTACACCATCTGAAAAGTTTCTCCAAATGTAGTTGCTTCCGTTTTGCAGGTCTTTTGCAGATACAGGCAAGACACATATAATAGACTGCCAATGTTATAATAAGGTTAGAGGAGAAAAATAACAATAACAGCATACTTGCCTGCATGAATAAATATATGAAGATACGTGTGCCTGTCTCTTGACGTATTTGAAATGTTGCCTTGCAGGTAGGGTATAGTGTACTTCTAAATACTGTATGTAACATTTTAAAATCTACTTTTTATGTGAGAGTTGGTATAAGAGATATGGAAAATCCTGTATCTGTCTCTGTCAGTAGCTGACAGATCTTTCTCCAAAGGAAAGCATTTTCAGAGCTATTCAGGAATGGAGATTTGCATGCAATATATGCTCTATGACTAAAATTTTAAGTAGGAATGTGATGAGAAGCTATTTAATAAACTTGTTTTTATTCTTGATGGCTTCTTAATCAGTGCATTTAGCAGGAGACAGACACATCTTTTCTGCACAGTTCAGTGCAACTAACTACATGCACTCCTGGAACTGAGGTACTTAAAAAATATATTGTCAGACTTTCTGGTCTACAGATGCTTATACTAGGGAATTCCTAGCTGTAGTTCCTTGTCTTGTAATTTTAAAACATAATTCTGATGTTAGCAACCTGGTTAATTAGTCTCTGTCACAGCTGATGTCTTCTTTTGTCTTCAAAAGACTTCATCAGTATTTTTACAGTGGGCCTGTTTTTCAGAGCTACAGAGCAGCCATGCTCCTGCTGACTTCAGTTGGTGTTGTGGTGCTCAAAAATTATGAGAATTGAAACTTTACTAAAGTCAAATTCATACATACACTATCTGCAGTTAAATTAGTGAATTTTCTTCATGGAATTCCAGTAAATAATGCATATCTTGTGATTTCTGATTTGGTTGGGGGAAACTTAATTGTTTTTGGTTAATAAGGGTAATACATATTTTGTTCAAAATGTAATTTGCATTTTATTTATCGTAATAAAAACATCTGTCTGCAAAAGAACTATTTTCAGAGTTTGTGCTAGCTGCTACTTCAGTGCAGTGTTTGATGTGCAAGGAGAACCCGTGGTCTCTGCTGTTGCGCCACTGCATGCATCTGGATAATGCGTTAAGTGGCAACCTCAGGATTCTTTCATAATATGTGGAAGAAAACTAATTTCAGTACTAGGCGTACAGGTACCAAAAATTATTCATTCTTGTGCTGAACTGGAGCCTTCAGATGTAATAGGAAACTCAGATACAAACACATGGTTATGCTGCAAGTACTTCACTTTGCCTGTAGCCTGGCATGTATTCCTGGTAGATGAGAAGCGATGAAACTTGTTCACCAATGGACAGTGAGAAATACTTTATGTTTACCTCAGTATATTCAGGAAGGAGAAAGCTGCCTCCTGTAAAGTGAAGATATGCATCTAGCCAAAATGATTTAGAAAGTACTGAAACACCAGGTTTATGAAAGGACTTCAAACTAGAGCTAACGTTTTCAATATGCTGGTTCAAGAATTGTCCTGATTTGCTTATTTGACATTCCTTATTGTTTATTCATGAGTTATTTTTGCATTCCTGCTGGTATAGTTCCTTTTTTCACGCAGTGTCCTTTTGTCAAGCTGTGAACTGAAGATCACGTTCTGGATTAACTTTCATTATGTACTGCATAACTAATGTAGGTGGATAAAGGTTTTGTATAATTTACACTAGAGAAGCTGATTGCTTGACCTTTATGCTAAACAAAAGTAGTGTAAATGACACATGAATCAGAGGAATCCAAATAAAATATCTTCCAGATCATAAACAAGCCATTTTAAAAGGATTTTAGAACATAGAGAAAGTTTCCAGAAATTCTGAAAACTCTTTGCTAAATGATGACTGCCACATTCTGAGAGTTAATGCAGAGAAGCCAGACTGTAGGATAGTGAAGTTTCATGATAGGAGGAATGAAAATCCACTGAAATGTACTGCAGCAATTCAAGGCATATACTCTATTGTAACTGTATTAAATGTTACTATACCGAAATAGGTGGCTAAGGGAGTTGTACTTTATTCCTTTTACCATATAGGTAGGTTAAAAGAAACCCAGGACTTCAGATGAATTTTCTTAGAATCATAGAATCATAGAATCATAGGGTTGGAAGGGACCCCACGAGGTCATCTAGTCCAACCCCCTGCCAAAAAAAGCAGGACCACTCCCATTAGATCATCCCAGTCAGTGTTTTGTCCAGCTGGGACTTGAACACCTCCAGAGATGGAGATTCCACCACCTCCCTAGGCAGCTTATTCCAATGCTTCACCACTCGCCTAGTAAGGAAGTTTTTCCTAATATCCAGCCTGGACCGCCCCAGCTGTAACTTGAAACCATTGCTTCTCGTTCTGCCCTCTGTTACTACCGAGAACAGTCGAGCTCCCTCCTCCTTGGAGCAACCCTTCAAGTAGTTGAAGGTTGCTATCAAATCCCCCCTCAGTCTTCTCTTCTGCAGGCTAAATAAGCCTAGTTCCTTCAGTCTTTCTTCATAGGGCTTGTGCTCCAGCCCTTTGATCATTTTGGTTGCCCTCCGCTGGACTCTCTCTAATTTGTCCATGTCCTTTTTGTAGTGGGGAGCCCAAAACTGGACACAGTATTCCAGATGTGGCCTCACTAGTGCAGAATAGAGGGGAATGATCACATCCCTTGATCTGCTGGTAACACTTCTTCTGATGCAGCCCAATATGCCATTGGCCTTTTTGGCAGCAAGAGCACACTGCTGACTCATGTCCAGCTTCCCATCCACCATGACTCCCAGGTCCTTTTCTCCAGTGCTGCTATTTAGCTGATCACTCCCCAGCCTGTAGCAGTACATGGGGTTTTTTCGTCCCAAGTGCAGGATTTTACACTTATCCTTGTTGAACCTCATGAGATTCCTCTTGGCCCACTGCTCCAATTTGTCTAGGTCTCCCTGAATCCTGTCCCTGCCCTCTAGGGTGTCTACCGTTCCCCCCAGTTTGGTATCATCTGCAAACTTACTAAGTGTGCAATCTATCCCATCATCCAGATCATTAATGAAAACATTGAACAGAACTGGCCCCAGGACCGACCCCTGGGGCACACCACTTGTTACTGCCTGCCAACTTGACATGGAGCCATTGATTCCTACACGCTGAAACCGTTGTTCTAGCCAGTTTTCTATCCACCTTACAGTCCATGCATCTAACCCATACTTCCTTAATTTGCCAATGAGAATGCTGTGGGAAACCGTATCAAAAGCCTTGCTAAAGTCAAGGTATATCACATCAACGGCTCTTCCCGCATCCACAAATCCAGTCATCTCATCATAGAAGGCGATGAGGTTGGTCAGGCATGATTTACCCTTGGTGAATCCATGCTGACTGTTCCTGATTACTCTATTTTCCTCCAAGTGTTTCAGGATGGATTCTTTGAGAAGCTGCTCCATGATTTTTCCAGGGATTGAGGTGAGGCTGACAGGTCTGTAATTCCCAGGATCATCCTTTTTGCCTTTCTTGAAGATAGGTACTATATTTGCTTTTTTCCAGTCCTCTGGCACCTCCCCTGTTCGCCACGAGTTTTCAAAGATAATGGCCAACGGTACTGCTATCTCATCAGCCAGCTCCCTCAGCACCCTCGGATGCAGTTCATCCGGCCCCATGGACTTGTGCACATCTAGTTTCTTTAAGCAGTCCCTAACCTGACCTTTTGTCACCAAGGGCCTCTCTTCTTCTCCCCAGTCTACCGTACCTAGTGTAGTGGGCTGGGAGCTGACCCTGCTTGTGAAAACTGAAGTAAAAAAAGCATTGAGCACTTCAGCTTTTTCCTCATCCTCTGTCACGAGGATGCCTGCCCCATTCAGTAAGGGACCTACACCATCCCTGATCCTCTTCTTGTTATTGATATACTTGTAGAACCCCTTCCTGTTATCCTTCACATCCCTTGCTGTCTTCTTTTTAATATTTTACAACTGATTAAAAAAAAAAAGAAAAAAACTCAAATTCCTTCCAATTAATTCTGTTTCATCCACCTCATAGCATATAAACAGTGTTTGTTCTTTAGTGTCTAGTTAACTCACTGAAAAGTAATATTTGATACATTAATTTTGTTGCATGGCTATTTATGTTTGAACACCATTTTCAAAGTTGTCTTTTTAGATACCATCTTTCCAGCATTTGATTCTGGTTTGATTTTTCTAATTCCAAAATTTTGGGGGGATGGTGGTGGTTTTTTGAGTTTTAAATGGAAGTATGTGTAGTTTCCTTGATTGCTTTTCAGTTCTTAAAACATTATCAGTTTTACAGTGTGCTGTATGTAAAATTACTTCCGCTGGCTGGTTAATATATTGAAATATATTAAAGTAATTATGGCATCTCCAGAAATTACTGAATGATAACAACCAAACATTTTTGAGCATGAATATTTGTTATAGTTGTACATTATAAATTTTTAAAAACTTTTTTCTTTAGTATCCCCCTCCCTTTCCTCAAACAACAGATAACAAAACTTATGAAGTTACACATATAAAGCTGCATTAAAAGAATGTTATTTAGGTTGCAAAAGTCAAGCACTCTAAAGCAGAGGTGGACAAAGTCAACTCACAGCTAGGCACCAGCAATTTTACTTTTGGGTTGCCAGAGGGCATTTCTCCATTACATTTCTCAAGTGGAGCTAGGCTACTAAAACTGGTTGCTAGGGCAACCAGAAATGTACGTGTGTCAAGGCCTGTTCAAAAGTTAGGAAATGCCAGAATTGTGGTTGCCTGGCCATGTGGATTGTTCTACAACCTTTAGTTATAAGATAGCATCTAACATTCTTTCCACAAGATGCCCGTCTCACTCAGAGTAGAGCATGGTAGAGCATGATCTCAAACACACGGCCCCTACAGCTATTTCCTGTGGCCCGTGATGACACGATCGTTACTGATATTTGCAATATCATTGTAGGGAGAGATTTCAGTGGTGCAACCCTCGGGCTAACATACTAATCCTCATGCAGCCTTCTACTCGTCCTTATGCAGCCCTCGCGGTGATTTGAGTTTGAGACCCCTGGAGTAGAGGATAGTTATACAAGAGGGCAAAACTAAGGTTGAATAAGCAATTGTAAATTCAGTGTGCCATAAATCAAACATTTAAAAGTTTTGCAACCTAAGTAGCATTTTTTTTAATGTTGTGTGTTTATTTTATGAATAGATTAAAAGTCCTGGCTAAAGTTCTACTTTGAAGAAGAAGCATAATTGATGTTTTAATTCTTTTATGTTAGTTGTCAATTGACAGCTGACAAATGGTTGTTAATTTTTAATAAAACATTTATATTAGGGATATGCCCAAAGGCCCAATAATAGCCAGGCTACAAACCACAGTCACCATTGTGACTTGGCTCCAGTGTTTTGTAGAGTCCTGCATTATACAAAGGGGGCAAAAAAAGTCTGTCATAGAAAATATGGTTAAAATTGGAATGACATACAGCCAAATTAACATGGTAATGATTGGTATAGTTTGTTGTTATGTTTAATTATGGTATAGAAAGGGAAAAATGGCAGGAATGTGCCAGCAGAAAGAAAGAGGAAGTTTGAAGAAGAAGGACTAAGAGGGAATTATCTAGTCACCTTAAATATCTATTAAGTGTGGGATATTATTGCTAATGGAAACCCCGACCACAAACATTCCATTCCAAATGTTCATGGTAAAATAGCCTTTGTGTTTTCTTGTTCAAAACATACTGGTGCCCTGTTGGAGTCCCTATTCACCTCTGCATAAAAAAAAAGTCTTATTTCTAGCTTGCATTTGTGCAGATTGAACTTCATGCTTTGGATCATGTAACACACTTCCCTCTTTCATTAAAGAGTTCATTTATTAAATATTTGTTCCCCATGTAGGTAATTATAGACTATGATCGAGTCACCTATTAGCTAAATATAGCTTATAAGGCATGTTTCATAAATCATTCTTGTGGCTTATTCTGACCCATCTCCAATTTTTCAGTATTGTTTTTGAGTTGTGGACATCAGAACTGGAGACAATATTCCAGCAACTATCTTACTAGGAGCAAATGGAGCAGTAAAACCTCCCTATTCCTGCTTGAGATTCCCTGAGGAATGCAAGGGTTGCATTGCCTTTTTAATCACAGCATCGCTCTGGGAACCCTTGGTTCAGGTGGTTGTCCACCATAACTCCCAACTCTTTTTCAGAGTGATTGCTTCATGTAATAGAGTCCCTTGTCCCGTGAGCCTCACCTATATTCTTTGTTTCTAGGTGTGCACACTTATTTTTAGCCATTAAAGCAGATATTGTTTGCTTGCAACCATTTTACCAAACTATTTAGATTGCTTTGTATTAGTGACCCGTTTCGTACATTGTGTATCACTCACATAATTTTTGTGTCATCTGGAAACTTTATCAGATTTGATTTTGTTTTCTTACAAGTCATTGATAAAAATCTTAAGTGCAGTGGGCCCAAGAACAGATCTGTGGTGGATCCAAGTAGGAGCACACCCGATTAATGATGATTTCCTGGTTACAATTGAATTTTGAGACCTTTCAAGTTCCAGAGGGTTAGCTGTGTTAGTTTAGTTCAGTAAAACAAACAAGAAGTCCTGTGGCACTTTTAAATACTAAAAATTTATCACATGAGCTTTCATGGGTAAAATCACACTTTATCAGATGCTAGCATGGAAGCTCATGCAAAAAATAAATTTGTTAGTCTTTATGTGTAGAGTGCTGCAGATCCACCTTATATCTTCATCCACGGATACAACACGGATATCTGCAGACCATTTCTTGTGGATGCAGATTGGATACAGATCCACATATCTTTATCTGCACAGAGCTAGAGCCCTGCAGATATGCAGATATCCATGGATACACCATGGATATCTGCGGACCATTTCTTGCAGATGCAGGTCTGATACAGATCCACTTATTTGTATCTGTGCAGGGGTCTATTTATGTGCCACAGAGCTCTTTGCCTGTAGTGCTTCAACAGAAACACATCAAGACTCCAAAGGAAAACTGCAGAGTTAGAATACATATGCAAATTTGACACCACTAAATTTGGTCTGAATAGAGATTTGGGCTGGCTCACTCATTACAAAAGGTGGGTTCCCCCTCTTTTAACCTTCCCACCTTCTTATCTGTTGTACCATACTGTCTGAATCAAAACAACTTGCTTCGTTTGCTGAAGAAGTCTGAACTGACCTTGGTTCTTACCCTTCTCTGCATTTATATATTCACCGACATACTATAGTTTGCATTTCAGTCATGTGATGAAGTGGGATTTTACCCACGGAAGTTCATGCGATAAATAAATTTATTAGTCTTTTTAAAAGTGCCACAAGACTGCTTGTTTGTTTTTGATACCTATCAGTTTGCGAGATTTTTAATCCATTTAATAAGTGGCATAGTAATGTTATATCATTCAAGATCTTTTATTCAAAATATTGTGTAATCAAATTCTGTACAAAAGTCTGTTATGTCAGCTCTAGTACCTTTATCAACCAAACTTGTTAACTCATCGGAACAAGTTATCATGTTAGTTTGTCAGGGTCTGTTTTCTGTAAACTCTTGTTAATTGTCCTTAAATACATTACTCTCTTTAATATTTTATTAATGGAGTCCTATATCAGCTGCTCCATTATCTTGCCAGGGATAGATGGCAGGCCTGTAACTACCAGGTTATCCGAAATCCCCTTTTTCAATATTGTCACAGTGTTAGTTTTTTCTCAGTCTTTCCCTGTATTCCAAGACTTATTGAAAATCAACTGTGCTGCTTTTTAAAAAAGGATGCAAGTTATCTGCATCTGTTTATTTAAGTGTCTAGGTTTAGTAGCCATTGATTAACCTCCTCCAAAGACACTAGTGGAACAAAAGTAGTGTTGTTGTCATCATTGTATGATGAGAACATGATCTATTTTTTCCTTAAATACAGAAGAGAAATATTTATTGAGCATTTCTGCCTTCTCTGTGTTATGATTGACAATTATACTATTTCTGTATGATAATAGACCAGTATCATTGCTGGGATTTTTTTAATTTATAGTATACTTAAAAAAAAAACAAAAAAAACCTTATTGTTAATTTAACTAGCCATAGATCTCATTCTGTTTCTTTGCTTCCCTTATCAGATTTCTACAGTTGCTAGTTTCTGACTTAACTTTTAAACCACTTTGGGTTTTAATCAGTGTCTTCTTCCTTGATAGTGGCTGTTTGACTATTTACTAAGATGTTCATAAAAGATTCCCAATTATCATTCACATTTTTATTATTAAATTCTTTAAATCAAAGTTCAAGTAACTGTACTTTAATTCACAGAGGGAGAAGTAAACAATACCTAATCCTCAGTCTGCTGGCATGTTATTGTATGGCTTGACAGATCATCTGGTTTCTTTTGTATCTCTTTTGCATTAGTAAGCAGATACTTTTTAAAAGAGGAGTTTGCAAAGTTATGTCATTGGAGAGGTATAGGTAGCTATAATAATTAAATTTTACTATTGACATTTCTATTCACTAAACAGAATTGTTTAGTCTTAATGCACATTTGAAACTCATGGACTTTAAGGCCAGAAGGGGCCATCATGATCATCTAGGCTGACTTCCTTCACAATTAAGATCAGAGAAGGTCACTCACCCACTCCTATAATAGACTTTAGCCCAGTTATTCAAATCCTCAAATCATGGTTTAAAGACTTCAGGTTATAGAGAATCCAGTACTTACTAGTTTCAGACTGCAAGTCACTTATGCCCCATGCTGCAGAAGAAGGCAAAATATACCCCAGGGACTATGCCAATCGGACCTGGGGAGAAAATTCCTTCTTTATTCCGAATAGAGAAGTCAGTTGGACCTGAACATTTCAGGAAGGCACAACTTATCCTTTTGTTTGTGTTATTAAACCTGAGTACTGTAAATCCATACTCTTCAGGTGTGTTCATAGTGTACAGAGTACACTGCTTTAAAAGTGAATGATTCAGGGTATGTCTTCACTGCCATAGCAACAAGAATTGATGCAGTGGGATCAATCTGAGTGGGTCATGAGGACCCACTTAATTAATCCTGGAATTGTTCTCCAGTCAATGCAATTAAACTAGCTCCTTGAAAGGAGGAAGGCTGCATCGATTGGAGGCTATTTCCAGTCGATGCAGCGCATTGAAGATGCTGTGGTACATCAACATAAGAAATTTGATGCAAGATACACAAGTACGTTGCATATCTCCAGTCAACCCCAGTGGCTGTGTGGACCAGGCCTTAATATGGGTCAGTTCTCATTTTCAAGAAAGACCTGAGAAGAAGAAAAAATTGTGATACTTTGCAGTAAAGAAGAGCCTTTTAATGGTTTTACATGTTCTCCCCCCCCTCAAAATTTAGAACAGTCAAGTAATAGTTGAATTTGGAATTCTGAACTTATTTATTCACAGGTTCTAGAGGGGTAGCCATGTTAGGCTGTGTACAGCAAAAACAAGCAGAAAAGTGTGGCACCATAAAGGCTAACAAATTTTTTTTAGGCATAAGCTTTCATGAGCTCCAACCCACTTTGTCAGATGCATGAAGTGGAAACTATAGTTAGGAGATAGATATACTCATGCAAGGATGAGAAGTAAAGGAATGGGTAGGGTAAGTGCTAACAAAGTCAATTCATTTAGGGAAGATGAGGTCCAGTCACAACAGTTGATTAGAAGGTGAGAATGTATGAACAGTGACAATTACTTTTTGTAATGAGATAACCATTCCAGATCCATATTCAGATCCTGGGTTCCAGCTCTGCAGATCATGCTGAAGTCCAAAGCAAGCAAGGAGTCCTGTGGCACTTAAAGACTAACCAATCTATTTATATAAATAAAAAATAAATAGATTGGTTAGTCTTTAAGTGCCATAGGACTTCTTGCTTGTTTTGCTAAACTAGGCTTATATGGCTACCCCTTTGGAACTATGCTGAAGTCCATTTTTGAAGTTTTTTTGTTAAAGCATAGCGACTTTCAAATCTGCTGCAAAGTATCCAGGGAGGCTGAAGTGCTCTCCTAGTGGTTTATGGATGTTACCATTTTAATGTCTGATTTGTGTACATTTATTCTTTTGTGTATGGGCAGTGTGGTTTAGCCTGTGTGGAATTCGTTAGTCTTTAAGGTGCCACAGGACTCCATTTGTTTTTATTATTTATTTATTTATTCATGGACATTTACTAGTTTCTTGTATGGTTCCCTTCTCCCTTTTTCCACCCCCAAAAGTTCATCCCAGGAAGGAGACCTGGTACTTACCAGGTGTCAGAAATTAAACATTAACATATATTGAGTTTAAGATGTGCCTTCATTTGTTTCTGGAAAATGACTAGGTAGGAAAGAATTATGTGGGGGGGAACCCAGGGTGTTGGGATTACTATAAATTCACATTTGGCAGGCATGTTGGACTGCATGTATTTTTCTTGTTTTTGAGATAACTACTTGATTTGTGACTGCATTGAAAAGTCTTCCTTGATTTAATCAAGATTTTTAGTATTATGGGTCTGATTTGTGATTAGTTTATACCTTTTTAATGAGTTCATTGTGGTAAAATAAATAGTATCGTCTGTGATTTCCATCTGTGTTTGATATTTTAGGATGAGGTCATTTTTATTTGGTGTTTGGGATCTTTTCTTCTTCTTCGAGCACTGCTCAGTACATTCAGTGTCCAATGCATAATTGGTCGGAAGCTTTTTGCCTTAGCCTGTCAGAGCAGGGTCAGTGGCCAGAGCCCCTCTGGCCATTCCTTTGGCTATGTATATGACCCCAAACCTGAGCCCCCCCCAGTTCCTTTTTCTGCCCTCAGTGATGGTTTTAGAATAGCCTGTCCTTGTGATTGCAGGTGCCTGTCATTAGCTGATTGTATGAGCCGTCTGTTCAAGCTAGAGGACTTGTTCTTGGATATCGTTTCACCGAGAACCTGCGCTTCTGCAGAATGTGCATGTTCGGAACCGGAAAATCACTCCCATCACCCGCAAAGGATGGTAGGCTTTAAACCCTGCACCTCTTGTGGCAGAGCCTTCCCATGGGATGACCCCCATGAGAAGTGCCTCTAGTGCCTGGGTGAGTCTCACTGGGCAACCGACAGCTCCATCTGTTAGTCCTTCAAGCTGAGGATGCTGAAAGACAGGGAGCAAAGGCACTGTGTGTTGGCCTTAGAGCAAGCGCAGCAGCCAATTCCCAAAGAACCGGGGACTCCTTCAGTGCTGGCACCACGTGCCAGGTCGGCACTGGAGCAATCTCAGCGCCACTCCCCTGAGGAGGAGAAGACGCGGTCAACACTGTCCTTGGTGCCAAAGCGCTCCCATTGGTCGACCTCTCCCCAGCAGAATCACTCCTGGCACCGCGAACAAGAAGTGGTGCAGATCCCGACCACCCCTGAGGTCTTCAAGGTGGCAAAGGGTTTGTTGCTGTTGCCTATGCTAACTCCCCTGAAGCCTCCTAAGCAGAGAGGAAAGCCCACTTTCCTCTTGGGTAAATGGTCCTCTCCTGAACGGCACTGCTCCCCATCACCTAGTATGTTGCCGAGATCTCTGCTGCCAAAAGAAGAAGTGCCACTAAAGGTTCTGGGTGGTACTGCTCCAAGCCAGGCTAGGAAGCACAGCAGGTCACGCTCCACTTCTCCCTGGTGCCGTAATGCCTCCATTTCTCCGGTGCTGCCTATGTGACCCGGTGTTGAACATGCCACGCAGTGAAAAGGCTGTCAGTCCCAGACCATAGAAGAGACCACCCCATTTAGAAGGGTCAGACACACCGCACCGAGCCCGTATTGGTACCGCCCTCATAAATGGTTGATGCTAAGAGAAATCCCTCCTCAGTGGACCCGCCGTGGTACCAATGAGCCTACCATTATTTACCCTAATAGAGAGCTGAACCCCAGGCCAGGGTGCTGTAGAGAGAATACTATGGCCCACTTTGATTTCATACAGAGGGTTTCAGCTCACAGGAGTTTAGAGAGTGAACTGGTTGGGGGGGCCCAAGACCCCCTATTAGATCCGGGTGTGTCATCCCCACCAGACACGGTAGTGGTGCCCTTGCACCCTAGTGTATGCAGCATTGCCAGATCCTGATGGCAATACCCTGCCTCTATTTCCCTGGTGTCAGACATAGCAGCACATAAGTACCGGGTCCCACTGGAGGAATTCTCTTTTCTCACCCGTCACCCAAGCCCAAGTGCATGGGTAGTTGAGGCTGTCCTAGGGCGTGGAGTGGAACTCCCTTCAGATCCAATGCCAAGGTCGAGAGGGGCCAGGCAGACAGAGATCCTGGGCAGGAAGATGTATTCGACCTCCGCCTTCCAATTGCGTATAGCAAACCACCAGGCACTGGTGACTAGATACACCTCAGACATTTGGGACTCTCTAAAGAGATTCACAGGGCTCCTTCCCAGGATCAGAAGGAGGATTTTGAGTTACTCCTCAAGGAAGACTCCTTGGAGTCCCATGTTGCGCTCCTAGCCAGTGGGGTGCCACAGCTACAGCAGGCTGGGAAGTAGACACTGCTGTGGTTACCTGGCACATGGCATGGCTGTAGGAGACAGGCCTACCTCAAACTACCCAACAGATCATCCAGGACCTTCCCTTCGAAGAAAGGTCCCTGTTTGCAGAGGACTCAGACTTCCTCATGAGAGGCGCCAGGGACCCCAGGTCAGACCTCAGATCCCTGGGTATGCTCCCCTCTCAAATGCCTGACCCACCCTCTTAGTCCTCACCAGCATAGGGAGTGCAAGTTACTCCGATTGGGTAGGGTTCAAGATGAGCCTTTTGGGGAACCTGAGCTGTCAGGTTCACAGGGCTCCCCTACATAGGCCAGGACCTGCCTGATACTGTATCGCCACCTTTGAGCAACCTCGCTCCTTGGCAGATAGGGACGGTCAAACACCTTCTTTGCTGCCTTGCACCTCCCCAATTACAAAAGGACATTTGACCAGGGACCCTAGATCCCTATAGTCAAGGAACCCCTCCTTTTTTACCAGGTGTCCCAGCGGACTCTACTGTCTTCCTAATTCATTCAGGCAAATCACCTTCTCTACTTCCTGGGCTCCTTCCTCTTTCCACTCAAGTCCCCACTCTTACCACCCTTAGTCCTTGCAATTCTAGCTTCTCTGTTTCAAACCTTAACCTATTCCTCAGTTCAGGGCCATGGTGCTCCATAACTTAACTTAGTGTGTCCTGCCAAGGCATGACGAAGATCAAGCCAAGCTGCTCTTACCTTGTAGAGCTGAATTATATAGAAAGATAGAATTCTTGTGGCACCCTGTGGATGTTATATAGAAAAATAGAATTCTTGTGGCACCCTGTGGATGTTCAGGTAGGGCCCTTATAATTCCTTCTTAGAGGTGGCCATACTCCGGGGCAAAACCGCTCCCATGCCTACTCGCTTCGGATGCCCTCAGCTCCCAATCCTACACACCCACTCTATTCTGGCTTATTGGGTGAGCACTTCACATTGTTTTTTGGGGGGTAATCTGTGATACCCTTCCACTTCCCTCCCTTCCTCCTCCATTCCCTGTTCATGCCGAGCTAGTGGGGAAAAGGGTCCGAGTTGGTCACCAACCATTGCGCAGCCCAGAGCCCTGCCACGCCCCACATGGTGAATCTCCACACCTCCTGTTCCCACCGGGGTCCTCATGTAGGTACCCAAAGGTCTTTTTCTCTCTCTGTCCCTTTACAATGGGCCAAGGATGATTATTATTAGGGTACATCCATTTCTCTATAGGGCTCTCTCAGACTAAGCCGTCCTTTGTCTCAGGACCCAGAGAAACTTTTATTCCTGGGGTCTCTACGCTCAGAAGGCAATACCAGTAGCTGTCTAA
Organism: Podocnemis expansa; assembly: GCA_007922195.1. Taxonomy (NCBI): domain Eukaryota; kingdom Metazoa; phylum Chordata; order Testudines; family Podocnemididae; genus Podocnemis; species Podocnemis expansa. The sequence goes on from ML681963.1 coordinate 130,852,577, forward strand.
CCCTCTGTCAACAGGACTTCCATCATAGTGGGGTTGTGAAAGGGGTGTTCCTCGGCTGGCAGTGGAGATGTGTCCCTACCCATTTACATCACCGGGATAGATGCCTCCCAGTCTGGGCTCGCTCTTTCCAAGTCTCCCAGTATCTGTTTTTCAGCCAAGGGGAATAGTTTCTTACTGAATACCTAAACTTTGTGTCCCTCTATGGGGCATTTACTGTAAGATTATGTTCGTACCTCTCACTCCTCCACTCCCCCTCCTCAAAGGGCTGGGCAAGCTCAGTGGGTAGAGATGGTGATTCTTGAACTCAGGTTTGAAAGGTCGAACCCTAGGTTGGTTGCTGCTCCCTGATGGGACCCTTGACAACCCTCCAGTTTTACCCCACCTTTAAGGCTTAGTGGGACATCTTAGCCCTGTGAGAGTCAGTGAAGGGAATTAGATCCTACCCCTTTTTTCCCCCTCTACGGTGCCCAATGAATCGCTCCACCCAGGGTGGTGCTCCCTCCCCCCAAAGGGTAGGGGGACAAGATGAAATTAGTAAAATGGTAATGAAGACCCTCCTGAAACACCCCGTATGCACTCTAACACGGGTTATGATACTGCGACTACCATCATCCAGTCGTTTTTGTGAACAGACTTCTTGGTTTTTTACTTGATTGTGGTCCTCTGCTGTCTAGGCCCCTTGGGTGCACAGAGACTCTGAGTTCCAAGTCAAACATGGTGTGTTTGTGCCTTTCTCCCCTTAGGAGGCAAGGCACCTGGATGCTCAATGAAATCATCCTCAAGCTTGCTGTCTCATTTACCCCTCCTCTTTGAGCTCTCAGCCTCGATACAGTAAGGTGGGTCCTCAGTATCTGGAGCCACTGTCGTACATCCACTTTCTGAGTACGACCTAGAAGACTGAACCCCTTCTCCCTCCTGTGCCTCTATTCCTTGCCTATTGGGGTCCCCCCCCAGTCTTTTTTCAGTGGTGCCCCCATTCTGATACTTCGGACCTCTGCATGCTTCGTGGTAACATTAGCCATTGCTTTTCCTTGGGTGCCTGTTTTGGGGAGGGCTTCTCTTAGAGGTCGCAAATGTTCCTTCCCTTTTCCTCATCGTATTCTCTAGGACTGGTACGGTTCAGGTTGTCCATACCTTGGAAGGAGTATCGCCATAGTACTCTCGCCTGGAATTTCAGGCTACTGCATCGTAGTCCTGTGGTTCTGGGGCTACTCTCTGATAGCCCTAAGGTGGACTTTCTGCCCTCAAGGCCTTCCCCACACAGTCTACTAGCATGGGGGCCATGGAGCCACCCCTCCCACCACATCATCAAGCCCTTCTTCATTCCCCAGACTGGGTAAGGTAGTTCCGTACCCATTCTTAATAGTGGGGGCACAGTGTAAGCTCTTGATGCCTATAGTTAAAGGTTTAAGGCTCCAATGGGATTAAGAATCTGTGCACCCTGCTCTCCTCGGGTGGAAAGACTCCTCCTCTCCCCCAGAAGTCTTAGTAGTAGACGTCCGGTGCCTCCTGTTGTTTGCTAATACAGTCCTACCATGGACCTTTTAGGGTGGCAGATAGGACTTGGCTGTGTAGGGACCAGTATTGGCCCCAGTACAGACGGAATAACCGAGACAGTCTTCCTAGTCAGCCTGCTATGAAAGTGACCCTCTTCCTGGCTGCGTTTTTCCCCTATCTAACAGTCATAGACCTGGGGAAGAGCAGTTCTTTTTGGCTAGGGCCAAAGAGTCCCTAGCTTATTGATTTTCTCAATTTACAAGGTCTGGGTCTTTCTGGGCTTGCATAAGAGGGCCTGCGTACCCATTCCACCTTCAGATGACACGTAGTTCTCTCTAAGGTCCCTTTAATCTGTTTGCTGCAGGATCTCATAGAGGCATATAAAATTTCATGTAGGCAGTGCACTTACTTCAGGTGGTCTCCTAGTTGGAGTATTGCCTATGGGGATTGCCATGCTGAAGGCGGAAAACTCCAACTCCGCCCACTGTCCACAGTATGCTAGTAGTCACCTAAAACTGAATGTATCTGAGCAGCACTCACAGAAGAATGGTGGGTTACTTACCAGTAACTGTCCTTCTTCGAGATGGGCAGTTCGCATACATTCAGGGCCCCTCCACCGTCCCCGCTATCTGGAACTGGCTGCTAAAGGGGACTTGGGAGGCTCAGGGTTGGGGCCATATATATAACTACGGGATTTGCAAGAGGGGGCATTGGCCACTGACCCTGCTCTGACAGGCTAGGGCAAAAACCTTCCAACCAATCGTGTGCTGCGGCATGTAGACACCTAATACTGAATGTATGCGAGCAGCCCATCTTGAAGAAGGATGGTTACTGATAAGTAACCTGTCGTTTTCAGCAGTAGGTGGACATGATATAACTTCTTTTTCATGCAGATCATGGGATGTGAGGAAAGAAACCTGTCTTTGGGAAAAATTTGGGGAGAGTCTTGAACTGCTTTTTAAATAAATTTAAACTGGGTACTGTATAATGTTTTAGGGTTTTGTATCAATGGAGGAAAATGGTACTTGAAACTGTCTGTTGGTATTTCTCCTGCTTGTACTTTTAAGGAAATCATTACCACCCCTCCGTTAAGTTGTGATGCTTAGCACTGCCAGAAAACACAGCCAGATTGTTTTGACAATATTATGCTGGATTGGGTGCTGTGGAAAGTAAGGAAAGTCCACACCAATCAAACTCCATCCTAGTGTTTTGTTGCTTTTTAAATTTGTAGAATCAGTTTTAAGCACACAAAAGTTTTACAAGTCATGGGCAAGACCCCCAGCTGATAAAAACAGCATAGCTCCATTGATTTCAGTGGAACTATGCTAATTTATACCAGCTGAAGATTTTTCCTCATTTGTAATGAATTTATTTTTTCTATTAAAAATGTGCAGAAACAGTCCATTATTATAGTAATAATATATGAACAAACAGTTCACTGTTTTCTGGGTGGGACTTATATTCTAAAGTTTCAATGGTCAGACCCTGCCTGTCTGAGGAGGATATGAAATTTTATTTTAAATAGTGAATTACTTAACTATTTTTATTGGCGAGGGACTGAACTACTTTTGGAAGTTTGTTGTTGTGTTAATTAATTGCATTTTGTAAAAATAGAGTGGCATCTTTTGGGTTTAAAGTTTAAAAAAATGATTTTTAAGGCTATCCTTATACCAATGTATGTAAGGTTTTTAAGGACTGAATACATGTAAAGCTCATTTACTCAGTCAGTTAGAAAGCAGTTTGCCATTTCAAATTGAGTAGATAAGTGGAATTGGAGAAGTTTAAGATTAAAACCATAACTTGCAAATTGATTCAGTTCTCAAATATGGAATTGGTAAATGTGTGATTTTTAGATTAGAGATTTGTATTTAACTGCTAACGGCTGAGTATAAACTCTGATTTCTGTCTGTGTAAATTGGCCTCCAAGAACAATTTTTGTTTGAGGAGAGACTTTTTTTTTTTTTTTTTTAAATAAATGAAGGGTCAATTCCATTCATTCTGTTACAGAAAGAAAATGTGGAACAAAGATGCCACCTTGTGGGAAATAATTTAGTTGGTATCCTTGACTGCTTCATAAGTTTTAGGTTGTTTTCATCATAAGTATTTATAGTTGTTTTTCAGGTTTTTGGATGATGTATCTATATATAGTAACTGTGGTTGTGCTTTTCTGGGCTCATATACTATGTGAACGGCCAAAATCATTAAACGTAATTTAATTTCTGACCCTTGACCACCTCAAAATTTTGGCATCAGATGCCTTATCCTTTTGCATTTCTGTGTTAAATTGCAGTTGTCTGACTTATTCATATTATCTGTTTCATAAACACTTAAAAATTTTGGCCAACATGGAGTTGTGTTCTAAGTTAAAAATTTGAGGACTTTCGGATGAAGGCATGGATTCTGCATGCATGTCCTAAATTTGAAGTTCTGGAATATCCCATAAGTCTTTGAGCCTTTTATTCTTTTATTTATTTAAAATAGAACAGAGTGATCCCAGCAAATTTGAAATAGCAAGTGTTGGAAGAATAGGGACTTTTATCAGTTTCTTTCACTTGCTAAGAAACAGGTAGGCAGTGGAGATCCATGCAAGGGATATTTTGTGGAGCAACCTGTCAAGCTATCTGGTATGGCTCACTAATGTGGGTGCCAGTCTGAGGGCAGATGTCAAGACGCAGGGCAGAAACCCCAAGTTGGTTGTACGTTCTGTAATTAGATTTCACCATTAGAGTAGCATGAGTGAACTCCGTAAGCTCTGTAACAGCCTTACCCTGGAGTCACAGGCCATCCACTTGGGCACTCTAATCTGTCTTGCCAAGCAGGCAGGGCCTTCTGTTGTGATAGATAGTCCCTTACACCAAAAGTCACAGTAATATTCCAGTTATTCCCACTCCCAAAGAACCAGTCACTTACTCCAGGTCACTTGCACCCCAGCTCTCTTTCTAAAGACAATGTTAGTAACTAATCTTGGGCAGAACCTAATATCTTTTGTAGGAAGTCAGCATTTGCATTAGAGAAGACTTCTCCCCTTTTTAATGAATTTACATGGTTACAGGGATTTACAGAGCAGAACTTCAGTATACTCCTACCCATGGGCTGTGGATATTGTAAGTGAGATCAACACAAGCAGCACCCTATAAGCATTTTGTCAAGTCTAAAACTATTGTTACAAATTAACATCTATTTTAATAATGCTGACATACAGCTGAGCCAGACTGGTTTCTAGCTATGCATTTGTCAGTGCTAAATGAGACCTGGGGACCTTGTCATAAACTGGCACCTGGTCACAGAACTCTTTCTCTTCCCTTGCATGTTCTGTTTCAAAGGAATACAAAAGCAGCAGAGATGCTCATGGAGATAACTGCAGCCTTAGCATACAACTTCTGAATGTGATGGAGTCAAAGTGAAATGACAGCTGTAGTGCCACCACTAAAAATTGTGAGTCAGACCCTCAAAAATCATAGTGTTAGTCCCAAAATCATGATACTGAGTTTTTATGGTCTGTCTTCTGACTTTTGAATGCACCATGCCCCTGACCCTAGTGTGTAACAATTACATTGTTGCTCTCACAAATGTATAGTAAGTAATGTGACTTAGTGGAAGTACTGTCCTGCTTTTAGCAGGGGGTTGGACTAGATGACCTCATGTGGTCCCTTCCAATGTGAATAGTCTTAATAGTCTATGATTCTATGATTTTTAGCTTATGAACTTTACTTTAGGGTCAGGTGGAAGATTTTGTCACTAATTTCTAACCCTCTTCTTCAGGCTTGTATCTGAATCCAAAATTTCCAAAAGCATTGGGAGCCAGAAGCTGTAATGTAGCTTGGTAGTAGAGAAAAGATAACTTTTTTGTAACCTTCAGTGATGCTACCTTATTGTGTGATGCCACCAAATCTTACAAGTTCAGTAGGGTTGGGCTGGATCAGGATTTGAAAAAGAATAATAAGAATACTTTGCCCTCTTACAGGTTCTTGGATTCTATATCAAAATGCTGTACACATTAGTGAATTATGCTTCACAACACTTCAGCAAGGGAGAGATTATCTTCATGTTACCAATGGGACAAATGTAGTATTGTTAGACTAAGGGACTTTCTTAGGGTCTCATATTGAGTGTTTTGAGAGGTGTGATTTACAAACAGACCTGTTGACTCCCAGTCTTGCATGGTAACTAAAAGATCATTCTTTCCTCTCTTGGAAGGAAAAACCATGGTGCTGCAGGAAGTGATGTTGGTGATTCACAATAAAGGGTTGTTTTTTTCCTCTGCTGTCTTTTGGATGAGATATTAAACTCAGATTATTGTGACTTCATGTTATAGATCACATGGGAATAAGGAGAGTATGGATGGGAACCTGTGTGCCCTGGCCAAATTTCAAATTAGTATATAGAATGTAATTCACCAGAAGTCCCCTTGTAATTTCTATTAGAAATTGGCATTCAGTTCCTGTACTAAAGTATTGAATGGTGTTTACGGTTTAAACAGTTTCTGTTGCTCCAACTTCTTGGATAGTTTGTAAAGCATTTTGGGACAAAAGACTTCATATAAAATGTATGCTGCTCTTATTGTCTTCAGTTTGTCTCAGCATATCGTGAACACCTTACTTCTGTGTTCTGTCATTGGTTCTTGGGAGTTGATTTACTGAGATTTGTTGCTTTGGAAGAAGGTATGCTGGTCCTTAAATACAAGGCTTTCATGTTTATCTGAATCAACCTGTGATCAATTCTTTTTAGTATCTGCTTACTTTGTTTTTAAGCTTTTTGTCCTAGGCTATGACCTGCATCATCTTGAGTCTCTGTGATTGCACTGCAGGGGGACATCTTTTTAGGTTGATTTTGAATGTAAAAAAAGTAATTGTGTAGATAAACATTTTAACTTCATGCCTTCTTTCGTATTTTCACTACATAGCTCTTTAAAGGAATGATGAAATCTTTGATTAGCTTCCATTTGAGGGAGGAAGATAATCCTTGGGAAAATAGAGAAGTCATAGAATCATAGGGTTGGAAGGGACCCCACGAGGTCATCTAGTCCAACCCCCTGCCAAAAAAGCAGGACCACTCCCACTAGATTATCTCAGCCAGGGTTTTGTCCAGCTAGGCCTTGAACACCTCCAAAGATGGAGATTCCACCATCTCCCTAGGTAGCTTATTTCAGTGCTTCACCACTTGCCTAGTAAGAATGTTTTTCCTAATATCCAGCCTGGACCTCCCCAGCTGTAACTTGAAACCGTTGCTCCTTGTTCTGTCTTCTGTTACTACTGAGAACAGTTGAGCTCCATCCTCCTTGGAGCAGCCCTTCAAGTAGTTGAAGGTTGCCATCAAATCCCCCCTCAGTCTTCTCTTCTGCAGGCTAAATAAGCCTAGTTCCTTCAGTCTTTCTTCATAGGGCTTGTGCTCCAGCCTGTTTATCATTTTTGTTGCCGTCCGCTGGACTCTCTCTAATTTGTCCATGTCCTTTTTGTAGTTGGGAGCCCAAAACTGGACACAGTATTCTAGACGTGGCCTCACGAGTGCAAAATATAGGGAAGTGATCACATCCCTCGATCTGCTGGCAACAATTCTTCTGATGCAGCCCATTATGCCACTGGCCTTTTAGGCAGCAAGTGCACACTGCTGACTCATATCCAGCTTCCCATCCACCATGACTCCCAAGTCCTTTTCTCCAGTGCTGCTATTTAGCTGATCACTCCCCAGCCTGTAGCAGTACATGGGGTTTTTTCGTCCCAAGTGCAGGATTTTGCACTTGTCCTTGTTGAACCTCATGAGATTTCTATTTGCCCACTGCTCCAATTTGTCTAGGTCTCCCTGAATCCTGTCCCTGCCCTCCAGGGTGTCTACCATTCTCCCCAATTTGGTATTATCCGCAAACTTACTAAGTGTGCAATCTATCCCATCATCCAGATCATTAATGAAGATGTTGAACAGAACTGGCCCCAGGACCGACCCCTGGGGCACACCACTCGTTACTGGTTGCCAACTTGACATGGAGCCTTTGATTCCTACACACTGAAACCATTGATCTAGCCAGTTTTCTAGCTACCTTACAGTCCATGCATCCAACCCACACTTCCTTAATTTGCCAATGAGAATGCTGTGGGAAACCAGATCTAAAGCCTTGCTAAAGTCGAGGTAAATCACATCAACGGCTCTTCCCACATCCACAAATCCAGTCATCTCATCATAGAAGGCAATGAGGTTGGTCAGACTTGATTTACCCTTGGTGAATCCATGCTGACTGTTCCTCATCACTCTGTTTTCCTCCAAGTGTTTCAAGATGGATTCTTTGAGAAGCTGCTTCATGATTTTTCTAGGGATTGAGGTGAGGCTGACAGGTCTGTAATTCCCCAGATCCTCCTTTTTCCCTTTCTTGAAGATCAGCACTATATTTGCTTTTTTCCAGTCCTCTGGCACCTCCCCCGTTCACCATGAGTTTTCAAAGATAATGGCCAACGGGACTGCTATCTCATCAGCCAGCTCCCTCAGCACCCTCGGATGCAGTTCATCCGGCCCCATGGACTTGTGCACATCTGGCTTCTTTAAGTAGTCCCTAACCTGACCTTCTGTCACCAAGGGCCTCTCTTCTTCTCTCCAATCTACTGTACCTAGTGTAGTGGGCTGGGAGCTGGCCCTGCCTGTGAAAACTGAAGTAAAAAAAGCATTGAGCACTTTGGCTTTTTCCTCATCCTCTGTCATGAGGATATCTGCCCCATTCAGCAAGGGATCTACACCATCCCTGATCCTCTTCTTGTTATTGATATACTCGTAGAACCCCTTCCTGTTATCCCTCACATCCCTTGCTAGCCGCAACTCCATTTGTCCTTTGGCCTGTCTGATTTTATCTCTGCAGTCCCGAGCAATATCTGTATATGTCTCCTTAATCATCTGTCCTAGCTTCCACTTCCTGTAAGCTTCCTTTTTATGCTTCAGCTCAGTGCAGAGCTGTCTGTTAAGCCATTCTGGGCACCTTCCACATTTGCTGTACTTTATTGGAGTGGTAACTTCCTGTGCCCTTAGCAGGGTTTCTTTAAAATGCAGCCAACTCTCTTGGACACATTTCCCCTTCAAATCAGCCTTCAAATCCCACTTTTTGGGAATCTGGTTCATTGGCATATATCATTGGGAATTTGCTTTTTTCTGAAATTTAACATTCCATTTTCAAACAAGTATTTGGTTTGCTCTGTGACCTATATAAACAAACAGATATAAACAATGTCTTTATTCAATAGGTGTTTTTCTGTTTTCTCTATGTTATGTTGTCTGGCATGGCTCCTTACCATGAGTGCGTACGTCATGGCAGACTGTCAGAAACAGGTGGTGTGTCCTACAATTAGATTTTACCACCCAGTACCAGATACGAACTCCTAGATCACTATATCAGTCTTAACATAGAGTCAAAGAAAGTCCCTGTAGGCTCTTCAATCTATCTTGCCAAGCAGGCAAGCTGGACTTTGTGATAAGTGGTCAGTTTCTCCAAAAATCACAAAATATTCAGGTTGCTTCCAGCCCAAGACCAATTGCTTACCCCAGATCAATTAATATCCTAGATCTCATATTAAAGACATGCCTGTAGCCAATTCTGTCTAGAGGTTTATTAACTAGTAAAGAGACACAAGAGTTGTTTACATATTACAGCAAACAAGCATATAAATCAAATGTATTGCTAGCTAAATCCCAAGAGTGACAAAGTTGTTGTGATGCAAAAAGAGCACCCAGGATCTTTGAAGGGGAACAAGGCAATATGCTGCATTTATTTTAAATAAGTAAGAATAACAAAAAACAGTCACACATACATGCACAAACACACAAGAGTTCTGCAAGCTGGTGTGATGTAATTACCAGTCCTTTCATGCATTGCTTGAGTCAGCCTAGTGGCCAGGCAGGCCTCTGTCAGTCACGAATCTGATGCTCCAAGATGACAGTTGCAGGAGACCCAAAGTTTTCATGTTGTTTTATACTTGCTGGCTCTCATGTAAGTCTATGGGATTTGCTGTGTCATGTTGCCTCGGGGTTCCTGTGGGATCATTGGTCACCAGTTACTTGCAGGCTTGATTGTATTTTGTTCTTTTCTTTCTGGGATGGCTCCTTCTGTTTGCTCTAATGAGAGATGTCTGCATTGTTTATCCAGTTAGATGGTACTTGTGCTTCATCATGACAGGCTGGCAGTTGAGACTGGTCCCTTCACACACCTTGTTCACACATTTAAATGAACTTACACAGCATACACCTAAACCAGGTTTCATCAAGTATATAAAATGGAGTACTGTGTTTTAAGCAGGAATTCCAAACTGACATATGGAGTCTTGCTGGACATTGGTCACAATGTCTATTACACAGGATTACAGAATTATTTTACTTATGACACTGAAGGACATATACACAACATTAACTAACATATACTTTAAAGGTAAATGCAATTCATTTTCTATCTGTGTCCCTACATTGTGATATGTCAGTTCAAAAAGTAGTTCAGGCCAAATCTAGTGATAACACCAGAAGAATCTCTTGCTTTAGTTTGGAGCTTTTGGTTTTGTGACAGTTCATACAGCAAAGAGATGAAGAGTTTTTCTTTGTGTCCATATTCATAGCTTCTTCTCATAAAACAATGCTGACAGCAACAGTTCTCACTAGGTCCCTTCTTTATGGAGGAGAGAGGGGAATGTTATATAGAGACCAACACACTAGAGATGTAAATTTTATTTAAAAAATAAAATGGTTTGAACTATATTAAGATTTTATCAGTTAGCTGTTTAACAGCTATAACTTTTTTTTGCCTCCCCTCCCACATCCCGCACATTCCCCATCCCCTCCAATCCCTGGGTAGTCCACCTAGTCTGGATCCACAATGGATGGTCTCAGATCTATGGTCCCCAGAGATCCACAGTGGGGCACTCTACAACACTGGCACCAAGGCCCTCCAGTAGCAGCAGCATGCAGCTGCTTCCACTATGCCCTGATGTTGTCACCATGGAGACAAGAGCCCGCACCACCGACCGATAAGAATTAGTCTTAAGGGAAAGACTAATACTTATTGGTTAATCATTTAACCATTTAATATTTTACATCCCTGTTCCGCACAATAACCATTTGCTTTCAGTAAACAGGAATTAGCACTTGCCTATTGAAGTTCTTCATTTGCGTTACATGAGGCTTCTTTCTTGTGTGACGAGTTACTTAGTTACAGGGGTATATGAAATACAAATGTTTGGTATTACTGTACAGCATGGGATATAGTTGAGTGAGAACAATCCATGCGGCATCCTACAAGCATTCTATAAAACATGGATTGGAGATAGGGTCTTTGACAGAGCTGGGCTGATGATACTACCTGGTGCCTGAGGGGTGTAGAGGAGAGTGTTGGGGAAATAAAAATTATCTTGGTTAAACAAACAGTTAATCAATATAATTTTAGTCATTTAAATGGTTACCATTTTAAAATGACATTTATATCACTGTGTGTAATTCTTATCAACTTAAACCTAATATTTATTTTGATAATGTTGACATACGGTAAGCAAAACTGGTTTCCAACTATACATTTGTAAGTGGTTTAGGGAGCTCTGGGGCCTTGGCGTGAGCAGGCACTTGGTCTGCCAGCATCACACTCTACCCTCACTTTTAAGACAAAGAGACCAAGAATGACATCCCTTCACTTTTTCTATAATTTTTATGATTTTTTAAATAATTCTTTTGACTTACTCTGTGAAAATAAGTAATGTATGTCATTGTAAATTTGCACAGTACCATTTAATAGTTGGCCAGTGCCAAAAAGATCTTAGGTTCCTGCTCTGATGAGTTTATCATCTAAATGCACAAAGAAAAATAGTTTATACAGGAACACAACATTTGACAGAATGAGGTACGGGCACTGCAGTTTGAACAATCCATGGAATAGAGTGCTATTTAGTTTTCATGGAGGAAATTGTACATTTTTTTCTGTGCTAGTCCTGTTAATGCTACAGTTTTTATGTATCTTGACGTAGACTCTTCAAGTGCCCAGTTAACCCAAAACCTTATACAGGTGCTCAGAGTAGAGAAATCAGTTTTCTAGTGGCTTGCCTGATGATTGTCTTTCATCTCCTGTTTATGCTCTGGTGCCCCTTTGCTTTTCAGGTGTCCATAATGCATTAAATAGTGGGCCAGTTGTGTAACACCGACTTCCATAGATAATTGGCATTCACAACATAATTTTTAAATTTTCTGGTAACTGAGTCAGTGAGCAGTGTCACTCCATTCTAGAAGTTCTTGCTCCAATACTAGCGGAGATGAATTAACCAAAAAAAGTCCCAGTCTAACTTCAGGGTACCAGGTTGAGCTTGAAGAGCTGGCAGTTGGTTCTGAAGAGGCTTTTTTTTTTTTTAAACCAAAAAAGGGTGCTTGGGACTATGTGATTGTTATTTTCCACCTAGGCTTAATTTGGTACAATACTATTACTTTGGAAGATTCTTTTCAGATGCTAGTCTTAGCGTAGGCGGATTCTTGGTTTCCTAGTGATGCCTGTGTAGCTGCTCTCTCAAGGTCTGGCAGTTCAGAAAGTTTTTAAAGGACTTTTAAGGACTAGTTTCTCCTTTTCTGAACAGTGAAGGGGTTTACTCATTCGTCTCATACAAACATCCCTTTACAACTCTAATAATATCTGCTCTGAGTGCTTGTTCAGACCTTAACTTGTTGCACTGCATATATGCAAAGTGGCTGGGATAATGTTGCTATGGGATCCTTGTGCCCAGTTCTACCCATGGGTATGCACTTAATTCCCATTGACTACAACAGAAGTTGCATGAATGTGTCGTATCTAATTTAAGGAAAGTTACAATCTTTCAGCATAAGCATAATTTAAATAAAGCCACAATCATTAAGCATGTTGTTTTCATTTTTATAGCTCATGGTTTATGTTGTTCTTTAGTTCTATGTTCCTTACATATTTAAAGAATTTAATAATATACAGCAAGAAAAATTACAATTATAGTTGTACCTATTTCTTGATTAAAAATGTTCAGTTGTACCTGTTTTTGGAGGCTTATGTGATTATGTTTGATATTTGCTTTATAATTGGAGCTTGGTATTCTGTGCTTACTACTTCTCTGCACTTCTCTTAGAAGTACGAGGAGATGGGATATGTACTCTGAAAAGTCTAAGTTCTTACAACAGCTGAGGAGAGATATGATTGCTCTGTGAATAAAGGATAAACACTAGGGAGGGGGAAGTAGTTATGTAAGTTAAGGGCCAGAGTTGGCACAAGAACAAATAGACATAAACCAGCCATCAATTAATGTAGGCTTGAAATTAGTTGAAGGTTTTCTATCAGAAGGAAGAAGTTCTGCGACAGCTTTTAAGGGGAAGCGTATTTTGTTTCAAGACTGAGCTTGATAAATTGATAGAGTGGATGGTATGAGATTGCTTTTAATGGCACTGGCCCATCTGTGCTTCTGTTAACAAATTTCCACTAAATGGGAAGGACTCTGAGGTAGTAAAGTGTATTTTTCCTGAGAGTCTGGCTGACAGTCTCACCCATGTGCTAAGGATCTAATTGACTTATCATATTTGGGGGCAGAAAGCTTTCCTCCCTGTCAGATTGGCAGAGACCTTTGGAAGTTTTTTATTTCCTTGGCAGTGTGGAAAATTGGGTCAGCTGCTGGTTTGAACTAGAGTAAATCATGGATTCTCTAAAACTTGACATCTCCAATCTTGATTAAAAGGACTTAAGAAGCTCAGCTAAAAGTTATGAGTGTATTACAAGAATGGGTAGGTGAAGGTATCTGTCCTGCAACATTTAGAAAGTCAGACTAGATTAGAGGTCTCAAACTCAAATCACCATGAGGGCCACATGAGGACTAGTATGTTAGCTCGAGGGCCGCACCACTGAAACCTTTTCATAAAAGGATATTGCAAATATCAATGATAGTGTCGTTGCAGGCTGCAGAAAATAACTTTAGGAGCCACATGCGGCCCATGGGCCATGTGTTTGAGACCCCTGGACTAGATATCCCTTTCGGCCTGCTGGGGTTTGTACTCCATCAAGTTTTTTAACATCAAGACCTTAATTTTCTAGATATTTTACCCTTTAAATTGAAAATAGTATTTTAATACTATTTAAGTTCTTTGAAGAGCTTGTAATACCAGACTTAAGTTGTGAAACATTTGAACCAAATGAAAAGTGAAACAGCACTTTTGGATTTTATAATTTTCTTTACATTCAAAAGGTCTAGGAATATCAGGATATGCCATTAAATATACTTTATACACTGAACTTAAATAGCATTAAAGAGGATTTTTGTGTCCTATATTATAGCAAAGTTGTGTTTATGGACTGAGCACAATTTCTTATGTCAAAGTCTCCCTTTGTATTTCACTATAGGATGGCTAAGGAGCAGCAGTTGCAAGTATCTTGAAGTTAGAAATTTGCCTTGTATGCTGTGGGTCAAATTCAAATGAAAATCTACCTCGGATCATAGCTTTTGTGTTAGCTCATCTCAGTAGATAAAACAAGCAGTACAAAACTGCATTGCAGTACTGAGGCAAGATATAAAGGACTGCTTTAAAAATCATGCACAGAGGAGATAGATAAGAAGTTTGTCTTTTCATTAGTAGATGTAATAGCCCGTTTTTTACTAACATCGAACAGTGAAAATGCACAAAATTTGCCAACATCTGATGCTGTGCAACCCACTCATGTGCAGCTCACTAATGTTGTACTAACTATACTAAATCATTTTAATAGTCTGTGACTCTAATTTTTCCTGTAACATATTTCTTACAAACTAAAGTAGCCATACATGACTAATTTTTGGAAACCTGCAATCTTAGTAATGCCCAGAACGTATGGGCACAGAACACATAATTGCAAGGACCCAGGAATATCTGTTTTGTACATGCAAGTTTATACTTTTTATATGTGTGTATTTTGCAGACCAACACAGGCATCAAGTTTATAAAAATTTAGCCCAAATCTTGTTCGCTGTTTTGTTCATATTCACTGAATGATTTTATCAAGTGTTTTACAGCTATATACAAGTCCAGTGTCTGACATTGCCATCTAAAAAATACTCTCATGATTTCTCTATGAAGAACAGAGTATTTTCAGAGACGGTGTCCTTTTTATAGGCTCATGTGATTTTAGTTCAGTTGTTCCCAACCTTTTGGGCTCGAGAGCCACAGATTTCATTTTTACAACCCAGAAGGGTCATCAGTCTCTATCCGGTGCTCTCCCACTCTTGAAGTCAGATGGAAGGAGTTAGCAAGGAGACTGCCTCCTCCCTGATCTCCTGTCTCTCTGGGTGCAGCAGGAAAACTGAATGCATCCTGTAGCTCTGTGTGCTCCACTTGGGTCCCTAGACAGTAGCTCCCTTCTGCATCCTGGGAGAAGGTAGATTAGTGCTCCCCTCCCTTTTGGCTCCACCAGGGACCCTGGCACCTATGGACCTAGGGAGCAGTTTGCCATGCTCCCTGCTACAGAGAGGGGGATGGGAACGCTGATGTCCCATCCCCTTGACTGCAGCAAGAAATCTGCACTTAGTGCTCAAGAAATGCACTCTTGGATCCTTAGGTAGAAGCTGCCATTTGCACCCAGCAGGAAGGGAGCCATGGGGCACTTTGATAACCTGCATTGGCCTATTTTAGGCTCCTTGGGCAGTGGTTTTCAAACTTTTTTTCTCAGGACCCAGTTGAAAATAATCATTTATGCCCATGATCCAACAAACAGGGGTCGGCAACCTTTGCCAGCCCGTGTGCCAGATCTGCTCACCGCATCCTCAGCAGGTGCCAGGGATGGGGCCAGGCCTCCAGTTTGGGGTCAGCACCCACCAGTGGGCAGCCTCCGGTTCCTGGTTGGCTTCTGCCCCCACTGGTGGGCGACCTCTGGTTCCAGGGTCAGGGCCGGCTTCCACCAGCAGTGGTGGCTTCAGATAGGCTGACCTGCCCTGCTCCCCTCTTGCCCTGCCCAGCAGGGGCCAGGAGCCCTGCGCACTGCAACTTCTTTCTTCCCTGCTGGTCATGCTCCCCAGTGGGGAAGTGTGGCCAGCGGGGGGCCTGGAGCTGTGTCATGTGGCTCTTGTGGCCCCAGGTCGTGCAGCACTGGGGGTAGCGGGGCCAGCAGGGGAGACTGAGCAGTGCCATGTGCCACTCAGGCTTGGCCAGCATGGTATTTTTGGCATGTGTCCTAGGGGTTGCTGACCCCTGAACTACATCTTTTAGCAATGCAGGCCAGTTTTTTGGCAGCAGCTGCAGGGGGTGCCATGACCTGGTGCCTGTGGATCTGTGACTCAGTACTGGATCTGTGACCCGATCCGAAGTTTGTAAGCCACTGCCCTAGGGCACAGGTTGGGAACCATTGTTTTAGGTAAACACAGAATAACTTCAATAAATATTAATGTCAAATCTTGGGATGCGAGTTTGCAATAAAGAGACAGGAAACCAGTGCTTAGTCTCAGCCAGAGGTTAGGCATTCTGATTACTCAGTGAACCAAGGATTTTTAAGCACTAGTCAGCTGCTTATCCAACAGGCAGTAAATAATTAAATTTCACTTGTCCAGGCTGGATTTTTTTTGTTGTCTTTGGAGGCTGAATAATAGGATTCTTCCATTTATACTACTCTGTTAGTTTGTTGCCCCTTCCCTTGGGCATATGTGCTTACATGTTTTTTTTATTTGCTTCGCTGATTATTTCTTATGGGTTGCTTAGTTGCCACTAAATTTGCTGTTGTTTTCTGACTATTTAATGTTCTCATAATAAATTTCTCTTCATAGATATGAGTTTGCACTCTGGTTTTTAGGAATCTGAGGGTTGCTTTGGCACTTACTTTGGGATGAGTGCTTTGCCCATGTGCACACCCACACTGGGGGTTTGCCAAATGGGGACATGAAAGTAGTCACAGACTTTTGACATGTCTGTGAAATAGCAAGCCCTTTATGTCTGTTCCTCCATAGTAAGGCTTTTTCTGGTGTGTCTCACTGGTTTTGTGAGTTTTACTAAGAATAACTATCAAAGAAAGTTCCAAAAGGGTAGCCCTGTTAGTCTAGTTCAGCAAAATAAGCAAGGAGGAGTTCTTGGGGTTTTGTTTTGTTTTTTTTTTTTTACCAAACAAAGATGAAATAAAACATTGGCTATACATTGTTTCTCCCCTCCCCTGATAGGTAATAGTGAAATTGGTTGTGGCAGTTGCTTATCTTATGAGGGCAATCAAAAGTGAGTAAATGAGGTAAGAATATTATTAAAAACATGCCAAAATCAGCTTTAGAAAAATGTATTTTTGATAAGTTTAATAAAAAAATTCTTTTGTTTTATGGAAATTAGAAATGCTTAGCTGTTCACAAAAGTAAGAAAATCTTGCGCTACATTTTAGGACTGTTAATGCCTAAATGTGGCTTTGAAGCCACATTTCAAGGTGATGGACCAGGAAGATAGAGTCCACAGTCCCTTGAACTCTACAGGAAATAATCAAAATTTCCTTCACTACTGAGTTGCAAGTTCCAAAGGGATGGCCACCTTAGTCTAGTTCAGCAAATCGAACAAGGAGTCAGGTGACACTTTTAAAGACTAACAAATTAAAATTAAAATTTTAAATTTTATAGTCTGTAAAAGTGTCACCTGACTCCTTGTTTGTTTTGCTGAGTTGCAAAAACTTTTCTAACATAGGCCTCGTGGGAGAGACAGTGAAACGTATGGGAATACTTTGGTTCTTTTTTAGCAGAAAACAATAAAATTTGAATCTCAAACTTTAAAAGTTGGAAAGTGTACATTACGTATCTTGAATTAATTTTGTGGTTTTATAAAATAGAATTTAATGAGCTACATGCTTTAAACAGCTTTTAATAAACAGCTGTAGGAGCATCCTGCTTGCATTGACAGTTGATTAACTCTTCATTGTAGAAGTTAGTGTAAATCTTGTTGTTGCTCATTCTTCTGTTCTCTAGAACACTAAAGTAAATTTTGTGATTTGAATCCTTACTGCTGTAGTAATGATAGATATTGGCACCTGCTTGTCTTTTTGTAGTCAACATTTTGATTATAAACTTTTTTATTAGGTATTAATAGCTTCAAGTGAAATGTAAAATACTACCATATGTACAAGGTATGTTTAAATTGTTAGACTTCCGTTTATAAAGAACATTTAAAAATAAAAAAATACAGCTGTTTAAATAATGCTAATGAAAAAATATAAATTTCAGGTGCTTCTGTTAGTAACTCATTTTAAATACTGCAGACTGATAGCCCATCAAGTGGACTAGGATATTTAGATCCCCCTCCTCCACACAAATGTAAATACAGTGCTCATTCTAGTTCTACTACTACTGTATAGGATGACATAAGGCCATTACAAATAATAAATAACATATCTATTAAAATGCCTTTAATGCATAGTTCAAAATAAAACATTATTGAAGAGAGGAGTCATCACAAAGAAGGGATACAAAGATCCAAATTAATGTGAGCTCAGCATAAGGGAAGTATTGACTTTTCCAGCAACTCTCTCACATTCAGAAGGAAAGACTGAGGAAACTAACGCTAGAGGAGTGGAATGAATGTATGTAAGATGGGTGGGTTCAGAGTTATTACAGAAGATTCTTTCTTGGGTGTCTGCAGGGATGTTGCTGCCACTGTGCCCCATGCGTCTCTGACTCTGCCCTGAGTTGGCAGGGGGGCTGCTGGCTGGCAGGGGCCAGCCTGGGCCCAGGGCCACCTACCACTGGCCAGCTGTGGCAGGGGCCAGATCAGGCCCAGGGCCACCCTCTGTTGACCAGCAGTGATAGATGCTGGCTTGGGCCCCGGTGAGGGGGGAGATTGGCGCTGATGCATTGAGGGGGTAGGACTGCATGGGGTAGGTCTAGCCCTAGCTCCGCATATTTTTGTGGGGTAGTGACTCCCTTGGGTGTCTGTCTGATGGGTCTTGCTCACATGCTCAGAGTTTAACTGAGCCATATTGGGGTTGGGAAGCAATTTTCTCCCAGGGCAGATTGGCAAGGGTTGGGGGGGGGGTCATCATCTTCTGTAGCAAGCGGCATGACTCAATTGCAGGTGGATTCTTTGTCGTAACCACCTTCGGCTATGGACAGAATCTTTGACAGCTCTGGCCATACTGGACTCTGTACCCATTTGTCCTCTAAAAAACAAAACAAAATAAAAAAGATGCTGAGTCCCTCCAGCTTCAAACACTGTGCCTCTTGCCGAGATGTAATGCCAGCTTTGGACAGACGTGACAGATGCATCAGATGTCTTGGTGAGGGGCACTTACCACACATGTGCCCTGACTGCAAAAACCTTACTTCCAGAACGAGGAAAGACAGACAAATGAAGCTGAAACTTTTACTTATGGAAGGGTCCTTGAAATCAGCTTCGGACCCCAACGCTCTCCGTGAACTGCAGAGAAACCACAGAAGAGACACTTGTCAGATCTTCCTTCTCTGGCTGCAAAGAAATCTAAAAGCAGCCATAAAGGAGACAATACTCGTGAGGCTCATGGCTCCTCGGTTACCTGTACCCCTGATAAGGGAAACCGCCTCTCAAGTTCCAGCAAGAAGCATGGATGAGAGAGAAGAGTCTGTGACAAAGTTAGTAGCCCTGGCCTCCAGGCGAGGCGGGCAAGCAACAGGTAAATCTGTATTAGCACTCGGGGCGGTTGGCAAGACAAAATGCTCACAAGGAAAAGGGGAGGGAGAGGGACACAGGCCTGCCTGACACCACTGCATCCTAGCCAAGGGCTCTATCAGTGACTGTGGCCAGTCACTGGGTCAGCAGGGCTCCTGCCACAACATGCTGACACCTGTAGGAGGCAGTCTCTGGATGAACTGGGCTCCGCTCCCCCTGGGACACTTCCTCCCACCCTGAACACAGGTACCTGTCTCAGAGGGGCTTCTCTGGGTCCAGCGTGTGTATTGTGGAGGGAATCCTCACAAGTCCCTCACCATCCATGGGTGGCAGGTCTGGAAAGGTCTTGGGTTCCTCAGCTGAAGGCAGCTCCTCTAGGTCACAGGATCCCTCTGCAGCTGGTACTTCCTCAGGGACCTAGGGGTCCTCAGCAGAGGGTAGCTCTTCCAAGTCACAGGGCCCTTTCTATGGCTGATGGTGTCACTATGTCACAGGGACCAAGCAAGTCCTCATAGTCCTTTGTTCCTTCTGGATCCCCTGGAAGGGGTGGCCCCTTAGGGCCATGGGCCTGGCTAGGATAGTTACCCCACTCCACTGTCCAGGGTGTTTCTTCCCAGTCTTTATGTCCAGGTAAACTGGGTAGGCCCTCTGGTTCCCTGGCCGGGGAAGCAGAGGTCTCTGTGGCTGGAGAGCCGCAGTATCGCATAGATAGCAGCCTAGCTGAGGGAGCAGCCTTCTTCCAGGGTAGCTCAGCCCCAACTGAGCTGTTGGTCTGGCTTTTTATACTTTCCCTTCCTGTCCTAGCCATGCGCCTCTGCTTCTGGGGCTTCCGGCTTATAATGCCCGAGTTTGGCCAGAGGGGGCGTTCAGGCCCAGGCTTAGATCCAGAGGACTGGTTAGCATCCCTCAGCCTAAAGGATGCATATTTACGTGTTGCAATCCACCCAGCCCACTGAAAATTCCTGAGGTTTCTTTGCCTCAACAATCATTACCAATACACAGTACTTCCCTTTGGGCTATGTACAGCGCCAAGGGTCTTTTCCAAACTAATAGCTGTAGTGACAGCTCACCTCGGAAAAAAGGGCATTACAATTTTTGCTTACTTGGACAACTTTCTTTTGAAAGCTCTATCCATTCAGGAAGCGCACCAAGTCATACACACAACTGAGAACCTCTTCCACCACCGGGGTTTAACTATAAACTACGACAAATCTATGCTCAGTCCTTCCCAGGAGATTATTTTCATAGGGGCCAGAATACATACACTCATGGCCCAGAGCCTTTCTGCCACAGGAGAGATCTGAGGACATAAAAAACCTTGTGCAGACTATTCAGACATCCTCCTACCATTACAGCACACATATGCCTGCAAATTCTTGGCCACATGGTAACTTCTACGTACCTGGTCCAACATGCCAGACTCCATATGCAACCACTTAAGCTCTGATTACTAAGGAACTTCAACCCAAGGACACACCATCTTCATCACCTCTTGTCTGTCACAAAAACAATAAAAGTCACTTTTAACTGGTTGACAATACACAAAAACCTCTTGCAAGGGGTCCCTTTTGTTCCACAAAGCCCCTCCTTGCTCATGATAACAGATGCATCCATGGTAGGCTGTGGAGCTCATCTACAGGACATGACAACTCAAGGCAGATGGTCCAGGCAGGAAACAAGTCTCCACATAAATCTAGAGCTCCAAGCAGTATGAAACACCTGCCACTTTTTTCTACCATTCATAAAGGGAAAAACAGTAAAAGTTCATATGGACAACATAGTGTGCGTTTATTATATCAATTGGCAAGGAGGACAACACTCTCAGTCCCTTTGTGTAGAGACAATGAAACTCTGGGATTGGTGCATTACCAACAAAATTACCAACTCTGCAATGTACCCACAAGGCAGCAAGAACATCACAGCTGACTCCTTGAGCAGGAACTTCGAACAAAAACATGAATGGGAAATAAAAGATGCATTTCTTCACCAAATATTCAGCCAATGGGGCTTCCTGGTGATCAGTAAGTTTGCCACTCTAGCGAACAGAAGTGCAAACTGTTTTGTTCCAGAGCGGGCGTAGAGAAGGAATCCTTGGGGGATGCATTCCTCCTCTAGTGGGATCAGGAACTGCATTACGCTTTTCTCCCAACACCCATGATCTCCAGGGCAATATCCAAAATTCAACAAGATAAGGCAAGGGTAATACTGGTAACACCAGCATGGCCAAGGCTCTTCCATTGATCCTGGACCTTTTGTCCCAGAACAAGGGCAGGACACTCCACAGTCACCTGGACAGACTCCATCTGACAGCCTGGAACCGAGATGGTTCAATCAAATAGAATCTCAGTGTTCAGACTCCATCAGACACATCTTGCTGAATGGTAGAAAGCCTGCTAGCAGGTATACTTACCTACAAAAATGGAGCAGATTTTCCATCTGGTGCAAACAGTGAAGCATAGATCCAGTAACATCCTCTATTCCAACAGTTCTTGACTATTTTCTCCACCTAAAGGACACAAATGTTTCCATTAGCACACTTAGAGTTCACTTAGCAGCAATATCTACTTATCATATACCAGTTGAGAACTCATCGCTGTTTGCACACCCAATACTGAAGAGATTCATGACAGGCACATGGAACTTAAATCCTCGCACCTAACCTCTGATGCCTCAATGGGACCTAACATTAGTCCTTAAAACATTAGCTAAACCACCTTTTGAGCCATTAGCAACCTGCTCAATGCTTCATGTCTCTATGAAAGTGGCATTCTTGATGGTGGTAACCTCTGCAAGGTACATCAGTGAGCTTGCAGCACTCATGGCTCACCTGCCATACACCATTTTTTACAAAGACAGGGTTTTCTTATGCCGACATCTTAAGCTCTTGCCAAAGATTTCATCTTCCTTTCACCTCAACCAAACAATTCACCTCCCTGCTTTTTTCCCAAAACCACACTCTGCTCGCCAGCAAACTGCCCTTCATACACTAGACATCAGGCGTGCTTGAGTATTCTACTTGGAAAGAACCCAACCATTCAGGAAATAACCGAAACTTTTTATTTCTACTGCCGAGTGTTCCAAAGGAGAACCGGATCTCCAAGCAAAGATTATCAAAGTGGATTTCCTTATGCATATATATGGCAGACACGATATGCTGAAAGCAACCTCCTCACACCATCTGCATGTGCTCTACCAGATCTGTTGCTGCATTCGCAGTATTCATTCGTAATGTTCCTATGCTTGCATCTGCAGAGCAGCAACATGGTCTTCAGCGGACACTTTCATAAAACATTACACCATTCAATGGCAAGCTAATTTTTACGCCTCTGTTGGAATCTCAGTTTTACATTCTGCAAACATCTCCAACTCCGAAGTTCCCACCTCCATCTAAGGGAACTGCTTGGCATTCACCTGCAGTGGAGCAGTTGGGGACACTGCTCGAAGAAGTGAGTGTTACTCACTCTTGTGCACTAGCCAGGGTTCTCTGAGATGCATGTTCCCAATATGCTCCACTACCTGCCCTCCTTCCCTCAACTTTGGAGCATGTTATGATCATTGCTCTGTGGTGAGGAAGGAAATGAGGGTGGCAGGGGGAGACGCACGAGTCACTGATGGCACAAAACTGCTGTGGGCTCCCTGCTGTGCACGCGCTTCCCCCTCAGGTACTGCTGTCAAAGATCTCTGGTCCCAGGCACGAAGTGTGCCATGCACCTAAACTGGAGCATGTCGGGGACACACATCTCAAAGAATCTTGGCTACTGCACAAGGGTAAGTAGCAGTCACTTCTGATATTAGAGCCTAAAGTCTATAATATTGGGACATCAATTGGAACAACTTTACATAAAGATTTGAAAACAAGGAGAAGATTTTTTTAAATTGAATTCAGAACTGTCTAGAAAATTGTGAAGATAATTGCAAGTGGTCTTGTCTAGTTGCCTGGAGCAAGAATGTTATCTGGCCACAGCATCCTTTGAAACTTATAGAGTTAGAATTTAGGAAGATAAAAGAATTGCAATGGAGAAATTATGAAGCTATTAAAACATGAGCAAGGTATTGCACATAAACAGAACTAAGGAAAGGACAATTTCTAGGAATGCTTTAGTGAGGGTTTCAGGTCAAGAGAATTAGAAGGAAAAGGAAGTTAGATGTAAAGAATGAGCTTTAAGGTTTTCAGCCTTTGGGGCAGGGTTGTGGTTTAAATTAATTTTTCACAAGAAATGAATGTAAAAGTTGATTTAAAAATTGTAGCTGTTGTCATCTTCAAAATAAGATAGGGTTTCTCAGTCACAGTATCAAAGACTGCCTTGGAACCTTCAGCTCTTCCCTCAGCCCCAAGCCTAGTCTCAACTTCACAACCTGCTGAGTTTGTCATATGCTACATCAGGGGTTCTCAACACCTGAAGCTTCCCAACCTGGCTGGGACCAACCCCAGCTGTGAACAACACAGCCACTGCCACCAGGGGTCTCCCGCCTTCTCCTTGGCAACAGCACATTCAGTAGTGGCACAACTTGGACTAGCCCTGCCTCTGAAGAAAATCTTCCTGATGGAGCAATTTCAGCAGTGGGAGTCAGCAGAAGCAGCTCCTGCCACTATAAAAAGCCACTTCCACTGTCAGTATTGACAGTGGCTTTCTCCCAGAGCTCCCCAACTCTGCAGAAAATTGCCGCCGATAGCCATTTCAGTGGCAGCCCTTAAAGGCACCATAGAGTACCATAGAAAGTCCTCTTTTTTGGTTGCAGGCTGATTTGCAGTGACACATTCAGCTACCGTGCCATGACACACTTCTGTTGAGAACCACTGCACTGTATCACTCACATTATTAATCAGAAGTTCATGCATAACCTTAGGAAGTAAGCTCATTGAGAGGTTGCACATGGTCGCTTTCGGTGAACTTGGGATTAAAACTCACATCTAATTTGATAGAGTTTTAGCCAAACAGCATTTCAAACTGACTATGATCTGTGTGTGCTTGTCTATCCTGTCTATAAACCATTATTCTCACCTCGTCACTACATGTGCGTTCCAGGAGTCAGCAACACAAATATAGGAGTCTTTCTGCCTGAGATTCTATTTCAGTCTAGCAAAAATTTGTGTAACTAACTGGTCAGGCTTGAGTTATGACCCTCCTCTATTATTTGGGCCTCATGATAAATAAGTTACTTTTTTATGCAAGTGGTAAATGTCCTTAAAGGTCTCATATGGGGATCTAAAGGTTGTAGGTTTATACCCTGATAAAACCCTATCCAGTGGTTACCCATGATAAAATTTTTGGCTCTCCTGTTTTCCACTTCAAAAGAGCACAAAACAAAACTAGTTTCTTTGATCCGCATAGTGCAAATATACTTGCTTACAGTGTTTTTTAAATAAAAGCAATTGTAATCTGTTGCTTTTGGTGCAACATACAACAAAATCCACTTGTTCCATATTTTGGTCAATTGTCGGGTATTGTTCACTTGTGCTGAATATCAGCAGATAACATTAATAGGAGTGATTAATTTCTACTGAAGACAACTGGAAGCTGATTTTACAAGGGCTAGCCTTGCTTTGAGGAGGGAAGGTTTTAATGAAGTTGTGGCTGTGGCAAGTTGTCCCCTGGAGTTCTTTCTCCTGCTGGGGTTTTGCTTTTGTTGACCTACAAAGAACCCCCATTCCTGGTAGCCGTAGTTACAGTTCTGTTACAGTCTTCCCAGTTCCAGCCCCAAATACTCTAGGGACTCACAGGCTCACAGTCTATACCTAAGCAGACAGACTTCCCAGCTCTGCTTGGCCATGCTTCTCTCCCATTCAGCTTCCTGCTCTGCCCATGTGTCCTTGGGTATTGGGCTAACAGCTCTTCCTCTTTCCCCATTAGGCTGGGCTTCAATTTGCCAAGTTTCCTGAGAGCACCTAGTTACTTCAGGCCTATTACAAGAGTGGGGAATGGCACCATCTTTATTAAGGATGCATTACTGTATTCCGTCAGTAAAATCAGTTGATGTAATCTTATTAGATCACTTCAGTTTCATTGTATGTTATGGGAAATGGTACATATAATGGGAAAGACAAGAAAAAAAACTATAACTTTTTAATTGCAACTTAATTTCTGTAAATGAACATAAATCACTTGCTCACAATGAGTTTTAACTATATGGAGAATATGAATGGTAACAAATCACTCATTAGTTAGCAAAAGGGGTTTTACAAAAGGTAAGAACTGGGAAGGTCCCATTTTAAATTAATTGGAATTCATAAACTAATTCATGTACTTCCTTGAAAATCTTCAGAAACTTTAGTCTTTGCTCACAGGTTATGTGCTGTAAATATATACTGTATTCCTTATACAAGAGATAGAAGCTGAAACCCTATTTCAGGTGCAAAATGAAGATCTAATCCCAATATGTAGGCAATGATGTAGTTTTGTAATAAGTACATTACTCTTTACTCAAATCTCTTCACTGAAATCAGAATAAGCAACATGGTATTTGACTTACTATCACTGAGAAATTTAAGTAAAATTATGGCCACTCTTTCTATGGGATGCATTAAAGCAATGTTTTGTCCTCCTGTCTGTTTATTCCATAGAACTAATTAAGACCATTACCAGAACCATGATATTATCAATGAGGCTGGTTTCTGTGGCTGTTTTTGCATGCTAAGGTACTGTACTTTATGCTTAGACAAAAATACCTATTCACCTGTATTCTAGCCATAGTTAAAGAGAGGAAATATATGTTTTTGGACATACAAGATTAAATAAATGTTACCGTTAAGTTTCTTGAAAACAAAGGATAGAACTTTAAAGAAATGGTGTCTTTTTAATTGAGGAAGAATTTCCTTTGCCTCTGAAAATGAAATCCTCCTCTCTTCTGAGCTGCCTTTTAAACCTTTCAACCTGTCAGTGAAATTGTATAATCTAGTAATAGCATGCCTGAGGCTTATTGCTTTTTCCTGGGCAATGGTATCAGCAAATGATTCGCTCTACCGATTTTAATCACGTTGGACTAGATCTTAATCTTGGTTGTGTTGGTGTAAAATATAAATCTAGAGTAATTCTATTGGTTTAGTGGGGTTACTCTAGATTTATGTTAGTGTAAATAAAATCAGAATCTAGCTCCACTGCTTTTACCATTTCATTGCAGAATTTTTAGAAAGTCACGAAATAAAGAAATTTATGGGTGAATTTTCACATCTTTTAATGAAAACCACTTATTGAAATAGCATTCCTCTTTGAGCGGTGATTAAAATTGTCATGTATTTATCAACACTCTGGTATAGAGGACTCAAGGTCACTGCTGTGCTAAAGGTACACAGTAGTTTATTTTTCATTGCATCATAGCCAATCTTAGTTTCCTTTCTAGGGTTTTACTAGAATTCCTCATTATTCAGCTGTAGAACTAAATTTAGAGTCAATTTGAATCAGATACCAACATATTTTACATGTATTTAAATATGTAGACTAACTGGAAGTGTTCTAGAATATTTTTCTTAAGTGAAAAAACACAAGATTAACCTATATTGAAACCTGGGATGCAGCAATTCGTGTTGCAGTTAATAAGAGTTTTGCATTGATAGCCACTGGTGGGATAGGCTTCTACAAGCCAATGATTCAGTAATCTTAGGTAGTTCACAGGATATTTGATTAATAATGTCATTCTTTTGTTACTTCTGGCTAAGAACTATATCGTGTCTGTGTAATGTAGGTATTTTTTCTTCAGTATGAGAAATTTGTTTTTGAAAACTCTTAAGACACTCAAAAGCATTCACCAACAAAAACCCTTCATCTTTTACATTATTATTTTTAATTGACTAAGACGAGGTCTGTTAAAGTATGCTGCTAACTTGTTGCCATCCCGGCCATGTCTTTCCTTTTCATCTTTTAGTGATGCTATTACAATGCTTACTGATGCTAAATTTTTTCCCAAGTTTGCAAAATGTGTGTAATTTAGCAAAATATTCATCCCTTTTGTCCAGACTTCTAGAGTATAATTACCTAACTGTCATGTCCATTAAATAAAAGTACTTTGCTAAATAAACAGGTATGTTCTGAAAAGTAATATTTATTTGATATTCTAGTTAAATACATCTTAGATTATTATATCCTATTACTTGCAAATTACAAATAAATGAAAATCTTACTGCATTGCACTTACAAACATTGCTGTCATTTATAATATAGGAACAGTATATCTCCACTGTACATGATAGGGCTGTAACTCCAGTGAAGAGTTCTGGTGAAAAATTGAAGAAAGAAGTGAGAGCAGCTTGTTTCAGCAAACACAATCCCAATATGGAAAACTGCCTTAATTTATGTGCCGGGGGGGGGGGGGGCTTTTTAAGTATAGCACTTGAATAAAGAAAAATAACCTATTTTCATAGTTTGTTTCTTATCCACATTTTCCATATCTCAGTTTTCTTTTTTTGTCCTCCTTTTCCTGTCTTTGTAATCCACCTGTGCCCACTGTGGTTTTAGAATTTGGTTTTAAAAGCTATCCCTAAAAACACTGATAAAAGTGCATCATGTACTTTTTTGGAGACTGTTTGCTTATGCATGTTTTCTGATGTCACTATTTTATGTGAGGATATAAACTCTAAATTTTTTTACAAAAATAGTGTAGAAATCCATATATTATAAATTGGCTAATATTAGCTTTATTTGTTTTTCCTTTAGAAGCAATTGAAATTTAATATTATAGGGACAGCTCAAAAGTCTGATCAGAAGCCCCCCTAAAACAGTGTGAATGTTTCTTTTTCTTCAGTGGCTTTTAGATCAGGCCTGCAGTGATTAATAGTAAGCCTCCATTCTGCATTTTTGATCCAATTAAATTCAGCAGTCCATGTGTGTGGATTACAATGCAAAGTTGAATTCTAAGGGACATTTTGTAAAGTGGCTTGACTTTGATCTGTGTTTGTATTTGTTTCTGCAAAATTCCAAGTTGCACACACTTAGTGAGGTGTTGGGATTTTGCTGATTGAAATAATTCTTGGATGAAATTTCTGTGGTAAATTTAGAGACCATTTGTGGAAATATGTCCAGGGGGAAGAAAAGATTATTCACTGACTGATAAGCAGTGACTGGGAACAATTTCATGGTATTGTTTTAAGTTATTTTATGAAATGTAGAACTGTCAAATTGAAGAATTCATAAGCAGTGGAATCTTGACAGCATTTGATTACCTGTTAATTTGAAATTACTAAAATTCAATTCCTGTAATTATCTGTTAGCATAGTTTAGTTTAATGTGTCCAGAACTTAGTCATAATTGGAGGCAGAAATTTGAGTATAGGAATGTTTTTAGCGTTAAGGGTTTTTGGTTTTGGTTTTTTTTAACTTTAAATGATCATATTTTTGGACCGCTAAAAAGGTATTATGAGCTAAAATTAATCCAACGTCAAATAATTTTGTAAATTACCACTTATGGTAACATATTCTGATAATTTTTAATATGATTACTGTATGGAGGTGTAGCATGATAGAAAGCAACAGAAATAAAGTACATCAGCTAAAAATGAGCTTGTTTACTTCAATGCAGCAATGCAGTATCTCTTGCAAGCATTTGAATTTGGGGGAATTATTAACCCTGAGTCTCAAGGATTAAGAGATTTTTGGACAATGATTCCACTGTTGCGTATCTCTTAACCTTATGTCTTGAGGATTAATAACTACCAAATTGTATCCTAATATAAGGTAATTGTACCAGCTTTGTAATAGTAACATGCAAAGAACTTTAAAAAAAAAAGTATTAGTAGTAATAGAGTGTTTTAGTGATCAACACTGACTGGTGTCAGGACTTTTGAGTTTATTCCCTGTTTTGACAGGTTATCTGTGTGATTTTGACCAAGTCACTAAACCTCTCTCTGTCATCTTAGTTTATTATATTTAACATCAGTCACAATAATGCTTACTTCCCACGAGTACTGTCATATAAAAGTAGGTATGAATTGGGTGTATAACTCTCATTTGTTCCTTTGAAAATCTCCCTCTTTTATTTTTTGTGATCCTGGAATAAAAGGTATTACTGTATAAAAATATAGTTGTGTTTTCTAATAATTTTGTTCCAAGTTTATCTTACTCATTTTGAATCAATCTGCAGGGTATGTGTAAAGAACTGTTTTTAGATTCATTTTTATATGTAAAGTACCTTCTACTATAACACTGTAACAAGCTTTTAATGAACAACCACTCCAGATTTGCAGTGAGGTATAAATGTTTCCCTCAATTCTATCAAGTATTTCTGAAGTATCTAATCTCCTTAATTTTTAGACACTTAACAGTGACTGTGTAGAAACAATTAGCAAGTGCAGTGTTGTAGCTATATTGAGAGCAAGATATCAGAGACACAATGTAAGGTAGGTGAGGACCACGGACCAACTTCTGTTGGCAATGGAGACAAGCTTCCGAGCCTACACAGAGATGTCTTTCAGGTCTAAGACACATACTGTATTCAGTGTGTCACAGCTAAGTGCAACGTGGAATGGATTGTTTAGCATAAGTAGCTAGCGAGCATATATTTTAAGGGACCATTCAAGGCAAAGTGGCACATTAATGCTCAGTCAGTCATGGGGAGAAAGAAAAGGGACAGACAGCAGCTGTGAAGGGTTGTTAGTGGGTTATAGATTGTTGTAATAAGTCATAAATCTGTTGTCTGTCTTTAGTGCATTATTTTTAGTGTATAGGAAATTTAGGAATATAAGTTTGTACACTTTTCTTTTGAAAGTGTTGTGCCTGTTTTGTGACTCACAGATCAGCTATAGATGCATCTCTTTCACCTTGTACTTAGCTGTGACACTCCGAGTATGTCTGCACTGCAATTAAAATCTGCCAAATGCCAGGACTAAACGATTGTTTAATTGCAATATAGATGTTTGGGATCAGGCTAGATCCTGGGTTCTACCACCCTGTGAGGTGGGAGGGTCACAGAGCTCCAGCTGTAGCCCAAGTTGGAAAATTTAAACTGCAGTTAAACAGCCCTACAACAAAGCTGCATGAGCCTAAATCAGCTGGCATAAGCCAGCTGTGGGCATCCAATTGTACTGTGTTTTTCAAACCTGAAGATCAGGTCTGTGGGGCTGTGTCTACACTTAACAAGTTATTTTGAATTAAGGAGGCTTAATTAGAAATAACTTATTCCCTGGCCAAGGAGGCATTTTATAATATTGAATTAAGCAGTTCTTTAATCTGAAATAAGGAACTACTAATTCAATGTAATAAAACCTCCTTTTACTTTGAACTATCGCATGCTTCGAAGTTATTAGTTTGAATTAAGCCATCGTAAGCCATGGAATAGGCTTAATTCGAACTAATTTCCCTATTCTTTTGCCTGCCTTCACCTATTTCAAATTAGAGTCTCGTGAAGACTCTGTATTTTGAATTAATAAAGCCCACTTTATTTTGAACTAGAGACTCTCCACTGGACTCCTAATTCAAAATAACTTCAAAGTAGTGCTAATTCAAAATAATAACTTTGATTTAAATTTGAAGTAGTTATTTTGAATTAACTACTTTGAATTATGTAAGTAGAGACATAGCCACTAAGCTTGAAAGCTTGTCTCTCTTACCAACAAAATTTGGTCCAATAAAAGATTTTATTTAATCTACATTGTCTCTCTAAAAATAGTTAGCTGTGTCCAGAAGAGACAGTCAGTTCTCTGTGCTACTTTTATGTCTGGATGGTAACCTTCAGCTTTGTTTGGACTGCTAAGTTATTCTTCTTTTCTGGATATTTGGGGTATGCTTGCCTATGCATCCTAAAATGTTCGATCTGTGAAGACAAAAATTTGAGATGATTATCTACTCTAAATAAAACTTCAGTCTATAACACTTTGTAGGACAAAAGTTATTAGTTAATGTCTCTGAGTTAATTATTCATTTATGCCTGTGAGTCCGATCCACTTGACTGCTTTGCATAACCAAATGTTGCATTCTTTACATTTAAGTTGGAGTTAAAAAAAATTATAGTTTTTGGACAGTAACCAGCAACATGGAAGCATAATTAATAAGTAAGTGCTTAAGAGAAATATTTCCATATTTAACTACATGTGAAAAATGACACAATATTAAGATAAAATTAACTTCTGGTAGATGTAATTGCTTTGGTTTGCTATGGCTAATTATTTTCTCCCCCTTTTGGGGTTTCCTTCTTTGTTTCGCTCTTTAGCGGTCATTGGTGGGTTGAGAACAATGATTTCCTTCTCCCCAGAGTGTTGGTCCGATCCCCTTCCATAAAACTACCGCCTGTATTGTTAGGTTACTCACTACAGGTGGGGGACTGGGAGGGAAACTACATTTTATGTTTCATATCACACTCATACCAAACAAATCGGAAAACACAGGAAAGAACAGAATTCCAATTATACAAAATAAAAAAGACAGTCTGTGTAAGAGCAAGACCATCAACAATTTGCCCAGTCTTAATTTCTTATGTGGCACTGTAGTGTGCTTCATTTCAAAACCAGGCATACAGATTTGTGTGTGCCTAAGAGCCACTTGTTTGGCTCGACTAACAACCTCTTAAACAAAATTGTGATGACACCAGAATATTCAAATTGACAACACAGTATGTTGGAGGCAATTGGTACACATTCTATTATAAGTAGACAATCTTTGAGTACAAGAGCCGTGTCCTGACTGTCTGTTACAGATCACGGGAAATCAATTACAGGATTTTTCTGTGGTTATTTTCATTCGGCTTTTGTTCTCCTGGAAAAAGTGGTTGTGAATTGTAATTGCACGTAGAAGGGGTTTGGCATATCTCCTAAGTACAATAATTTAACTTGCTTGATTAAAAAGATTGGATGGCCTGTTTTCACCAGTTTTAATGTTATTTTTTACATGTTGAACTTATGAATTACTGATAGTGAGCCTGTTTAAAGATTCTGTAGTGCTTTATCTTCTTGGTCTAACATTCTACCTGTACTGCCTGCCAAAGAGCCAAGATGAAAGAGGAAAATTGCAACCTTCTATGAAAAATGTCTAGTAAGTAGGGGAGAAATTATGTTGATGTCTATTTTAAAAATGCTGCTTTCACATACATTTAAAAACAGAGTGGTGCAGTCTGCTCTGGTGGCATACATAAAATGTGTGTCACTTGTTATACCAAAAAGGGCACCCAGGAGAGCACCCCCTAGTAAAAAGAAAAGACTAGCAGGATCTTATTCAGGGGGACAAGGCAATATACCACATTTATTGTAAATAAGTAAGAATAGCAAAAAGCACACACACACACACACACACACACAAAGTTCTGCAAGCTGGTGTGATGTAATTACCAGTCCTTTCATGTGTTGCTTGAGCCAACCTAGTGGTCAGCTAGGCTGGGCACAAGGAGGGAGCCAGGCCTCTGTCGGTCATGATCCGATGCTCCAAGATGACAGTTGCAGAATGAGACCCCAAAGTTTTCATGCTCTCACCCATCTTTTATACTTGCAGGCCTTCATGTAAGTCTATGGGATTTGCTGTGTCATGTAGCCTCAGGGTTCCTGGGAGATCATTGGTCACCAGTCACTTGTAGACTTGATTGTATTGTGTTCTTTTCTTTCTGGGGTGGCTCCTTCTGTTTGCTTTAATGAGATGTCTGCATTGTTCAGCCAGTTAGATGGTACTTACGGTTCATCAGGACAGGCTGGCAGTTGAGACTGGCCTTTTCACACACACGCCCTTCATTCACACACCTTGTTCACACATTTAAAAGAACATATACAGCATATACCTAAACCAGATTTCATCAAGTATCCAAAATGAAGTACATTGTTTAAGCAGGAGTTCCAAACTGAGAATATGGAGTCTTGCTGGACATTGGTCACAATGTCCATTACACAGGGTTACAGTTATCTGTCTGTGCTCCACACACTAAGTACCCCCCATAGCTACTCCTGAGTGCAAACATTTCTCTGTGCATGATTCTGTATTGATCTGTGAATTGAAAGAACTGATTAAAAATGCTTCTAGATACAAAAATTTTTTTGTTCAGGGCTTCAGAGAACAAGATTTTTGTCAGCTTCCCTGTTGGCTTGGCTCAGCCAGCTGAGGGAATGCCAGTTCTAACATTATTGTAAGCTTGATCTTGAACATCTGATACGTTTCTATTTAGCAAGGGCAAGATTCTGTTTTTCTTTTTTTCATGAATGTCTCAGTATCAGAATTTAGAAGAAACTTGCTGAACCTGGAAGTATTTTGTGTGGGTTAGTTTTATTAAGTATTTCGGGCCTTCTGCATGTTTGTCAAATTTTAAATAAAATGACAATAGCAGGTGCCAATAATGATAATATGTAGCACCTGTCTTGCATGCTGACTGTTTATTTTTCAAACATTAATATTTTAAAAACCTGGACAAAGTGTAGTATGGGAAGTAGCATTATCTTCATTTAACAGATAAGGAAAATGAGGCAGAGAAGTGAAAGGACTTTCTTGAAGTCACAGAGGACGTCAATCATTGATGAGTTCGCAGATCTGCTCACATTAGAAATTAATAACACTGAAAATCTGGAGTCCTAAGCTTTATCAGTATTGAAAACCATACATGGGAAACTCGTGCTTGAGTTGAACTAAAAGAAAATGCAATGTTACTCAGATACTGATTTAAGGTCCAGCATTTCATGGCCTATGAAAACTAAGAGTTGATGTTTTTACCCACTGGGAAGCTGAAATTTCAAGTGTGTGAACATTCCTTTTCTGACAAACACAGAAAGTGGCTATTAATATACCTGCCATGCCCAATAACAATTAGGTGTATCCCTGAGCTCCATTCTCTCCTGGATACTTCACAGCTGTTAACTTTGATCAAAAGCACTTAAAAACACTTTTGAGTTGTAAAGGGAAAGCAACTTCAGATTGTGCTTTGATCACACTTTTAATTCACAGTGGCAAAAAATAGACAGCTTACAAGTATGTGAGAAGAACTTTCCTGATGCTTCTAGTGCCCATTACTAGCATACTCACACATGAATTAGTTACTTTTTCTTCTCCCTCTGCTGTTTCCCTATTTGCATGACATGTGCCCTCTTGCTTTCTTATATTTAAAAAAAAAAAAAAAGTATAACATTTGTCTCCTCTCTCCACAAAAGCCCTTTCAGTTATATAAAACTTATTTTTTTCATAAAGTGGATAGAAACAGGAAATGAGTCAGGTATTTACTGTTAGAATATTTGAGGACTTTATACATTGTATTTTTTAATTAGGAGTTTGGCTTTTGCCACCTTTTGTTTTTATTGATAAGAGGAGAGAATAGATACATCTAACAAGTGTCCTTTGCCCACTAGAATTGCTGGCTGGTTGATTCCCCCCACCTTTTCTTATTTTTCTTCCTGTGATAAATACAACTCTCAGTCACTTGTTCATTCTCTAATTGTCTGATTAGTTCAACTGAAATAGTTTAAGGAATTAATAAAGCACAGGAAAAGAAATTATGTATGTACAGGAAACTTTTTAGGGCTGACTTGTCTGTCTGGTCTATTGATATCCCAAAGGCAGCAAGGAATGTCACAGGACAGTTAGAATATGATTAAAGTGTATGCAAAAAAGAAATCTTAGGTAAGAAGCCAGTGGAGGATGAATATTTACCACTACTGGAAGTGCTTTGATTTAAGGCAGTTAAAAGTCTTTTTGTTCTTCTGTTTTGCTTTTTAAGCTATTTCCATTGGTCTGTTCTGGCCAGATAGAAGAATCCATAAAGGTTTTATGGGGGAAAAAAATCAAGGTTTTTTGCATAGTTTAATTGATAACGTTAACCAGAAATTTATTTGTCAATTCATCGATCAGCCAGGAGAGCACTCTAATCTGATAAGCACGATTTCAAAAGGTGCCTGTGTGCAAAAACCTTGAACCAGGCAGAAAATGTAGGATAACATTTAATTTTAGCCCTTTCATAAAAAGTGAGCAAAATATTTTTCTTAAGTGAGCAAAATATTTCATGATCACCCTTAAAACCCCCCTTTCATGGCCTCTTCCCTGTCATTAGTGTCAGTAATGGGAGATGTGGCTTCAGAGAATTTTAAATTGTAATAAATCAGATTTCTTAGGTGATAGAAATAAGGGCAATGTATTGTTAGAGGCACAAATAAAGAAAAACAGTATTAATCACCTTTCGTGTAAATTGCAGAATAAAAATTATTTAGTGAGATTAGAGAATATACTCTTTACTGTTATCCTAAATTTAAGGGCTCTTCACTATTGTGTCCTATCAGGGGTTAAAATATAATCTGGTGGGCCCCAGAACCATCCTAAATTTCTGGGCCCCCTTCACAGATGTCCAGGCCCCCTTCATGTACCCCAACTGGTGCTCCCCCACCCCAGCTATAGCCCCTGAAACACCTACCCCCATAAGACCATTCTTTACCCATGTCTTCTTCAACCCCAGTCCCATTCCCTAAGCTCCCTGCCCCCATGTTCCCACTCCAGCCCACCTAACCCCCCAGCTCCCCCGTCTGCACTTTAGCCCCCCAAACCCCTCCACATCTCCTCAGCCCACCATCCCAACCGCTTTTTCCCAAACCACCCCGCATGCTGAGCCAACAGCTGCCTGTCTGTCGCCAAGCCGCCTCGCCTCAGAACCCCTTTACCTGCATCGCCAAGGTAGCTGAGGGACCAGGCTGGGCGGAGGGAGGCTGTGGTGCTGGCCAGCCAGCTGGCAAGAGGGGACATGGGCCTGAGACTGGGTCTGGGCCATGCGCACAGCCCAGGGCCAGCAGGAAGGAGAAGGGCTGCCGCAGGCTCCGGGGAGAGGGAGAGAGGGGTCACGGGGCTCGCTCCAGCCTGCAGCCCCCTGAGCTGCGTTCCAGTGCATTGTTCTATTTTTAGGGGGCCCTGGAATGCAGCATTCCAGTGTGTTCCTCTATTTTTAGGGGGCCCTGGAACGCTGCCCTCTAAAAATAGGGGGGCCGTTCCAGCTTACTTCAACTCCTGTGTCCCAGCCTCCACCTGTCACTACAGAAGAGAGAACTGAGAGACAGGAAGAAACCAAAGGGCTTAAAATCTCACCACTTATATTATCAGACCACTTCCCTGGGATCTACTCTGAAGATCCTAGGCCAGCAGAGAAGAAGGAACACTTTACAGAATGTATGTGGAGAATCTGATTTCCATTTTCTATAGAAATGAAATCCTGAACACAGTTTATTTGGGCGACTATTCCCTTAAAGAGGGAATCCTCTCCAGTGCACTGGGTCTCATGTGAATTAAGAAGCATAAGAGTAGCCTACACATCTTGCCTACAGGTGGGCTTCCCTGTTTTGGCAGTGCGTCTGATTTTAAATTCTTCCACTGTGCCAGGTAGAAGCAGAAATGAATATTTTATGCTGTGATCCATATCAGCCATTTTCTAGATTTGTTTTGAAATATTTATAGCAAAAGAAACAACTAGAAAATAAATATGGAAATCAATCTTGTATTGCTAACAGGAAAGACTCTTCGTTTGTTTAATAGGAAAGAATTTTTTTTTTTCTTCTCCAACTTCTGTAGTTCCCTGAATGTGCCAGGTAGCAGTGTGGTGGTTAGAAAAACTGAAACAATTTTCTTAACTGCAACTTTTTGTTTTGGGCAGGTCTGAACAAACCAGTATAATGTGCTGTACCAAGCTAGTTCCTTGTCAGTGTGGCAGGTATACAGAATCAGAACATAAGTTTTTTGTGCCACAAGTTCATGAATGGTGACTTTCCCATTCTTCTCCTCAGCTTTTTGCTCTGCTTCCTTCAACAGTGGACACATTCCTGCCACTCCTTGTGCTGTCATTTTAATTTGCACTGCA
Organism: Podocnemis expansa; assembly: GCA_007922195.1. NCBI lineage: Eukaryota > Metazoa > Chordata > Testudines > Podocnemididae > Podocnemis > Podocnemis expansa. The sequence goes on from ML681963.1 coordinate 130,889,362, forward strand.
AGTTCTGCAGCCCTGAACAGATGACTGATCTCAGTCTCAGCAAGAAGACCATAAAATGCACTAAGTGCTCTGCTTCATTTCAAGCAAGCAATTATGTATTTTTTTGCCCCAGTTGCAACCAAGCTCCAGCATGCTCCAGAAGCGCTTTGCTAGAGACTCCTGATTTTTCAAGTTCTCATGATGACACCTTGCTTCACCAGTCAGAGGAACAAATGTCTCTAGTAACAGAGGTGAGCTGATTGGGGTTTCTTTCCACCCAGGTCTTATGTCACAAGGACTATGGTCATTTCCGCTTAGAACAATATGGATTTTGTGTTGTTGTATGCCTTCAAGTGTGCATAGTGGAACTGTACCAATTTTCTAAAACATCATCCATATTCACAGTATTTATGAAGCCTTGAACCTGTTAATAATAATAATTCTTACATCTTATATACTGTAGGTAACAATCTTCAATGATTTTTAAAAATTCCTGGTTCTCTAGAAATTATGGTTAGCATGAAAAGAGTATGATATATTAACACATGTTATGCTTGACCGTTTTTATGGAAGAAGCTGTTTCCCTCTATTAAAAAGAATCTAATGGCTTATTAAGAAATTAGCAGAACAAATTAACTTAAAATATTACAGTATGTAAATTCTTGATTTTTTTTTGAGGCAATGTAATGTTAACATTATTTCAAGAGCTGTGAAAAGGTTACATACTAAAGTTTTTAAAATGCTTTGAAACTGTAAAGTGGTTTATAAATGCTAAGTTACTCATTTTGTTGTGATATATATTTAACTCAGAGTGAAGGTGTTACCATAGGAATGCAGAATTGTATCATTTTTAGTCTAAACTGTAAACAAATGATGAATACACACTTATTCTAGAGGACTTTTTATTTTCTCTGTAAGAAATAGGACAAGAAATTTTAGTACTTTCTTTGAGATAAATTACATTTTAACGCAAAGAAATTCTCTGTCCAACTATTCATAGAAATTAATTGTATATGAAGTGTGAATAAGGCATATAGTAAACAATCCAGAAAAAACTTATATATTTAGGTCCTCTTGTCCCAGTTCAGTAAAGCACATGCTGAAGTTCTATGCTAAAAGAGGTTTGTTGAGTCTTAGGCTTGTGGTTAAGTGCTTTTGCCGAATCAAGGCTTTAAATATTATTGGTCTGATTTTTCGAAGTGCTGAGTGTTTACAAATTCCATTGATGTCAAGGAAACTATTGTGTTCAGCACACTTGAAAATGAGTGCTTTTGATTTAGTAATCTGACTTTAGGCATTGAAGTTTGAGTATGTTGGCCAGTGTATTTCCCTTCTAATCATTTTCAGTTATAGTAATCTTAAGTGTTTTAATAGTATATAATACTAATAACATGCTGTAATAAGAGCAGGTAAAAAATTAAGGAAAAAATATGTTTTTTAAAGTTGACTATCTGTCCTTAATTTCTCTGTAGGCCATTTTTATTGGTATGCAGAGTTCTGCACCCCCCCCCCGTATTGTTCCTGCAGGTAGTTAATGCATTGATTGGGGACATATTTATCTCTGATCATAATCTTGTCTCTAATATTGAAGGCACTAAAATTGTACAGTTCGAAGCTTTAATAGCTTTTGTTGGAGGAATTTGGATTAAATATACATCTGAAAAGAATAAAATGAAAAAGCACTTAAAACTGAATGTCAGAAGAAAATCTGTCATTTGGGTTATATTAAGGTAAATGGGTCCCCTTTAAAGTAGCACTTTTAAATTGATGGAAGCAAGCTAAATATCACCTTAAATCAGTCATATCTGAACATACCATCAGTGACTCTTTTTCCAGCATTTCTGTAAGTGGAGGAACAAAACAGGAAATGTGTTAGCAAAGAAATACATACTGCCTCAGTTATTAGCTCACTATATAGTATCTTAATATTAGAGAATATTCTGTGTTATTAATAGCAATTATATATGGGGAACATATAACTGATTATTTGACCAGTGCTGTATAAGGAATTTCCAGCTATAGGTCTGTTAGTATATATGTGGTGCTTGAAAATAAATGAGAACATTATATTAGATTGCCAGTTATCTTCTAAAATGTAAGAAATCCTTTTAATTCTCCTTCGCATTATTAAATTCAGTGTCAGATTCACAGAACATTACTTTATTTCAGACAGTTTTGTAACATATCTCCTCATTTGAAGAACTATATGTCTTGTTCTCAGGCATAATTATTTCAGATAATTATTTATTTTATTTATGGCGAGCATTTATATGGCATCCATCATCTTTGTATGCGAGTAAGATGAATTCCTTCTAGAGCTGTTAGTACCTGAGGCTGTTTCTATAGGAAAGTAAAGAGTATTCACTGGGCCAGCATTTATCCCCATTTTATTCCTGTTCTCTTATGATTATTCAGTTATCAGCTCTATGTCAAGAATTTTCTTCTCCCCAACACACAGTCACTTTTAAACACAATTAAAGTCCTCTGATTAAGAAGATATGACCTCTAACCACTGAACTATACTAAGTCTCCTTTTCTCTTTCCCTGGCCCAAAGAATATTTATTTATACGAAGTGGAATAGCTGTAACAGGAAAGAATGAGATACCCCCCCACACACATACACACACTCTTCAGAATAGATTCAGACTATAGACTTGAATCTGGATCTTCTACATCCTAAATGCATGCTTTAACCATTTTGGTACCCCCATCCCCACCCCCACCCCGCCAGCCTCATCATTCTTCTGGTTTTGACCAGAAAGTTTGTCCTGGATTTGAGAAACCATTTCCTGATGAAAGTTTTGTTAATATTGGTACATTCCCACAGAACACCATGCTATTAAATGTGGTTGTTATGATCAAGCTTTTTCAGCCACTTCCTCTCCAGTTAAGCCCCTCTGTAAGCAGATACCAGTCTATCTTTTAATGTAATAGTTCCATTTACACTAAGTCCATTGAGTACAAGCAGTAGAGGCCCACAAAAGGCAAAAGTTATTATAGGATAGGTCTTTACATAATCCTGTATAGATCTTTTTGCTGTCATCAAAATATTGAATATTAATTTTAGATTACGTGGAATCCAGTAATTGACTTCAAATGAACATTTTATAAATCTTGTTCATCCTTCAAACCTTTACATACTGTGATTTAGTGAATAATATATTTTGGTGTACTGAAATATCTGAAACACTCTATGGATTTTTAAATAGTGAATTCTGATTTAATTTCATGTTTCATATTTTTTTTATAAAGATGCCAAAATCAGAGCTTGTAGACTCTTATAGGAAAATCATGACCCAGTCAATTCGCAGCAGTAGTGCAGAATGCAAAGTTCCTCACACACGAATAGATGATGGCGCTGCTATTCAGGTACGTAGGCACTTTTCTTAATAATAATGTCCTTCTGAACTTTAGGTTTAACTGTTCTGCATCAGCAGGTAGAGACATTTAGCTTTGTTTGTATAACATTTAATGATTTCTTAGAATTTGAGCTTTCCCTTTTTCCCCAGCAGAACAATTTGATCCTTCAGCACCTTCTTTCTAAATTCAATTGCAGCTCTTTCCTCATCCAAAGGAACCTGAGTCATGATTGTCTGTCTTAAGGCTCCTATTTACTTTATTTAGCTAAGCAGTGACCAGGCTACAGCATTCAGGAATCCAGAGCTTTCCCCTGCTATGCTAATACAACTCTGAGAACTTTTGGAAAGGCAAATGTCAAAAAGTTGTTGTTCTCCTGTGTAAATGAGACGATAACACTTTTTTTTTCTTAGCATGTACAAAAACAAAGGAGGTATTCCTGCACTTTTCTGAATCCCATTCTTCTTGCTCATTTATTTCAGATCTGCAGTAAGAAAAAGTCTAGTGAGACATATCATACAACTTCAAAATACATGGCTAATGAACATTTTTTGTCTCCATGAATGTTGTTTCAGAGGTGCAGAAACCAGTGCTTTAAAATGACCTGCTCTATGTGGCTGGAAGTGCAGCATTTCATTTGTAGCCATCCTGTGTCTCAGGCAATTTAATTTTTTAGAGCAATGAAATGACTCTTAACTGAATAAACATCCCTACCACCATCTGGCCCTCTCCCATCCCTCACATGAAAAAAAACCCAAAACCCATAGACCCTAATACACAGTTAACTGATTGAGGCTACATGCCAGTGCAGAAATATTAACCAAAAGATCCATCTGTATATGACCTGAGAAGTCAGTAAAAGGTTCAGAAGGGACATTTATTTTATTTTATTTGCTTTTGTTGTTTTCTGTAAATGGTGTTAAAATTAACATAAGAGGATCTCAGTACATTAAAAGAATCTTCTCTTAGAAATCTTATCTTTGGAATAGAAGGAAAATTGGAGCACAAATCTAGTAGTTTTCTTTGCAAGTCACTTTTAAAAGCACTAAGCTTTTGTTCAAAATAAAATATATTTAAGATCTCAAATCATTAAGAACCTCATGCAATTCCCATTGAAATCAGCTGAAAGACTGCCGGCAATTGTATAGGCATTTGACCACAGCCTAACATGTTATGTACATATAGATTTACAAAACAGAGATACATAGGAATGTTAAATTTGTGTCTTGCCAGGTACTGTAAGTATTGGAGAATTGTGATTTATACATACTTGTTTGGCAGCATATCTGAAAGCTGGTGTTCTAATGCTAATTGACACTGAACTTTCTAGGAGTCTTGCTTGTCTTAGGTCTGCATGTTTATGTTTAACCTACATTATCTGTTATTTGGAACTGTGGCCAGCACCCTAATGTGGGGGACGATGTAAGTAGTTAGATGGTGAAACAAAATTCTTTATTGATTTGTCCACATATTTTCAAATGGAGAATTCATATTGAGATCTACATAACTCATCACAGGTCTAACATCTTTCATCAACTACTATTTAAGACTGGAAAAAGTGTTCTCTTAAAAATGAATATAACTTGTACATGAACATGGCTAGTCATCTAATAAAGAGATCTTTTAAACATTACAACCCATATACTTCTAACAATAACAACTATATTTTGCCACCAAAGATTTTAAAACAAAATCTCTTTTTATGTTTCCTTAGCAAATCTATTATTTTGGAAGGAAACTAGGACAAGGCAGCTTTGGGGTGGTTATTGAAGTAAAACACAAGGAAACAGGCAAAAAGTGGGCAATCAAAAAAGTGAACAGGGAAAAGGTAAGTATTATGTAGAGCGGAGATTCATTTTAAACCTTTCTTATTTTTCCTACGGCCTTTTGATTATCTATCCAATCTGTATCTGCAGTATGTTTGTGCATTCCCTCAGTATCTTTGAGCACTTAAAATGCCTGTTGCAATTGTGCACATATTTACTTTCACTTTTTAGTTGATATTCTCACTGTCTCTTTCTTGTGCTTCCTTGTAGCAGAAAGTATGAGTCACATCAAATTTTAAACTTTAAAAATGTAATATAAAATGCAGTTTGGGGTTCTTATGTCTATATGAAGTCACATTTGGAAAGCAAGTGTTTGCCAGATCAGACTCTTAGTTTTCCGAATCTATTCAGAGAACATCAGATGTTTAATGAATATCATTTAAAGTTTATTTCCTTTTTGCTAAGGAATTTTAAAAATCCTAAATAAAATGAAATGTTGGCTTAACTGACTTTAATGATCTATGTTCACAAAACTATATGAACATAATCTGAGATATTACATGGCAGATTTCAGTCAGCAGCAGACCTTTTATGGTTAAATGATAGGCTGTGAAGAAGTACAGTACTCTCAAAACTTTAATATTAGCAGCCACCTTTATTTGCTGTGTGACAGGCTACCATCAGATCCAGATTGAATTATTGTCATGTTACTGCTTCTAGTTTTACAATTATCAAATTGGTAAACTGACGATATTTAATTCTCCTTAATTAAGTTACTGCAAATAAGCTAGGAAAATACAGTTCTTATAATCACTTCTTACTATACGACAAGAATAGTCAGGTTGGGTCTGTTAATATTTGAATGGGAGACCTCCAAGACCAGTAGGTTGTACTCTTCCATCCAAGTCATTACAAAGCCAAAACCCAGTATGATGTTAAAAGGTGGAGTTCTGTCTGTTACTTTTTAATGAACAAGGCAAAAATCATTTACGTTCATTTGTGGTCCCCATGCACATGTTCACAGGATTAGGGGTGATAGCTCTAGTGAGCTGGCTAGCTTCCAGTTTGAGTAATTACATTTTGTTTATCTGCATTCTCTTGATATTCTTCATTTTCTGTCTAGAATGTTTGTGTAGTGTTTCTGTGTGTGTTAAACAGTGGTCATGTTTTTCTATGTTAGGTAAAGTAGTTTCTTTTTGTGTCTCTTCCACCTATGTGTGCAGTTTATCTATCTTAGAGAAAGTAACTACAGTTCTATTTTCTTTCTCACACATCCACACAATTTTGTGGAGTGCTTTGGAATTAATTACAGTGGAAAGAGAGTCTATAAGTGTAAGATATTATTAATAAAAATGATAAGCTATAGTGGTAGCAACCCCTAAGTACAATAGGAGTTATTTTGTTACTCTTTTTATTAACGCAAGTCCTGTTCATTTTGTTGAATATATTCTATAAGGTGGGGTTTTTTTTTGTTAAACAGAAATTGCCATTGTCTGTGGAATATATATGGTCATATAATGAATATTGTTATATTCTGTAAAATGCATTTTCTATTTATAATTAAGGCTGGAAGCTCTGCTGTGAAGATGCTTGAACGGGAGGTGAGCATCTTAAAAAGAGTGAACCATGAGCATATAATACATTTAGAAGAGGTGTTTGAGACTCCTAAGGTAAGGCTTTGCTAATGGCAATACTCTGAAGGTTATTAATATTTAATGTTAAAGAAATCAATAAAAGCTTTTCTTTCTGCATTCTGAAGTATTCCTCTTGCTTTATAGTAAACACCCCTCTGCTGTGGTACATTTCTTTTCATCGCTGATAACTAGAAAGTTGTTGAGATATTTACACTTTAATTCTTGCTAAGTTCTTTGTAGGCAGAAAATATAAACCCTTTTGCCAGCAGTTGGAAAGGTAATCAAAATCCAAGTTCTTGTGATGTCACTTCCCTTTTAAAATGACTAGCTTGTTGACCCTACTTATTTATGTGACTTTCTCTAAGGGAAGCAGACAACTCTTAGACTTCGCTTTGGTTTTTATTTATAATTTTTCTTTTGTGAATTCACAACTCAGTTCTTTCTTTTCTTTCAGGATTAGCTAGTTTATTGTCTGCTAGTGTCATAGTGAAGTTTATTTTTTATCTTTTCATATTTGTTGTAGCACCATCCGAGGGAGCAGTACACTCATTACAGTTGTATCCCTGCCATTTTTTACAGGCAGAAAATACCCATCCAGAAGCTGGCTTTCAGTTTTGGTTTGCCCCAGATATTTCTGAGAAAATGGAATGCCAGAGCTGGATGGAAACTATGACGGAAGCTTTTTTTTTTTTTTTTTTTTTTTGAAAGCTTTTTTTGAAAGTTAAGTAGAGCCATTTTCTTAGTCATTTACTTTACCATGTGCAAAAGGGGGTTGTTGCTGTGTTTGACAGCAAAAGCTCAAGACATTGTAATGATGCCATTGTACGATATCCATTACAGTGGCACAGAGTATTTTTCAGGAGTTATAAGAATATATTTTATCTAATTAGTCAAATGTCACCTGTGTAATATGTATTTATAATTTTATTCATAGTCATTGAAAAAACCATGTTATGTCTTTAGATATAGAGATGGCTTTATAGGATTCTTTTTTTAAAGATCCAAAGGGGTAGCCATGTTAGTCTAGTTCAGCAAAACAAACAAGGAGTCTGGTGACACTTTTAAAGACTAACAAGATGCCCAGTGAGAAACCCAAACAAGCTTTGAAATCCCTGTTATTTTTTGGAATATTTTATTTCTGTTGTTCATGTTCTTGAAAATTCAAAAGTTTGTTTTAGTGCTCAAAATATTCAGTCTTGTATAGAAAAGAAAATCACTGTTTTGGTTCTTTATTTAGCGAATGTTCCTTGTAATGGAGCTGTGTGAGGATGGAGAACTTAAAGAAATTCTTCACAGGAAAGGGCACTTTACAGAGAACGAGACAAGGCACGTAATTCGAAGCCTTGCATCAGCAATAGCATATCTTCACAAAAAAGGTAAGGATGTTCATTACTTGCATTTTATTCATTGGCTCTGAATGTCAGTTTCTGTTTAAGAGCAATAGTAATCTCTGCTTATATATATATATTATTTATTTCCTAGTGTACTGGTGTCCCTGTGGCCTAGAAATGAAACATCCTACATTAGTGCTTCCCCTACATACACTATTTAAACTGTTAACATTTTCTTATACTCCTTTGTTCCTGCACCATCTGAAAATAACATACATTTTTTTTTCTGAAATCTCAACCATTTTGTATTACAGCATTAACTTATTTCAGCAGCTAAGTAAATAGTCTATTACAGCAGCGAGAAAGAAGCAGGCGTGGAATGCTCTAGATATTCTTTAATTGTCTGTCTTCTACTTAGTGGGATGCAGTCAACATCGTCATTTTAATTCACTCTAGGGAAACATTAAGATCCTGCATAGTCCATGACAGAGTTAACCAATTCAGCGAGAAAACTAAAGTTCAGTGTATCCAGTTACTTCTCCCTATATTGTAGGAGTATGAAGATTTGTATTTGAATAACACAGAAAACTTTATTCATCTATATATTTTGGAATTAGTTGGAGGAATTAGCAAGCTCCTCTTTTCTCCCTCCCAGACACATGATTCCTTGTTTGTGGAATGGCCCCTTCTTTAAGGCAAGTATGGTTTGGTCTTCTCTGTACTTTTTGGTGGGCAGAAAAAGGGAAAGAAAGAATCCTGCAGTCCCATCCTCTTTGGTCAGTTGGATATGAGAAGAGACTAGATTTATGGAAATATATGCTCATTTTGTAAATCTATAGTCCACTATTTTTTTTCTATAAGATGTTCACAGAGCAATGCAAACTGTTTTTCTTACTGCAGATCATCAGGAAGATGGATCCAAATTTTGATCCAGATTTGGAATCTTCATATAAGACTCCTTTTATCAAAGGACAAATACTCCTTCCTCTTAAGTCTGAAATGGAAAGCTAAATTTATTTAAGCAAACTCATTTGAATTAAAACAAACAAGGAGTCCTGTGACGCTTAAAGACTAACAAATTTATTTCTTGTGATTTCCGTGGGATAAAAACATTTGTCAGAGTATTTGGACTACAACTGATAAAAATATTTTTGTTTGTTGTTCTTGACAGATATTGTTCATAGAGATCTAAAACTGGAAAACATTTTAGTTAAAAGTAGTGAAACTGATGAAGAAAATGAAATGAAATTAAATATAAAGGTAAGACTAGAAATTGTAACAAGTCTTTGCTTTGAGCAATGGTTTAGATATCTGGGTATCAAAGTCAAGTCCCCCAGTAATGCCTATTTGTAGCTTTTGAATAGGGTCACTACATTGGAATGTGAAGAACACAATGAAATCAGCCCAGCCTAATGCGGACACTTTTGAAAGGGTCATTTTGGAAGCTATGTGCCAATGCTGAAGGAGATCTCCCTACCCCTTTTTTTATCTTTGGAAATATCAGTGGTATACTTTTAGGTCCTAAGTAAGGCATACTTCATCAATCTACCTCTATATTAGGATAGTTCCAAACTCTTAGTTACAGTAAGTTACCAGGAATTCTAAACTATAATTAATATTTAAATTTTGCATCTTGCCTATTTAATGTAAATGTGTTAGTAATTTAGAAGAAGCATTTCCAGACTAATGATATACCATTCTAGGCTTTGGATATTAATACATATTTACTAGCTAAACACAATTAATGGGCTATGTACATCTACCTATAGATCTTTATTGTAATAATTGGGCATTCATGGCTAATAAATGATATGCTATACCATCTACCAGTTCATTTAAGCAATAGTTGCTATGAGTTATTACAACCTTGTGTGCTGGGAGCCTACTCTGAAGTCTGGACCAGGGCAGCAGAACATTTCCCACATAAGTGCCTGTAATATTTGTTGTTTTCCCATCCCTCAGCCTTTTGTTGTTGTTGTTAAAGAGTGAGCCTGTGAGGTGAAGGAAGCCAGCAGTGACTTAACAGGCAGGCACAAACAACACATCCTGCACTGCACTCAATGGCTGTGTCTACATTGCAAAGCATTTTTGAAAAAACTTTTTTTGAAAAAAATTATTTCAAAATATATTCAAAATAATTATCTTGAAATAACTTTTTTCAAAAATGTTATTTTGGGAGAACGGTCCGAGGACGGCTCCTTGTCCTGAAATTCTGCAGCTTTTTATTTTTTTTGGAAGTGAAAGTCTACACTGGACTTCCTTTTTCAAAAAAAAAGAAAGCCAATGGGAGAGAGAGGCAGGCTTTTTAAAGCCTTTGCTGTGTCCAGCAATGGCTTTTATCGAAAAAGCTATCTCAAAAAAGGCTTTTACTTTTGAAAAAGCTGTTGGGTTTAGCTTTTTTGAAAAAGCATGCTGGTATCTTGAAATACTCACTTGCTTTTTTGGCAGCACTAAACCTGGTTATGTTTCAAAAAAAGCCTTTTTCGAAAAAAGCCATCACCGATGCGATGAAGACTTTTTTTTTTTTTTTTTTTAAAAAGCCTGCCTATCTCTTTCATTGGCTTTCTTTTTTTCGAAAAAGAAAGTCCAGCGTAGACTTTCAAATTTGGAAAAAAAAAAAAGCCACGGTATTTCGGGGCAAGGAGCTGGTCCCCAGACCATTCTCCCAAAATAGCATTTTTGAAAAAAGTTAGTTTGAGATAATTATTTTGAATATATTTCAAAATAATTTTTTCAGAAATGCTCTGCAATGTAGACATAGCCAATGTAAGTAAAGAAGAGTGCAGTGGAACGAAGCTAGTGACCAGCCAAGCGACTCCTTTAGAAGAGGTGCAGAACAGCCTTCATCTTTTTCTCTTGCTTGAGCAGCTGAAGCATGCTTTCAACAGCTCCTCTCCCCTTTTGCTGTATGTTCCCTCTCAACTTCCCTACTGCTGTGCAGGGAGCATACAGGCAGTATTGGGAATGTGCCACATGGGAGCATGCAGTAGTCACTGCTAGAGTAAGAAGTTGTCTTCTGGCATCAGTCCAAACTCTCAGCATGGCTCTAAACAAACAACTTTCTGATCTGCCAGAAGTTTGGTTTTACTTCTCTTGATGTTTCTTCCTGATTTCTATCCGTTTTCCACCATGGACTGTATTTGATGAGTTCCTCTGGTGTCAGTGGTAGGTTTTAGGTGAGCCTCTCAGCTTGCCCTATCAACAAGGAAAGCAAAATTTGTACATTGCCCTTGGTGTATTCCGTCCTGGTGAACTCTTGGTCTAAGGTTATCCTGAATATCAGAAAAGGAAAAGAAAAAGGAAAAGGCTTTTAAATATCTTACACTTAGATCAGGGACATCAAACTTATGGCCTGTGGGGCGGATCCAGCCCACCAAGGGCACTGATTTGTAGAGCTCTGCAAATCCACAGATATCTGCAGATATCTGCTTTGTATCCGCATCTGCGGATACAACATGGATATCCGTGGACCATTTCTTGGGGATGCAAGTCGGATACGGATCCACTTATTTGCATCCGCGCAGGACTCTACTGATTCGGTCTTCAGAGTTGCTGCCTGGACTGTGCCTGGCAATTCTGCAGCAGCAGCAGCGAACAGCAAAGACAGACTGCCACCAGGAGATGAGGGCTAAGTGTGCTTCTCACTCACTCACAGGATCCCAGTCAGAGCACAGGGGAACAAAGGAAGTATTCCAGCCAATCCAAGATCAGCTCTGCTGTGGTCTGCCAACCAACCAGAATCTCAGTCACCAAAGGCTGCACTGGGCTCCTGGAGAGTGCCCGCAGCACCCCTCACCCCAAATATTCACTGTCAGTCAGTCAAAACAAACAAGAAGTCTTTTGGCACTTAAAGACTAATAAATTTATTTACTGCATGAGCTTTCAATGGGGAAAATCCCACTTATTTAAAGCATCTGACAAAGTAGGATTTTCTCTCATGAAAGCTCATGTAATAAATAAATTTGTTAGTCTTTAAGTGCCACAGGACTCCTTGCTTGTTTTACTGAACTAGACTAACATGGCTGCCCCTTTGGAACTAGTCAGTCAGTCAGCACGCTAATTTGATTGACAGCACATTGCACAAATCACAAATAAGAAAGGAAAAAGTAGCAGGGGCCCAAGGCAGCTGGGACTGAGCCCAGCCAAAGGCCAATGTACTGAATGTAGTGAGTGGGCAGGGAGCTGGGGAGGCAGGGTCCCTGCCTGCCTGTGTCTGTGACTGTGACAGACTAATTGCCTGCCACCATGTGGTAGGGGAAGTGGAAAGGGAAGGGGTGTCTGGGAGCTGCCCAGCAGGAGAGGTTCTGGGAGCCAATGTGGGGAAGGGAGCCCACAGGGCAGGGAAAAGGGAAGGTTTCCGAGCCTGTGGGAAAGGGGAGCCCAGGCCACTCAGTATGGTAGGGGAAAGGTTTGGGGAGCCTGTGCGGACACATGGCCCTCATCAGGTGTCTTGCCCTCCAGCGTGGCCCCTCACACTGAATGAGTTTGACAGTCCTGACATAGATAGTGTAACAAGTTGCGCAGCGAGGCAGTTATGGAACAAACAGCGACACAGATTATCAGTGCTTGATACATGGTAACGTACGTGTACAGAAGAAAAGGAGTGGAGTCCTTCCTGCTTGAGGTAGGAGGTTGAATGAGAATCTGAGAGGTCCTGTCAAACTCCATTATCTCTGACTACAATGGTTCAGCTACAAAGAGTGAACACTAGGTTGGAGCGAACTTTCATTGTGCATCATTTTACTACTGTGTCATTTCCTGTAGGTGACCGATTTTGGTTTAGCTGTACAGAAAGCAGGTGGTAGCGAAAGCATGTTTCAGTCAACCTGTGGGACTCCTACCTACATGGGTAAGTGCAGCACTTCATACAATTTTTGAATGTTTGTTTATACTCATCACACAAAGACGTAGTGATAACTCTCCATGTTCTTTCTTGCTCACAAATAGCTGTGAAAAGAGAGGTGCCTTTTTCTAAGCTCTTTTTGTCAAGAATTTCCCTCTTTTCCTATAGAAATTGCCATACCAAATCAGACCAACAATCTGCCTGATATTCTGTCTTTGACAGTAACCTGTACCATATGCTTTGGCTGGAGGGGCAAGTAATAATAGTGGAGAAATTTCCTTCTAGTCTTTGGCAGTTGGGAAGAAACTTGTGTCCTGAAGCATAAGGATTTATATTACTTAAAAACTTCGTATCCTGTCTTGTGTAAATGTAGATGTTCATGGTATCCATATAACTGTTTAATCCAGTTTTTTTCTCCTACTAAATTCTTGGCCTGTACTGTGGCAGTAATTTCTGCAAACTAGAAATGCATTGTGTTGAATTTTTGTTCCCAGTACAAAAAAAGATAGCATAGCTGGATGCTAACAGTCTAAGACTAATATTTATTCAGATATCATTCATTTCTCCTTCCTGTGGGAAAACTGGCTGGAAAGGTCTTGGGTCTTGCAAGGAAAGCTCATACTGTGGACCCAAGGGAAAGAGGCATCAACCCATCCACTACCCCCTTCTCTCCCAAAAGCAGAATCTCAACCCTTAGGCCTGCTCTACACAGGTCGACATAAAGCCACTTATAACAAGCCTCTACAGCCTGCATCTTCACTCACATGGCTATAAATTTGAACTAACTGCTGCTGTTGTAACACCACTCCATTAAGAGGTGTAGTGTTTTGGTCAATTTTGATAATGCAGTTCAACATCAGTGTAGATGGAGAACAGTTTAATGCGATGTTACTGGCCTCAGGGATCTATCCTAGAATTCTGTTCTTGCAACTCTGTCTTTCCTGGTCTGCTGCACCTTGGCAACATCATCAGCAAATAGCTCCTAGTCTGCAGGCAGCCCCATGGAGGTTTGAATTCCATCTTAGGCAGCATGGAGAGCTTTTCATCTGAGCAGGCAGAAGTTGAAGTAGCCTGGAATGCTGTGCTGGGGCCCACTATTTTTAGGGGCTCTGCATTCTGGGGCCCCTAAAAATAGACAATGGAGCTGGAAAGGTGCATTCCGAGTCCTACCATTTAAAAATAGTGTGCCCCAGAATGCAGCATTCTGGTTCCATTTTCTATTTTTAGGGGCCCCCTGAATGCAGAGCCCCGAAAAGTAGCAGGCTCTGGAGCCATGTTCCATTGTGTTTCAGCCGGCAGGGAGGGGGAGATTTTAAATCTCCCTCCCTGGGCTGACTCTCAATTTATACTTTAATCCTTGTGAGCAGGTATTGGTGTCTTAGATCTGATCAGCCTTTGGGGTGAGGAGTCAGTATTTTTTCAGCTCTGAACCAGCAAAAGGAATCATGACATTTATGAAAAATTTTTGCATGGTCTGCTCGAGAGGGTGTACAACAGGGACAAGCAGCACTTCTGCATTGATATCAAAGAGCCTTGGCAGGCATATCAGAGGACTAGGGAGGTGAATAGTCATTCGTGGTCCATGCAAAAGACATGCAGGTATTATGAGGACTGGGTGCAATTCTTGGTCTTGATCTAGCCAGTATGCCACCACATAAGATTGATACTTTGAAAGAATCCAGTATAAATGAGGATGACTCTGTGGACAAGAAGGAGTTAGAAGAGGAGCAAAATGGGGTTTGAGAGAGTGGGATATTAGTTCTCCTGAACAACCAGGATCTGTTTATCAACCCAGAGCAGGCTGCCCCACCTCAGGATGGCATCAGTGACTGAAATGCAGGAGAAGGCACATCAGGTGAGTGTTTTAACCAAATCTCTCTGCTATGCTCATTTCACAGTTGTGTTCTGTTATAGCTGCTCGGGGTGGAGGGTGGATGCAGAGCTGGTGGGCGGGGGGGGGGGCTGCAGAGCTGTGGGGGATTGGGGCAGGGTTGTGAGGGAGGGGAGTACAGCTGCAGCCTGTCTCTCCTTGTGCCCTGACTGATTGGAAACTGACTGCAAGGAGAAGCAGGTCACAGCCATGGGAAGCAGGGTTTCTCCACAGAAGAGAGACTGAATAGGGCTCTTATCTCACTCTTATGTGGCACTTCGTCCCTCCCCCCCCCCCCAAAAAAAAAAAACCAAGGAGTCGTGTGGCACTTTAAGAATAACATTTATTTTTCGCATGAGCTTTCGTGGGAGAAAATCCCACTTCCTTCCGAGCTACACTTAGAAACTTGTTAGTTAGCATGTTCCCAAGTGACATCTACGGAAGAATGCACTGATTTCAAAAAAGCTGAAGAAAAACTTTGCCCTGCCACTCAGTTATTAAAGTTACGGGCATGATCATGGCAAACAGCAGGACAGCATACAGGCTAGGCCTCCCCACCCCCACCCCTACTGCTCACGGCAGCTGTTCCGTTTTGCCCAACATGACCTTCAGAAGACAGATATTGCACATGGTTGACTAGGGAAGAAAGTTCAAAAATAGTCACCCCACAAGGGATCCTCCTCCCAAGGTATCCACCTCCCCTTCCTTGTGTTGTGCCTCTCCACCATGCTCCCTATCCAGTTCTAATTGTTTAGAGGCATCTCCTTGGGGTTATTGAGTCCCCAAGCTTACCGTTCCTTGAAAAGCGGTCTGAGCAGTGTGACTGAGCACTGTGTTATATTAAGGTTGGAATGTGCTTCTCTATAGAGTAAAGTTTTGAGAAATCAGGGGAGTTCTAATAGCAATATTTGATGCTTAGCATTACGCTGGTTCACCTAACAATGGGAACTGTCTTTTTTGCTCATTACAGGGGATTCATCAACCTTGGGAGTTGAATCCTGCAGAGCGCTTTTAGCATGATTAGGAAGAGGAAGCATGAATCATGGGACAGCATGTGCTTAGAGCTCATGCAGTCCTCTGTGGCAGTGGATATGGAGCTGAGAGCATGGTGGCTCTCCCTGTCTGAGAAATTAAGTTTGACATGGAGGACAGAAGAGCAGCATGGGACCAGGATCAGAAACGCCGCAAGAGATGCTGTGGATCATGTACCATCACTCTAACACGCTGAGATGCCTGGTTGAGGTCCAGGAAGAACAGCATCCAGAGGGGGTCTTCCTCAACCCCTGGAGACTGTACCTCAAGTTGTGGTAGACAGTCTCACCTACCACTGGTCAAGGACAAAGAAGGGCAGGGTGCAATTTGTGGTTGCCTCAACACCATTGCTTGCAGGCAGAGCTCTACAACATCCCCTTTAAGAGATGCACCGTCCAGGTCCCACCTCTTCAAACCCCAGCCAATCCAAAAAATGTGAACATAATAAATCAAAACCTGTTTTCAGTACCTGTTTGTTTTGAGTGCCATGCTTACAATGCCTTATGATCTACAGAAGGGGAGGTGGGTGTTAAGTAACGTGGGATGGGGAGAGAATGATTTGACTTGACTTGACTTGACTTGACTTGACAGCAGTCATAAATATCACTGCTGCTTATTGCAAAATCATGCTTTCAATGCTTCCCTGATCTGCAGGTCTCCATGGTGAGCTCACATTATAACTCTTGCATCTGGTTGCTCAAAATTTGCAGCCAGCCTTTTGGCCTCGGCAATCCAGCCCAGAGAGAACTTTTCCCCCAACTCCTCACAAATTATGGAGCACACAGCAAGCACTTACAATGTTGGTATATTTTTCTCACATAGGTCAAGCCTAGTCAGTATGCTCCATCACCTTCCCTTTAAATGCCCAAGTGCACGCTGTACCACCATTCTGCACCTGCTGAACCGGTGACGGAAATGCTCCTTTTTGGCATCCAGATGACTGGCATATGGCTTCTTTAGCTAGGGGAGCATTAGCCAGGATCCCCCAGGATCACTAGTGGCATTTCAGCATCCCCATGCTTATTTTTTGGTCAGAGGAGAAGGTGCCTGACTGCATATTTTGGAACAGACCTGAGTTCCAAAGGATATGCATGTCATGAACCTTCCAAGACCACCTCACATTAATGTCTGTGAAACGACCCTTGTGATCCACAAGAACCTGCAGAACCACTGAGAAGTACCCCTTGTGGTTTATGTACTCACCGGCAGGGTGCTCTGAGGCTAAAATGGGGATATGTGTACCATCACCCCTACAATTATGGAACCCCATAGCAACAAACCTGTCTATTATGTCCTGGACATTTCCCAAGGTCACTACCCTTCTCAGCAGAACTCTATTTATGGCTCTGCACACTTGCATTACTGCCTCTCCCACAGTAGACTTCCCAACTCCAAATTGGTTTGTAACTGACTGGTAACAAGGAGCAACAGTGGCCCAGGAAAAGAGCTGGAGCCCAGACCCTGTGCCCTCCCCCCCAGTCCCAGTTCTGGGCCTGGGCATGATCTGGTCCCTGGGCAAGGCCCAGATTGGGCTCCTGCCACTGTCAGCTCAGCCCCAGATCCCTGGCCAGGGACGCGGCCAGGGAAGAGAGCCGCCACCATGGGAGGCCTGGCCTCAGGGCACTGGCGCTGGAACTTGGGGCACGAGCTCCTTGTGCCGAGCGCCTGCAGCATCACTGCTAGTAACAGTCTGGAACTGCAAGCTTCTACAGAGTGAGGGCCACTCGCTTCTCTGCTGTCAGAGCTGGTCTCAAGTGATTATTCATATGCTGCTGTGCTGGGGAGAGCTCTTTGCAGAGTTCAAGGAGAGTGCCCTTTTACATGTGGAAGTTGTGTAGTCACTGCTCATCATCCCACAAGGTCAGCACGATGCAGTCCCACCAGTCTGTGCTTGTTTCCTGGGCCCAGAACCAGAGTTCCACAGGCTGCACCAAAGAGGAATTATTTCCTCGATGGCTTCTAGCAGGGCAGCCTCAGTAACATTGCAGGTTTCTGCACTGTGGATCCTGCTGCACTGCTGGAAATACTGTAGAATAAGCTGGGAGGTGTTTGAAACACTGGCAGTAACACTGCAGAGCTGAGCAGGCTTCATGCCTGCAGCAGATAAAAACTGTGTGAACAGCATTTTCTGCATGTTTGTTTGTGAGAAGGGGGGGAGGGCCACAGTGCATACCAGGACAGCTGACTTCCCGCAAGCCACAATACTTAGTTGCACTGTGGGATGGCTACCCACAGTGCAGTACTTTCATATCCAATCTAACAGCAAGTAAGGGGGATGCAAGGAGTGCAGAGTGAGCATGTGTCTCTGATTTTATCAATTTGGTGTCCCAATATCCACTTTAAATCTTGTCCCAATGTAGACATGTCCTTACTCTGGCCTTCTACATGCTCACTACTTGTTAATAAATAAAACCTCTACCTAAAAACAGGAAGCTTGTGCTTCTCAAATTTCACATACATCCTCCCCTCCACCCCAACCTTCCTCAGATAAAAAAGAAGGTCCTGGAGACCACGGTCTTCCTAAACTTTTGCAAGGGAAAAAGAGGTACAGTGGGGTTAAACACCAAAGCTAAGTCTACATTTAAACTGCTACCACAGCACAGCTGCAACACTAAAGCAGTTCCTTTTGCTGTAGGTAATCTATCTCACAAGAAGTGATAGTTAGCCCAAAAGAAGAAATCTCCTCTCAATGAACTGCTCTCTGCACTGGAACTTAGTTCTGCTTAACTATGTCATTCAGGATGTCAGTTTTTCAAACCCCCAACTGATGTAACTTGGTGACACCCTTTAAATGTAGACATGGTCTAATATTGCTTCTTACAGAACCACTCGTATGGCTGTTCCTGTTTCTGTTGGTGACTAATATTTGATGCTTTGGAAGAAGTTGAAAGAAAAATTGAAGTGGATAATTATGGAGTAATCTGGCCATGTCTCAAATTTATTAAAATGTTCTTCTTCGCTCCCAAATCTGTTAGTGGATGGCTTATGACCTTCTAAACATCTTTTTAAAATCTTGCGTAATGTGGGGGTCCACAAACTTACAATATCTAATTCTGTTTTAGCTCTTACTGAACTCTGCTTCCATGATACATTTAGGCAATGAGGTTTTACAGATTGTTTGCCTGACCGTGTATGGTTAACAAAGTGAAAACAGATCTACATCTGAGAAAGATTATGAAGAAAAAAATCTTTAGCACTGGAGGCATTTCAGCCTGCAAAATATTGGTATCTTAACATATTTTTTAAAAGGATGGTTCTGGGTAGGCTGAAATCACTACAGTCAGGAGCTAACTTTTACTGTTAATTTAGAAATAGCTGTTCTTTCTATTTAGTGTGTATAACAAGTACAAGTTAGGCACTTAAAAATGCTGAGGGCTGCATTTTCTGATGATGTCATTCTATTACCTTTGTTGGAGTTATGTCATTGAAGAAGCTGGCTCTATATCTTTTACTGTTTTGGAGATATGAAACTGTATAAATTTGCCACCTCTAGCACTTTGCAATGTAATAAAATTTCCCCCCTGCATTTAACAGAATAGAATACTAGTATAAAATGTTTGTAAGACATATTAGATTTCTAACTGATCTACTGATTTATGGCTTTTGATACATTTGGCAAATACTAACAACAGAAAAAGCTCCCTTACAGTTTTGTGTACTAGTTGTAATATCATGTATCATTCTGTAGCTCAGCAGTTCTTAACCACTATGTTGGGACACATTACTGTGTTGCCACAGCGGTAAGCATGTCACGGAGAGCCAGCAAGTTGACTGGATTCAGCCTGGGTGGGGAGGGCTGGTGCATCTTTGTCAAAACTCGCAAATGGTTGAGAACCACTGCTGTAGCTTGAGACTTTGAGCTAGAGTTAACTACTTTGAAAAAGGAGATTTTAAATTACAATACAATGTTATATATGATATTAAAATTGTTATTGAAGTAGAGACAGTTAATCAGGGTTTGCTGAGGTAGGAGGACAACACCTGCTAAAATAGTGTCAGTTTGCTCCAATGCTGCAAAGGTTGAGGTACTGATGCATGAAACATATTTAGCTTTCTCTTTCTCTCTGGGGCAAAACATGTCATCTTCATTGATTCTGGGAAGAAAGACCTCAAGTCTTGCAGTGAACTCATGACCTTCAGTCCCACAGTGTAGTATATAAAGCACCGCCAACTTGTCCTGAAAACAGTATTTTTTAAATGTGATTATATCAACATAAAAATGATTAGTGAATAGATACAGTATATGCATTTTGTAATTTATGACATATAGAAACAAAGCCAATTGAGTACTCAAAAACATTTTTATTTTCAGGATTAATTTTATAAATTTTTTTGTATACTGTAAGAATATAGCTTAGACAATATGTGCTACTGAAAGACCTATTAAGAAAAAGTAAATATTTTTATATATTCAACTTATATTTCAGAAAGGAAATGTGTTTCTGTGGTGATATGCAGTAATTTCAATCTGTATTTTATAAATAATGTTTTAACAATTTACAACTTGAGAAACCATACTATGTTTAGTTGCACAGCTAATGTCATAGTGTCACCATCCTGTAAACAGCTAAATGATAAAAGTGAGGACACAGCAACATGAATTGTTAAGGCCTGTACATTATTCATTTAAACATCTGCTGTTGGTTCTTTTTTTCATAGGGGAATAAATTATACCACATCAGCACATTCTTTATGCTTTGTGTTTAAGCATTCAAAAGTAATTTTTTCTATTATTAATACTATTTTTTCTGCTTGGTTGGTAGCCCCAGAAGTTATCAGTGCCCATGACTATAGCCAACAGTGTGACATCTGGAGCATAGGCGTCATTATGTACATGCTGTAAGTAGTTGGTAAAATTAATATAAATTTTTCTGTGCCTTTATAATAAAATTGCTTATACATTTTCATTAATATAAACAGTAAACTTGTATGCAAAGAGGTTATATAGACTTGTCTCAAAGATCACCAATCTATATAGGAAATATATTACAAATGACTGTCCAAAAATTTGAAGAATACACATTTTGTTACAACCCTGTTCATAGTCCTGAAATAACATCTGATTACAGACACATTGGGATGTAATTCTAAAAAATTAAACTCAGGATTTAGGTATTGTCTTTTTAACATGCTGGCTTGAGGTATGTATGTGGAATTGGCTATTGACTTGCAAATTGTAGGGTAAATCCTCAAATGAAACGCACAGCCCAAGTTAAAAAGCTGCATACTCAGGGAAGTGTGCATGAGTGTAGGGCTCAGGCAGCACTTGTCTAAATAGTGCTGCAGCATGAACTAGAGAGGTGTGAATTGTAGAATGCTCTAAAATGTGTGTCACTCAAGAGCCTGGTGTAGATCATGCTAGGCTAGTATGAGCTAAAAGGTATCTAGTTCATGTTAACATAGTCCTATCTGAAATATAACTGCATCAGTGTGAATTACGTATCTTTTAGATTGCATCAGTACAGTCTGCCTGGGATAGTTACTGTGTGACACCTTTCGGGTGTTCTATGGTTCACACCCCTGTGGTTCACACTGCAGTGGTTGTCTCCTTTTCTCCAGTTTATAATAGGTGGCAAGCAGTTATGAAGTGCAAGTGTTGTCTAACTTCATATAGCAGTGGTGATGAATTTCCACTTCATTCTGGATTTTACATGTCTGTCTGAAAAGATGCTGTACTTGACTCTTTGTGATCTGCTTTGATAGCTATCAAAGCATGCTGTTGTGGGGGGGGGAGGCAAGCTTTATATTTTACATGATTATATGTGTGTCTTTAATATAGCTTCTCATAATATTTACCATGGCTAGACAGCAGCACATTCATTGTTACCAAATAATAAGATCTTATTTCTCAGAAAGATGTTTCAGAATTACTTATTAGCTGAAAAATCATGAGCATATCCCAGTTATTAAAAACAAATTACAGCAAAAATACAGCAATGTCCTGCATAATACAATCTATAAAGAATTTAAAGTGAGAGTTATGACATTTTAAAGCTCATGTTGCTCCCAGAGGCTTTTTTTGGTTTAATATTTGTATATTCTTAATTTTTCTCTTGGTCTCATTCTCTTCTAAGCTGCCTTCTCCTTTGTTTGTTGTTTTAATACATTGATTTTATTTAGAGCCTTGCTTCCTTCTGTTTCATCTAATGGCATACTTTCTATCCCAAGACTTCTATTTCTCTTGCATGCAGTCAGAGCCTTTGATGACAGCCTTTGTGTAGGTACACATGTTTTCACAAACTGGCAGATATGCAATTCATATGCTCATACCTTCCCCTTTTTTAGATTTTTTTCCACTTCTGTCTTTTGCCGTACTTTAGATCCTCCTTTTCTTGGTTGTCACCCCTAGTCCCCCCCCCCCCCCCACACACACACTCTTTTTTTATTTCGGGGTTTTTTTGTTTTGGTTTGGTTTTGGGTTTTTTTTTTGGTTTTTTTTTTTACTTTGCAGCTAACCCACCTTTCTTTTTGTTTGTAGCACGCTGAAGGCTTCACTGTAGTTTTATTACCTGTATTCTTATTCTTATTATTTCTAGTGTGCATTGAGTTACACAAGCTTTTTTTATGCTCAGGTAGTATCAGTTTTATGGTCTGACTTTATGGTGTACCGTATTAATGTTGGCATGGCGGCAGTTATAGCTGCACAACTTGGTGCAATAGAATATATTGCAGAAAATGGGCATTAGAAATTGGGTGATTTGATTGCAGACACAGCTCAGAATTCTTATTAGCCAATCAGCACCATTCACTGCTCAGAACTTGTAAAATTCAGGGCACTGAATTGTGTTGCTCTCAGTCACAGCTCAGAACTTCTGCCCTTATTCCTTAATTAGCAATATGCATATTTTATATTAGCATTTTATAATCACAACTGTGTCAGAACAATGTAGCATTAATTCACACCTAGTTGTGTTGACAGCACAAGATCGAACATACTGTACATGAATTAATAGAATCCATTCACGCTTCTTTTATTGCTTAATTTGAAAATAACATTAGAGAAAGCCATAGTGCATTCTTCTGTTTTAACGCGTCGTCTTGCAAGTGTTCCCTCCCTGGCCCTCAGCATCATGACATGAGTTTTTGGTTCTCCCTTAATGGGTTTGAAGAAGCTATTACAACCATTACTGCTGCTATCACAACTTTGATCCTTCTCCGCTACTGTTATGGCCTCCCTTTTAATTTGCTAGCTGCCAAGGATCTTGCAGTACTGCAGATGGCATGCTCCATCCTGACATCAAGTGTATTATTGCCACACAGGCTTGATCTCTGTTCATCTGGGGGGCATAAGGTGACTTATGAAGTCAGTTTTCCTGAGTGATAATGTACAGGACTGTCTCTGCATAATGGAGCAATGCCAGCATGATGCATTTTTGTATATAATTTAAGTGGAGGTATATGTTAAACTTTCCATTTCATTTCTCTTTTAATGTGTAGTAATAGAATCATAAACAATAGTAATCAATGAAGAGAGTCCATTAAAGTGTAGAACTATGTTAGCCCACTGATGAATAAAGGAATCTTGTTGCTCAGTATGCTGAAAGGATACCTAAATTCTGCTGTGTGCTGGAAAGGGATGAAGAGTTTCTTTCTAATGTGCAATTAGCACTGACAGTTTTCTCTGTGGCAATTCAGAGACTGCTAATAGAGACAGCTAGCTAACATGTTACCCCATGGATGAGGTTTTTATGGAAGGAGGCAAATCTAGGCTCTCCCTCCCATTGACTAGTGCATACATTGCTCATATCAGCAACAAGTAGCTGACAATGGATGGGGTACACAAACCTCCTCGCTGTCTAGTACTTACAACATGAGAGAGTAAAATTAAACTAGTCTTAAAATCCTCTTTTCTTGAAACTGAATGAGATCCATGGGGGGTGGGGGGAGTGAAGCATAAAAGCAAACAGACTAGTTTTTGTTAAAATGATTTTGAGATTCAAGCTTTGGGGGAGCAAAAAGTGCTAAAATATTAATTTTATGTTTTTACCTTAACAAAGTTAAAAATTAAACTGAAGGTAAAAGAAGTCCCAGGATAATAATTCTAGAGTTTGATAGAAAGTGACAGACATCCTTCACTAGGAGATGCCAACTGTATTCTCGGTAGCTACTTCGGTGTTTTGAGAGTAGAGTTAAAAACTTAATTTGTAACAACTAATTTATTTGATTAATTTAGGCTTTAGTTTCTTTACTGTTTTCCAATAGTCCAAGAGTAGAATTTAGTCACTATTTGAAAGTATTTGCTGTGTAATTCTTTGTCTATGGATTGTTCACAGCTTGTTATGAATATTTGATATTTGAAATTTAATTTCTGTTAGTATTTATTGAGAACAGAGGTCATATGTTTTCTGATTTTATTCTCATTCAATAGAGTCTAGTTTCCATAGTGAATACTGTAGTTTGTGTTTACAAATCCAAAATTTAAGTTTCATGACTATTATGTAGAGATGGCTTAGAATTTGGTGTTTTCGTTAACATTCCTGCAGGTAAACTCTAATATTCACTGAAACTAAACACAAATGGGGCATGATCATACGCAAAGAAGATGCATTTATTTCATATTTTAATATTTAATATTTTCACAAATGTTTTATAGGTATTTGCCCAGCATTGTTTTGAATATGTCCTTTTTTCTTTCCTCATTAATCATCATATAGTTAATATAAAGGAAGAAAATAAACAATGCAGTAATACTGTGTTGTATTATTTTCTTTAAGTATAAACTGAATTGGCAGACATCAAGGAAGTTGTTATATAATTTATTTGGTGCAGAGAAATACACACACACACACACTTACTTCTGTGACACTTCTGCAGCTTTCTTTTCTTAATCACTTTTCTGTTAACACCCTAGCTTATATTATGCCACATCAGACAATCTCCCCATTATGTAGGTAAAGTGTAGAGAGAGTAAATGTCAAATTTAAAAAGATCAGGGTTGCTTAATTTCCTGCAGTGAAAATTGAATTCGTGCAAAGCCATCATGAGTTTCCATGTTTCTGAACAGCTTATGTCAATTTTTTTCAATTTACAAATGAAAAAAAAAAGTTTTAACTGCTAGTGCCACAAACCCACTCTTGGCTCTGAGAACTGAATTCTTTCTGGCTCTTGTGACTGTGCTTATCACTATTTGAACAAACCCACTATTTGAAGAACCCCAAACAAAAGAATTTAGTAGGTATAAAAGTCTGAATGAACAATGATAATCATTTAGTCTGACCTCCTGTATAAACCAGACCACGGAGTATCACCTAGTAATTCCCAAACTGAGCTCAATGACTTGTGATTGAACTAGAGCATATTTCTTGATTTAAAGACATCAACTGATAGAACATCTTATCATGTCTCAGTAAGTAGCTTCCTATCCTCATTGTTAAAAATTTGCCCCTAATTTCCAGTTTGATTTTTCTAGCATCAACTTCCAAGCTTTGGATCTTGTTACACCTTTGTCAGGTTAAAAATCTGGGCTATAATAGTTGTCATCTCCAGGAGTGTCATTGGCCAGGGAAAGACCCGTGGCTTGGGCCACTCCCAGCCTTGCCCCCTGGCCCTAATCGGGAGTTGGGGCCCTGGGCTCCTGCCGCTGCCACCCTGGCCCCTGATCTCTGGCTGGGGATGGGGCCAGGCATGACAGTAGCTTCTGCGGGTGCCCTGGCCTGGGAGACACAGGTGCTGCCACAGCTGGCCTGGACCAAGATACTCGGCAAGAGATGGGGCCAGGAGAGGCAGGGGGTGCCGCAAGCATGCGAGGCACTGGTGCTGCGACTCGGGGCACATGCCCTTTGTGCCAGGCACAAGCTACACCCCGACCATCTCCCTGTGTAGGTGCCTAGAAACTATGATTAAGTCACCTCTTAACCTTCTCTTTAATACTTTAAAAATTTCTCCTGCTAAAACATTCTTTTCAGATCTTGAACCATTCTCATAGTTCCCTTCTAGACCTTCTCCATTCATACCGGTGTGTTTTATCCCTGTAGTTTTGTATGCCTGTTTGTTCCATCAGTATAAAATGGTAAAAATCTATTAATTGACCTTACTTTTATTATAGATTATGTGGTGACCCACCTTTTACAGCAAGCTCAGAAGAAAAACTTTTTGAACTGATAAAGAAAGGAGAACTGCATTTTAATAATACAGTGTGGCAAACAGTTAGTGAGGCCGGTAAGTAGCTATCCGTATGACAAAACAAACACCAGTAATGCACTAAAGAATTCGGCAAACAGTTACAGTGTTTTGGAGTCCTTTACTACCATTTAGTAATGATTTTCTCTTAAAAATAAAATTGAGGTTAAGAAAAAAAATAGTCTTAAAAGATTTCATGAACTAAGTTTCCCTTATAAGTAAAATATTCTCTGCTGAATTAAAGCACACAGAGACATTTGGGAGATGTGTTGGGTTTGCCATAATTAAAAGAAATGAGATTAATCCAAGCATCTTTTTATAGCTAAACACGTCCTTCAGCTACTTCTGAGAGTGGATCCTGCCCACCGAATCACAGCTAATGAATTACTTGATAACTTGTGGATAACAGTAAGGTTTTTGTTTTTCTTTTTGGGTTTTTTTTGGGGGGGGAGGGGGTTGTTCTTTTAAAACTTCCCTTCTTATGTGTTTGCTAATTGAATTTTGACCTTCCAGCTACCAATGCTGTATCACCTCTGTCCTTTCCACTAAGTAATCGTACATATCCTTTTCTTTGGCTCTGATCCAAAGCCCATTGAAGTCAATAGGAAAAACAACAGGAGTCTTGTGGCACCTTATAGACTAACAGATTTCTTCGGGCATAAGCTTTCGTGGGCTCCAACCCACTTTGTCAGATGCAAGAAGTGGGTTGGAGCTCATGAAAACTTATGCCCAAAGAAATCTGTAAGCCTGTAAAGTGCCACAGGACTCTTGTTGTTTTTGCTGTACACAGACTAATGCAGCTACCCCTCTGAAGTCAATAGGCGTTTCTTCACTGACTATGGTTTGGGTATGGCTCTTAATCTCTTACCAGGGATTGAGATTGCATTTCTGACCTAGTCTAGTTTATGTTGACTTCAAAAGGTGTTTTGTTTCCAAAAGGAAATACAGGATTAAAGCTAGCTGATTAAATCTCACAACGTTCCTGTAACATAGGGCAATATTATTATACCTGTTTTTCAGATAGGCATGTTGAGCCGCTGAGAAACAGTGACTTTTTTCAGGCAAGTGAGTAACAGATCCAGGAAGAAAACCTAGGAGGTCCAAACCTATTGTCTGAGTTCTGTAATCACTGCACCTTGATGCAGAACATCTGAACTCTGAGAATATTAAATAATCAGGTGGTTACCAAAATACATCCATCCCATTCTGCAGCTCATTGGAAGGTAAGGCTGAGATGGGGAGATATCTGCCACAATAGAAACAAAGTAGTAGTGGTAGCCATCTTTAATTGCTCTTGCATCTGGGCTCACAAAGGCAATTGGAGTTCAAGGATAATTTCTCAGTTGGGGAGGTAGAAGACATCTCCACATCAGACAGAATAAGTCACCAGTTTCTGCACCACAGAGCCACTCCAGCAACAAAGAACATGGCCCTGCTCCACCTCTACCTGAGCAGGGGGATCTCAGAGGAGAGAATCAACTACTGCCATGTCATTTTTTTTTTTTCTGGTCTTAGTTTCAGTAAATTCTTGGGGCAGGGCCGTAGCTAATCCTGACACTCCGTTAGTGGCCTTTGAAATGTGATAACACGTGACATACCAAAAGAACCTCCCTGTTCTGCGTGTCAATAAACTATAGGCCCGGAGATCTGCTTTCATTGTTGGTGTGTGGCTTACCAAACTATACATTAGTTCTATTGTAAACCAAATATAAGAGCTACAGAGTTCAAATAGAACACTCTCCTAATTCATAATAAACCTTTCTTTTTCATACTATGGATTTCCTAAACACTTGAGTTAGTTTACTATTTTTCTTCATTTTAAAAGTAAGCAGTAGAACAACTTTTCACAGATTTAGCTATGAGTTTTCCACAATCAAAGTCCTCTGTAAATTATTTTTCTATTTACTGGTAATTGTGTCCAACATCTGCAAATTTTTGTTTCAGCACAGAGCAATAACCCAGATTCTTTGTCAATCATCCTTACTCTCTCAAGCATGAGTGTACTGAAAAGTGGAGATCAAGGGATATGCTGACTTAGCAGAACCCCATAGGACCACCCATAGACAAGGTTCCAGTCATAATGTAAAGCTGTTTGCTTGTGACTAAGCTCCCTGGAACCAGTGCTGCAAACAGCAATCTCTTTCTCTCCTACCGCTAGTCTTACAAGTTAAGCTACAGGAACACATAAGTGAGCTCTAAGAAAATACCCACATTAACTGTCTCAGTTTAAAAAATGGGTGCATTTAACATGACTGTTTCCTTAATATAGATGGGACTTCCATGGAGTAGATACACATTTCTGTTCAGACCTAAGATCTGCAGCTGTTTTTAATTAGTACACTGTTTTCTTCATTTGTCCCAGATGATAGGGGCTCTAATATTGTAGTGTTAGAAGAGGAGTAGTTAAGTATTTTTGAGCAAAACAAAAATGGAGTCCTAGGGCACTTTTAAAGACTAACAAATTCATTTATCACATAAGTTGTTGGAGAGATCCCACTTTATCAGATTCATGAAATGGAAAATATAGTATGTCAGCTGTGTGTGTGTGTACACAGGCTATATCTGCACTAGAAAATCGTTCTGCAGTAAGTCTTTTTGTGGTATAATAAATGCAGTTTAGATATTGTGCAATGGTGCTTCCACAATACAGTCCTTATAACAGAATGGTGTGTCCACACTGTTCTTTGCATTTTCCTCAGAAAGAGCATTGAATTGTGGGAAGCTATTCCACCACGCCACTTGTCAGCTTCCAGCACACTTGGACCCCTAGGTAGAAGGAGAGGAGTGGTGAGCGCTGTGGGTAAATTTACAAGTTCTCCTGGGACTTGTATTTCCTTTGCATCATTCACTGTAGCTGCTAGAAACTTGTGCCCTTTTATTCTACCTAGATTTTTATTCCGCCTGCTGCCATGTAACTGTGTCAGCACAGCTGACTCTCCCCTGATGCTGATCAGGTCCAGCACCTCAGCTGGCATGTGTTTACCACATTTAGCTGACATTGTTCCCTGGAAACACACTGGCTCTACAAGCACCGGGAACAGGAAGTGGCTACAAAGGAAAAATGTAAAAGTTTTTCCAGGCTTCACAGGGGGAGGGGATAGTCGAGTTGGAGCAGCAGAACTGAAGAGGAACACCAGAGTGGTCACGATTGGAATTATGGGACATTTCCAGGGGCTTGTAAATGCACACTAAATTTTCTGCTCTGCACACACAGTCATTATTGTGCGAAACCTGTTCTGGAATAGCTGATACTCTTCTCGCTCGTGTGGTTTTATTACTCTGGAATACAAGGGCACTTAGGCTATGTCTATACTATAGGGCTCAGTTAAGACTTAGTGAGGCCTCATTTGTTTAAGTCGACTTTATAAAGTCAGCTTAAGCCAGGGGACCCGTTTAAAGTCGACTTAATAAAGTCACCTTTAAATGGGTCCCCATTTGTTTAACTTTTTTATAAAGTCAACTTAAGAGGCTCTACTACACTAAGTTAACTTTATTAATAGACTTCAATGGGCACATTGCATTAAGTCGACTCAACCCTTAAAGTCGACTTTAAGGGCAGGAGTTATTAAGCTGACTTAGGCAAGTGCTTAAGTTGACTTAATGAACTCCAAATGTGGCCAGGGAGCTGCTTAAGTTGACTTACACCTTCTTAAGTCGACTTAAGCCCCTAGTCGACTTAAGCCCCATAGAGCACAACAAGGGGGATTCTGATGTAGATGTTGGGCTTGTTAACACATCATAAGACATTGTGCTATAATTCTTGAGTGTCGACAATCTGGGGGAAGTCACAAAGTCAGTTCAGATAGGCTAGCAGACTATCCTTCTGGAACTATCTCTGCAAAGTAAACAGGTTGGTTTGATTCAGACAGTGGGGCCCTGTAAGTAAGAACTGAGAAGATGAGATTGTAAATAAATGGGAAATTGCCTTTTGTAATGAATTGGCTATTCCAAATCCCTATTCAAACTCAGTGTGAAGGTGTCTAGTTTGCATATTTATTCCATCCAGCTCTACAGTTTTTTTTTAAGGTCTTTTGTTTTGTTTTCCTAAAGTACTGTAAATAGCATGCTTTTGTCTGGATAGATTGAAATGTTCCCCTACTGGTTTTTGAATGTTATAGTTTCCCATAAGAAACTCCCTAGATTTGCTGAGGGGTGCAGGGTGAGGAAGCGATAAGTGACTATCAGTGATAAGTGATACAACTTATGAGTTGTCTTCAGCATTCCTTAAGATGTCTGAGGGACGTATAGCTCCTGTTTAACTTCAGTGGGAGTTGTAGATGCTCAGTACTATTGAAAATCAGGCCACTAGTTCCTACTCCGTGCTTGTGCTTTAATAGCTTTTTTGATGTTTGCACTGTCCAGATGGGTAACGTGAAAGTGCAATATCATGTAGAGATTTGTAGTGCAAAAAAAAACCCAAAAAAAACAAAAAAAAACCCCTCCTCGCTGTCAAGTGACACACAAGCTCCTGCATAAGAGTGAATGCATGTGGCATTACCATCTCCCACCAGGAAATCCCAAACACCTGTATCAAAAAGTTACAAAGTCACAAGCTATCCTGCATAGCTAGAACTGATGTGTCAAGCAAAATGTGGCAAATTTTATTCTAGAAATAACTTTAATACTCAAAATTCAATTTAGAGTTACATTGTACTTACAATTAAACCAACAAACTGTATGTCCAACTTTAGATAGTAATTACCCCAGAAGTACATGTTGTCTGTTTCAGACTACAGCTAGTTTGCCTGTGGGCTGTGCAAAGAATTGTTGATTGCTTATTTACAAATACTAATTAATATAATTTTATTTCTAGTTTTTGACTGTGTTTTAGTTTTACACCATTTTGCTGCTTTCCCTAGCCCTTTTAACTTTCCCTTTCATCATTGGAAAAAATAGACAAAGAAAGAAAGCTGGACAGAAGAATCTTGTTAAGGTCAGATGAAGAATAGTTGTAAGGCAACTAAGACATTGCATTTGAAGGATCTGCTGATACATTATATTTTGCTCATCATCAATATAATTCTTTGCAGGACTTTTTGGGACAAATATAGTTTATTATTATCTGCATAGTTTAGACCAGTTCTATAATTTCCTATCTACTGTTCAACCTTATATTTGCAAACAACCTACTTTCTATTTTCTTTCTACCTAGTACTATATATTCTGTGGTCCACTGCCTATTTTACCTGAAAGTACTGCATCTCTTTTTTTGCCTCGCTTTCTCACCCAATGTGAGAATATCTGAGGGGTTTTCTCAGTGTTGAGACTGACAGAGGGTGCTGTTTCCTTTCAGACATGGGATTTTGCTTTCCCTTACTATTAAAATTTTTCTTGGTACAGTCTGTGAGCACTGTTGAAGGTGAACTCTTCAACAGGTTAGGTGTTTTATCATTTTCTAGTGCTGCTGATGCTGTGATACAATTTTTCCTTGGTGAAATTACCAGTTCCTCATCTTGCTTGACTTGGAACCAGGAAGCACAGCAGTTTCCTGAATAGAAACTCTTATAAGCAGAATGAGATTTTTTCATTTCTTTTGGCTACAAAATTTCTTGGACTCAATCTTCACTAAAAAAAAACCTTAGGTGTCTACTTTATGGTCCCACTTCATCAAAACATTAAGCACAAGCTTTAACACAGGGGTGGCCAGACTTGTGGAACTCAAGAGCCACACAAGCTGATTATTAAACCTTCGAGAGCCACAGTGCGGCATATAGCCATATTTTACCTACTTCAAAATTACTAAGTTTAAAATTCATTGTACATTTTAATTTTATCGTAAAAAGAGGGCAACTATTGATCCTACTAATGTTAGATTCTAACAATTACTTAAGGTTACCACGAAAACTAGGCCTACCTATACAGTAAAAATTTAGCTTCTCCCTGCTGTCCCGACCATGCTACTGCTTCTCCTTGCCCTCTCTGACCATGCCACCACTTCTCCCCACCATCCCAATCACCTTCCTATCCCCCAGGCCCTGACACTGGCTCTCCCGGACCGACCCACCCCTCCCCTGGGTCACCTTACCTGGCCGCTCTAGTGGCTAGGCACAGGCTGGGGCTCACTCCCCTTGCTTTAAGCCCTGCTGGGCTCAGAGCATGCTCAGGAAGGGAGATTTAAAACTCCTAAGCTAGGACTGCTTTCCTCTGGCTTTCTTCTGCAAGCTGCACTTTTTCCTTCAAGACCTGCATCTGGCTCCCAAGCCGCAGTTTGGCCACGCCTGCTTTAACTCTTTCTTACTCTGCAAAGCCTGTAAGCATGTGCTCCATTTCCATTTAAATCAGTGGCATTTAAACATGTTCCTATGGTTAGACAAGGAAAGCTCAGAGTTTTAGAGGTGTTTAGACCTTGCCTTAGTAAATACATTACTGTACAGGATCAAGTCTTAACTGATTCAATCTCATGATATTCCTGTAAAGTTTATCAGTTATTTATATCTATTTTCTAGGTGGGTAAATTGAGCCAGAGGTAAATTGTGACTTTCTCAAGGCAATTTGATGCAATGCTTAGTAGTCTTAGGAACTGAAGTCTCAGCTTCAAAAGTGACTTAGGAGCCTAAATCATATTGAGTTTCAATGAGACTTACACGTCTAAATCAGCTAAGTGTTGCAGTGCTGACTGGAACAATGCCTAAAAGAGTTTTTAAAATATGTTAGGTACAAAAATAATCCTGACAATGGCATTCGTCTATGGAAATGGTAGATTTATCAAGAATGACAGGATGTCATTGGAAGTATTTAAGATCAGGGAAGACAAATGGTGTTGTTTAAGGTGGTACTTGGTTCTGCCATGAGTGCAGGGGACTTGACCTGATGATCTTTCCTGGTTCCTTCCAGTTCCTATGATTCTGTGTGTCAGCACCAAAGCAGGTTCACCCTGCTTCTATGCCACAAAGAACAATTCTTCATGGGCTTTGTTCTGGTGCATGGGAGTGGTGGAGTGATAAAACTTGGAAAAGGTAGAGGGATTGCATAGAGCCACTGTGGGATGGGGATGATCAATCTATGATAAATAGCTGAAGATGGAAAGTGGAGAATTTATAACCAAAGAGGAAAGGCCCCTTCTGAAACATAGAAAAAAAGGAACAAAGGCTGTTATAGCCAAAAAGAAAAAACAAATGTCTGTAATTAACACAGATATTAAACTCCTAATAGAGTGTAAGATGATGAGAACAGACAGTCATACCAAATTAATGGCAGTTCAGGAGTAGCTGACAAAATGATGAGTTAAAAAAACCCCTCTCTGTGCATATTAAATATATGGTAGACAGATGGCCGGAGACCAATAACAAATTACATACTTCTCAGAGAGTACATAACAGGAAGCGAATGGCCAGTACTAGGAAAATGTCATTATAAAACCAGTTTAGCTAATGGGACAAGTTGCCAAGAGGGTTGGTGGAATTGCCATTACAAGTGATGCTTGTGAGTGGACTTGCGATATCTCTGTCAGGAATAATGATAATGACATTATTAGTTCTGGGGGGGGGAAAAAAGTTTCCCTTTCCTAGATGTTTTACCCTGCGACACAGCTGGTTTGCATTTTACCAGAAATGAGGCTTTTATTCAAGTTTTCCTAGTAGTTTTCTGTAGCATTGCAGGTTGATTCCCAGGATCAGCAGTCTGATGATGGTCACTAAGCTGTCTTTTTGTATATGTGCTTTGTGTCTTCGTGGAGGAAATACAACATCTTACATTACTCACAAGTAACTGGACAGCTCTCATTTGGTGTCTTGAATCTTGCTGAAACACATGCTCGTAAAACCCAAACTGATAAGGCTGAAAAAGAAGACAAAAGAAAATGAAACAATGTAAAGGCAGCCAATTAGTAATCTACCGTTCTCTTTACCCACAATTAGCACCAGATGCTAACCCATTAAACTCAACAGGTGTTCAAATGAGCCAACACAGACAATTAACTTAAATGATTCCACTTCCTTAAAAATTGTCAGAATACAAACTCCTGCTTCTCTTTATGTGCTGTATAATTAGCTGAAGCTCTTTTAGGTCTAGATTCTTTTTTTAAAAAAGACCTAAACTCAGCCTCTGATTTTGTGGGTACAATTCAAGGCAGTTACATATTTAACTGCCCGATTGTGTCTGAAAATTAGGTAGGTAGTTTAGTGTCTGTGCCATCAGTTTTGCCCACATTTAATTGCTGATGTAAGTAAATGAATCAATTCCCAGTTCACTCAGAACATATGTCCTATTTCACACAAAAGAAATTCATTCCAGACACTAACATTCAAGCATAAAAAGAGACTGAGACAGGGGCTTAATTGACATATTGTACCTAGCAATTAGACTGAGAACTTGGAGTAAAGATTCATGTATTCTGCATCTTACTCTACTTTTGAGTCAGTCTATGACTTGGACAAATCATATGTTCTGTGCCTCAGTTTACCTATCAGTGCAGGAGAGATCATTAAACTATACAATAACAGTCTATTTCCAATGACTGCTGGTAAAATGTTTCCAATTAACTCTGTGAGATCATCAATTTACAATGGGTATAAGTGCGGAGTATTATTTATTATTAGAACAAACAAGGAATCTGGGGACACTTTTGAAGAATACCAAATTTATTTATTGCATGAGTTTTCATGGGAGAAAATCCCACTTCAAGTGTCTGACTCCTTGTTTGTTTGCTGAACTAGACTAACATGGCTGCCCTTTTGGAATTTATTATTAGAACTCCTTTAAAAACTCAACCAGCCAATTTTACTCTTCAGATCAAACCCACCTTGCATATATTGTATATCTGAAGGTCTATATTTGAATGTCTCTCCAAACTTTCAGAATCATTACATGTAGAGAGGGTATGTATGATTGAATGGTACATATTGTACAAAATTGCACAAGCAAAGCAGAGTGAAGGCAAATAGAGTCATTATTTAGGTTCTTATAGTCTCCTCAGCCTCGGATCAAGCAAAGGGCATCCATGCCTCTATATCACTGTTTTCTCTTGACTCCCTGAAAGCTCCCCCCCCCCTTTATTGAGGTTCCAGTGGATTCAACATGGGAAGAATGAGTGAATTCTCAGAGACACCATCCATATCCCTGACAGACCAAAAGTATTACTGATGGATAAGGGTAATTCCTGAAAGTGGAATTCCTATAGGAATCATAGTGTGGATGTTTTGCAGGAATGCTTGGAGGCATTACGAAGTCTGTATATTCTGCTGGCATTGTAGAGGAGAGCGGTTCAACCCATCCCCCTTTCCTAAGAAAGCCATAGCAGTGTTCATATAGGAGATTATCTGGCATTTATTTACTATATTTGGGATCTTCAGTCAGGTAGAAAGCCATAAAAAATTGTTTTCAGATGTACTGCTCACAGAAAATAGGTAAATTCCTTCGGTGTTCAATTTTTTGGTATAACGTGTTCCAAAGTCAATAATAATAATAGAACCAATTGTTACTATGTAGGGTGAAACCCGTATTGTCCAGAGACCATTTAATGTACTGGAGCTCATGAAGGAATGGAATAACAACCTGGACATTGGTGAAGTTTCCACTGTGGAAGAACTGAGTAGTCCATCTCCTGCACTGCATCAGGATGACAAGAGTGAAGAGCAGGAAAGTCCTGTTAGCAGCAATGGTACCTCAGATCTTGCTGCAGAAATTGAAACAGAGAGTGGAGGCAGTAAACCCTGTACACCAACCAAACAGGCACGTGCACAGTACTCTGAAGAAATAATACACTATATAAGTGCTAAGTATTATTAGGGGGGCAATATTTTGACAAAGTAGGAGTGAGGGATATGACCCAGTGCCATAGAAGACTACTGAAACGTAGTGAAAGCATTATACATTGGATATAGAATCTGAAAAAATACAAGGACACAGAGTGAGGTATGTCCTGCCTTGAGCTGCAATACTATGGATATATCATAGCAGAATATTTTTATGTGAATTAGAAGCTCCTCTATCCCTGGAATAACTGGACGTGGCATAGGTAGTTCCACAGGAATATGGGGAAGAAATTGTCTCCTTACTCACTGCAGAGCTGCTCCTTAGCTCCAACTGTAGCCCTGATGCTATGGAAGCTCCTGGTAGTTCTTTGCACCTACTGCAGTGTGGGAAGTGGGGTGGTGGCAATGCCTTATGGATTTGGGGAGTACACACTCCTTGAGATCACCATGTCCCACCAAGCCAACTGCCTAGAGACTCACATACAAGCAGTGCAGAGCTGGGCTCTCTGTATGCTAACTCCTCTCTTGTCCCTACAATGGAACTGTTTCATCTTGGGTCCTCACTAGAGGAAGGAACTGCATTTTGCCAGCAGGAAATGTGTGTTTAACACACATGCAAGAGCTGAGTACCAAGTTTACTGACAGTAGACTTGCAAAATCTATATACAAATTCTCATAAATAGACTCTAAGGTCAGAAAGGACCAGTATGATCATCTAGTCTGACCTCCTGCACAATGCAGGCCTCAAGAGCTGACCCACCCGCTCCACCAATAAGCCTCTAACCTATGACTGAGATATTTGAGTCCTCAGACCAGGACTTTAAGATACAGAGAGTTCACCAGTAGGTGAGCTATTCCTCATGCTACAGAGGAAGGTGAAAATAGGTCTGATGTATCAAGTAAATATTTAACCTATCCATCTCCTTCTCAAAAGAGCTGTGTTGGAGATACCCCGTATGTCTGCATGGCAATTAAAAAAGAGGCACCAAGCCTCAGAGTGCAAGCATAAGTGTCTACACTGGAATTTTCTAGCTGTGCAGCTTGAAGCCTGTGAAGCCAAGTCAGCTGACCTGGCCAGGTGTGGCTATGCTGCAGGTCTTTTATCACAGTATTGATATATTGTAGGTCCTTTTCTAGCCTTTTAAGTATACTTGGCTTATTACTCCAACTACTGGATTTTTTGCCACAGGTCAACAAGAAAAAAAATAATATAAGTGCTTTACCAAATGGGACGCTTAAAAAGAAGAGTACAATCCTCAAGCCAGCCAGTGCTGTAAGTATTCTCTCTGAAATAAACACTTTTCCAATTATCTTCAGTTTTCCTTAGTTTTATGTTTTCTTTGCTGATGTTTTGTTTTAAGATAATTTTTAGACTAAAAGAAGTGTTTATCTAGAGACACTTGAGTTCTTATTCAGCTTTTAAAATATTGTTTTGCATTAAGATTTACAGGTAATTTCTGTTATTAAACCAAGTGCTGAAGATCCTAAGTCACTGGGAGTTTGTGTGCTTAGGATCTTAGACAATCAGCCTGCTTGTTGTAGGTTTCTAAGTATGGATTTAGGAGCCTAACTTTAAGCATTCAGGTTTTTGAAATTTTGGGATAAACTGTTAACTGTGTTAAAGTTTGATTGACTTGAAAAACTACAGCATGAGTGAGGAAGACCTTTACAGGATGAGATTTTTATAGAAGAAAAAATTAGAATTCATAAACATAAGCATTAAAGGCTAGCTCCTCAGCTGGTGTAAATTGGTATCTTCTTCTGAAGTCATCAGCTGATTCATGCCAGTTGAGGCTCTGGCCCAAAGAATGCTCTTGCAATAGTTAAATACACTTTGTAAAGAGGTAAAAAAAAATTAAATTATTAAGATTTATTTATGGAATGGCTATTGTCTGCTTTCTCTGATTTGCCTTTACTTAATGCAGTTTTTAAAAAAATAAAAAGAATCATTTTGAGCATACGATGAGAAACTTGAAA
Organism: Podocnemis expansa; assembly: GCA_007922195.1. Taxonomy (NCBI): domain Eukaryota; kingdom Metazoa; phylum Chordata; order Testudines; family Podocnemididae; genus Podocnemis; species Podocnemis expansa. The sequence goes on from ML681963.1 coordinate 130,926,963, forward strand.
ACAGGAGAGTATGACTTGGTGAAATAAAGAATATTGGTATTCTAATGAATTGGTCAAGTTTTAATCATAAGGAACAAAAAAAATAGGCCTAAATATACATTTATGAAGAAAAAAGATAAGAGCTTTAAGATCTATTTGGATTGTTATAATAATTGAATAACAATAATGGTGATGACTATATTCAAGCTTAAAAAATCATAAATCTTGATACGGAAGTATGGTTAGTGCAGACTAATGTCAGGTAATTACATTTGGATGTAGGTAGTTCTAAACAGGTATTAAGAAAGAATGTATTGGTGTCACCAAAGCATGGGAATTTAGATTAATGAAATGAAAGCAGAGAAGGCTATGTAAGCGTACCATGAAAGAGGTTAAGAATTGTGTTTTTCACAAAGCTGCTTCTCTTGCACTTTATAATGTCCATTACTGTCTTTAACCTGTTTTTATAACTTATATTGCTGTAGAATTTTACTGGCATGATATCACAACATAACTCATCTGCTTTTGCACTATTGTTTCACATCATTTTGATCCTACATATTTAAAACATGTTCTTCTGTGTCAGTATGTATTAAACTTCTTTTTTAATTGCAGTCCCCTGCAGGTAGGTCAGCATCTCCAGTGTCAAATTCAAGGCGAAATCAGGACAGTCAAGAGAAGAAGGGGGAGACAGAAAAGTTCTCTGGGTCTTCAAGCCAGGCACTGGGAAATAAAAACATACAAAAATCCACTACCACCCACAGAACCAAAAAGAAAACATAGGATTTCCATCAACTTTTAACAGTATAGAAATGGGGCAACTGTTACTTGTGCCAAAATGAGGAGACTGCATAAAGATGGACAAGTAGCTCTTGAACTGTTAACCTTTTTGCTCAGCTGCATCCTCTAATCAGCAGAGAGCTCTGGCTTTCCTTTAACACAGCAGAAGATTCTAAAGCAGTGTGAACTCCTAACTTGTAAAAGGACATCCACTGATAGAATTGTTGAGAGTGCAGATTATCAAATTGTCTAAATATATATGTAACTTTATTTTTCTACACTAGCAGTCACAGTGTATGTGAGTAACTCACTAATATGAATCCATTTGCTATGCTTTACTTAGATTCTTTAGTTTTCTCTCAAAGATGGGGGAAAAAGAGAGGCTAGAATATGTAACTGAGTTTCTAGCAACAGCATGTCCTATGCACTGTAAGAATTTTCTAGGAAATTGTTCATAAACTTGCTCTAGACATTACAGCACAAGAATTTAGTGAATAGAGTTTGCTACTGCTATTTTAGGTCACTAGATTTCTTACAGAACTTATTTTAAACTTGACAAATGGGAGATGTATTTTTGAAGTATGATGAAATTGCTGTGGTTCTTGCTAATAAAACTTCTGATGTGTTGATGAAATACTTAAATAAAAGAAGACAGAATAAATTACCTTTACATGTTTGAAAGGACAAGGAACTTTGTTGTTACCTAAGATTTGTCGTACATTTGTGGAAAATGAGATATATTCTTCTGTTTAAAACTCAATACCTCCTCCTCTGAAGGTAAGTCTTGCCTGTGTACCTTTACATTGTTCCACTATCCAAATTCTTAGTTAGTTAAAACTTTATATCACCAGTTACTCGGTCACATATACTGAAGATATTCACAGAGTATTGGAGCACCAAACTGTTAGATCTTTTCTCTTGTTACCCATAAAAATCCTTGAATTTCTTTTGTGCTTGTGTGAACTTTGATATCAAACATTTTCATCGGCTTCAATCTGGGTCGTAAATAATTACATAAAATTCAAACACATTATGGAGAAATTTTTAAAAAATCACATTTATGATAAATCAGTTAAAATCTCTGTTGTCTCATGCAATACTAATAGTAAAAACTACTCAAAATTTCAAACTATTCAAAAGCCTACAGGTAGAGCCATGCATGTTTTAAGTACCTTCTATGAACTGTTAATCTTCTGGCTGTTTTCTCCTTGGGACATAGAATGAGTTCAAGGATGTAAATTCTCCAGACTGCACTAAATATTATAAAAGTATAGATTTCTGTATTCATCTGATTTTTAATTCTATTGGAATAAACCATGTAGTTCTTCCAATATTTTTCCTCTACACTTGCTCATCTCAGCAATGCCCTGTTCTATATACTGAATTTAACAGTTTCTTTGGTTTTATTTGAAGTGGAGCAAGCCTCTTACAAAGTCCATCTACCTTGCTAAGTCTCATGGCACCAATGTGTTAGGTCAGACCATGGCCTAAAGAACTATCTCTTGTTGGCTATTAACTCACATTGCTCATTCTTTTCCTTTAGTGAGACAGTCTCTTGAAGGGCATATCAGAACTCACTCTCTTAGAGCTGTGACTGCATCATTAGCCAACCTCAGGTCAGTCCTACCTGATCACAGCTGGCTGCATAGCTGCAAAATGAAGTTCTTTCAATGACTTGATACAGTATTGAGGGTGCCTGTGTTCTGTGTTCAAATAAGCTCTTTTATAACATATATAGAATTTGTAGAAGCCTGGCAGACATGCTGACAATCTACCACCACTGTTCTTTTGAACCATGGGAACCTGAAAATTTGCTGCCCTACATCAAAGGCCTATATCATTTTTACAATGCTGGCAATGTACAATAACATTTAGAGTAAGGAGAATTATTTACTTCCTACTCTCCTGAGTACACAGGGACCCAGTTCTGCAGAGCTCAGTGATTCCCAGCCTCTTTGATTTGAACACACCTGTTTGGCTGATCTGCAGCTGGGCCCCTCCACACAACCTGTCCTTGTGCTGGCATGCTGTACTTTGTTGTAAATGCCATATCTCATCTGTTCATAATCAATTTTCTATTTCTTCCTAGTGGTCACTCTTTTTTCCTCCTGTACAGGGGGTTCTGTGTTTGTTTCAAATTAAAAATGGCACCTTAAAGACTGACAGATTTCTTCAGACATAAGCTTGCATGGGCTCCAAACCACTTTGTCAGATGCATGAAGTGGAAACTACAGTTGGAGGGAGGTCAAGTGTTAGCAAAGTCACTTCACTTAAGGCATGTCATTGTTTTAAATTGTTATTGTTACTCTGTCCACTAGTATTCTTCCCTTTAGGTAGGAGGCAATCTTTGCCTTCCTTAGCAGAGGTGGGACAGGGCTTAAAAGGTGCCTTATTACTGTCCTTGTTTGCGTCCCTCCCTATTGCACAATGGGAGAGCAGTCACACAGGCAGTAGTGCTGCAGGGCTCTGCTACTTCCAAGTACATAAGCAGACACACTTGGTGCAGGGATGCACCTGTTCCCCATCTCACCATGGCTTGAGAAACTGTTGGAACTTGTAGCTGGAATCCCTCCAGGCCCTAAGGAATAGTCAGGGATTTGTCCCCCTCAGCCTTGCCGGACCCTCACCAGCCTCCCAGCTTGCCCCAGTGCTAGGCCCATGGCTCCCCTCCACTGGCCTCACATGGGATCCTGCCAGCCCCCCGCTTCACCAGGAGTCCTATCAGCTCCCTGAGCCTCTGCTGGGAGATTCAAAATCACCACAGCACAGGGGACCCTCCTCTTGCAGGGCCCTAGGCTAATGCTCCTATCTGCCTGCTAAGACTGCCAATGGGGGAAGTAAGCCAGCTGGCCCCCCCCAGGTCCTGAGCTAATTAGGGCCAGAGGCAGCCTTGCCTAATTAGGCATTGGCAAGCTGCTGGCTCTTGAAGCTGTTGAGTATATAAGAGGGCTGGAAAAGGGCTCATGCCTCTGTCCCTTCTTAGGCATAGTTTTAGCCATCGCAAAGGCTGGAAAAGCCTCCATTAAATCAGTAATTCCAAGATATTGATAAGACAAACCTATTCAATTAGAAATATTGCTTACTGTCGCCCCATGCATTCTTTTACTTTGTTTCTTGCTTCTGTGTCTTGTCTTCTTTCCTTTTCAGTGTCCACATTTCCCCCCATCTTTTTCTTTTTTTAAAAGAACATGGACAGCTCTTTCTCCAACTCTGCTTGGCTCAATAGCTTGCAAGGGACTTTCTCCTTTTCCCTTCTGTTTCCCTCTTTTCTCACTGTCCATATTCTTCCCTTCTCTTTCTACTCTCTGCTCTCCATTACATCTTATTTGTTTCTACTTAACCATCCTCTGGTACTGTGCTCTTTTCCTCTGCTCCCCTGTTCAGGTATGTGTCTCTCCCTTCCACATCTCTTTCTGATGCTTTATTATTCTTTCCTCTTCCTCACCACCTCCCTGTCATTGTGCAATTAAGATTAAATATGACTCAATGGTAACACTGAGATCAATGTTTTATACGTCTGTCTCAGACCTATGCCTCAGCCTTTCCTGCTACTGCAAACTCCTGTGTTGTCTCCATTGACATTTTCCTTCCAATTTGCTGCTAGTGGTAGCAAAGCTGGGGCTGTTAATGAAAACTGTCTGTCAGCATTTTAACCCTATTATCTAACCCTATGCAAGGCAGCTCTAAATGACACACATCTACGCAAGTTCCAAAGGGGCAGCCGTGTTAGTCTAGTAAAGCAAGAAAAGCAAGGAGTCTTGTGACACTTAAAGACTAACAGTTTTATTTATCACATCAGCTTTTGTGGGAGAATAATTTGTCTTCACCCTCCCTCTGTATGCTGTTTCCTATAGTTTGACTCCTTACAAATGTTCTGATTTGCTGTTGCAGTATGACCTGATCCCATGTCTTACACTCCCCTGCATTTATTTTCATCCAATTCTGAAAGTTCTCCCTCTTCAAAGCATCTGACGAAGTGGGATATTCTCCCACGAAAGCTCATGCAATAAATAAATCTGTTAGTCTTTAAGTGCCACAAGAGTCCTTGCTTTTTTTTTTTCCTAAATGACATAGTAGTTTAAATGTTGGTGGGTGCTGGCAACCTGTCTACCCTAGCACTCCCACTCTTTCTTCCACCAATGAAACTGCACCAGTGGGAAATTTGAAATACTAATGTAGACAAGACTTTAATCTGATCCTTTAAAAATGCAACACCAGTTCATTTCACATTCCATGCATAGAATTTTTAATGGGTACGATCTCCCTTAAGAATTGTCAAATATTAATATTATGTACAGTTACAAAACAGAACCCTTCTTCTGTAGGAAATGATCAGCATCTTTGAACTGAGCATGTAGTTTAATGCGTGGACATCAAGTTTGCTATAAATCAAACCTATTCCTAGCTGTGTTATACCTAATAAAGCGCAGAGCAATGTCTGGCTTTTCGGTAATATTCTCAGAAGAGACTGACTGTTGTATTTTTGCCACTCCCTTCAAGTATTTGAAGTTTGCGTGTAAAATATTTTAAAATAGGTGAGGCATATGATGGTGTCAAAAGAGATGAGCCCTTGATTTTAGAACACCCAAGAGAAGAACTTTCCTAACAGATTGGTTGCATTATTGTACTTACCCTATTTTGACCCATTGACTTAATAATAAGAATTTACTGGTTTTTCGCATGAAGGGCATAATGAGTGTGATGCCACAGGGATTGGTTCTGGGTCTGGTTGTAGAGAGTACACACAAAGTTTGCCAATGATACACCAATCTGGGAGAGGCTGCAAATACTTTGGAGGACAGGATCACAATTCAAAATGATTTGAACAAATTGATGAAATAGTCTGAGGTCAGCAGACAGAAATTAAATAAAGACAAGTACAAAGTACTCCACTTAGCAAAGGACAATCCATTTTACATATACAAAATGGGCAATGACTGCCTAGGAAGGAGTACTATGGAAAGGGATCTGGGTGTCATGGTGGACCATAAGCTAAATATATGTCAACAGTATAATGCTGTTGCAAAAAAAAAGAAGCATCATTATGGGATGTATTAGCAGTATTGTAAGTAAGACATTAGATGTCATTCTTCTGCTCTACTGTGCCCAGACTAGGCCTCAAGTGGAGTACTGTGTTCAGTTCTGAGCATCTCCCTTTGGGAGAGATGTGAACAAATTGGAGAATGTCCAGAGAAGAGCAACACAAATGATTAGAGGTCTGGAACACTTTACTTTTGAGAGAAGATTGGAAGAGCTAGCTTTGTGTAGTCTGGAAAAGAGGAGACTGACAGGGGCCATGATAACAGTTTTCAAGTACCTAAAAGGTTGTCACAAGGAGGAGGGAGAAAAATTGTTCTTCTTAACCGCTGATGATAAAACAAGAAGCAATGGGCTTAAATTACAGCAAGGGAGGTTTAGGTTGAACTTTAGAAAAAAATTCCTAACTCTCAAGCTGATTAACCACTGGAATAAGTTGCCTCGGCAGGCTGTGGAATCTCCATCACTGGAAGTTTTTAGAGCAGGTTAGACAAGCAGCTGTCAGGGATGATCTAAGAGGGTACTTAGTCCTGCTGTGAGTGCAGGGGCTGGACTCAATGACCTCTCAGGGTCTCTTCTAGTTTCTGTGACACCTGAGTGCTTGGAAAAGCTGTCCCTTTTAAAAGGCTATGTTTTTAAATCCTGTACTTGTTTTCAGGGATAGACTAGTACAGTTTTTGTCTGAGCAGCAACAAAATATATTTGAAAACATTTTATATTGTTTTTTTATCCCACAAGGTTCACCTGAGAGGGAAGTGACATTCGAAATCTCATACAGTAAATGATGGATTCACAACTCATGAATAAAAAGTATGATCCTTTTCAGATTTGAACTGTAAAGCCAGCAGGCGCATACACTATTGATACAGCAGCATACACTGGTAGAGTAGTCTGATGTTTCTTAAGAAAATACATAATTTCCATTTCAGGTAAGATTTAAGAATCATTATAATGTTTTATTTTCCTTTATTTCCATCAGAATGTTAGCTTGTGCTGCGATAGTGAATATGTAATCCAGAGGAGGGTAGGCAGGAATCTTTTCCTTTTCTGCTCTAGTCCCTTAGTCTTTGTTTTCTAACCATAGCCCTTCTCAATGAATATCCTTTTAAACAGCCTAAGAACAAGGTTAAACAACTTTTTTACATGATTGTGCGGACAGTATATTATATGTAAGTATTAGGCAGGGATAATCAATAGGCAAGATCTCAGGCCAAATGTAGACCACCAGGTGCTTTTGAACAGACCCCAAAATCTTTGTATTTACTCATCATTATTGTTATTTTTAAATTTCTTTTTCTTTGGAGCTGTGGGGCTTTTTTACTTTCCTCTCTAGTTAGGGCATCGCTCACTTGCTGATGGATTCTCTATATCTTGAAGTCTTTAAATCATGATTTAAAGACTTTAATATCTCATCACAGGATAGACCAGGGGTGGCCAAATTTATGGAACTCAAGAGCCACACAAGTGGATTATTAAATCTTCAAGAGCCACACTGAGGCATGTAGCCATATATTTTCACCTATTAAAAGGATTTGCTGGTGTTCTTCCACGAGCCACTTTTTCATTCAAGAGCCACATGTGGCTACCGAGCCACAGTTTGGCCACGCCTGGGATAGACATTTATTGCAGCGGTGGGTGGGTGAGGTTTTGTGGCCTACTTTGTGCAGGAGGTCAGACTAGATGATCGTATTGGTCCTCTCTGACCTTAGAGTCTGAGTCTATGAGTCTACTTTACTAAGAAATTTGGACCCTGACAAAAAATAATTGACTGGCCCTGATTTGAGTGAAAGAGAAGCATTTCCTAACTGGTTTGTGGGAGATTACGAGTACAAGATTGTTTCCTTTCCTTTGTAAAACAAACAATGCCATTTTTCCTAGTGACACCTTTTGTGGGAATTCTTTTGTTCTTCCCCATTACTTCATGTCCCAGGGCTTGCATGTGTATTTAAAATCTGCTGCTTAGTAACCTCAACAATGGTATATTCTTACTCCTAACATGCATCCGGCTTAGCAAACGATCAGATACTTATTATATACTTGTCTAGATTTTAAATTTGATTTCCATATGTAAGCTTAAGTTACCCCAAATCTGATTCCAGGTTAATGTCCAGGCTTAGTAATAAAGAGAAAGATCATAGGTGTTAGGCATCATTTGCACCCACGTGCGCTTAGCTGTGCTGGTGTTCTGTACTTCGCAAGTGGCTGATTATTTTTGCCTACTTACTTCATGTCCATTGAATAAAAAATGTCTGCCAGAATGGGTTCAAGGATTCATCTGTTTCCTATCCTTCTCATCTATCTGCATTAAACAGTTCTTAGACTATAAAATGGTCTACTGTCTCTCTGAAGGTTAAATGCAAAAATGATCTCTTTCAGCCAGTTTGATGGAGTACCAGTGGTAGATTAAAGTGAGATTCTTGGATTCTGAACACCCTGGATAGAGGTGCCTTGGACAAAAGCAGTAAGTCTAGGGCTAAGCTGTAGGTTGAGACTGAACATTAATTTAACTGCTGCTGGTCAGCTGCTTGCTTAGTGGGCATGATCTGCCTTGCATAAGAGGAAGTTCAGGTACTTAGGAATGGCTACAAGGAAATCTATTTAAAAAGTAGAACTGGAGTGGAAACCAAAATGACCTGGAGAGACAAGTGGAAACTAGAAGGAAGAAACTGCTGGTAAGTCCAAAATGCTGATAATAGCAAGCATTGGGTTAACTTTAATCTACCCCTGTGTAGCAGTATGCTGTTAATTAACCAAAAGATTTCAGACAGAATGATTCTCTAATCTAGATGTAAGGAATCTGATCACCCCAGGAGACTAACAGACAAGTCTTGAATACATGGGTAGGATACATGCACATCTTCTGGGATGATCTGGCTTTAGGATTTTGTTATCCATATTACAGCACAGGTTGGGAATTACAGCACTGTAGATGTGGGAGGTCCTGTCTGGGTAAGCAGAGAGCCTTGTAGGACTAGGGTTACAGCAGCACCAGGAGCAGGCAACAGGGCTGTTAACAGGGGAGTTTGAGATGGAGTTAGGGACTGTAGAGGAGTTCTGTGAGTTGAGAGTGCAGTGTGTGTTTGCTTTTCTGTTTTGTGTTTGTTTTCTGGTTTGGCATTTTTTTCTTTCTTATTTTTCCTTTTTCCTCAGTTTGCAGGGGCTGAGTGGCAGTTGGGATCAGGTGACCCCAATTAGGGGTGGAGCCTTCCTGTTGGGGGAGCTATAAAAGCAGCCACTCAAGCAAGCAGCAGCACCAGGGCTGTTAACAGGGGAGTTTGTTGGGAGAAAGGCAGGCTTATGGCAGAGATGGAGGTAGCAGCAGAAGTCACTCCAACAAGGGAAGAGACAATGAAGGTGAGAGGATGTGGAAGCTGTGGGATGTACATTATCTTGGAGGATATAAGCCCAAAGAATTTTGTTTGTACAAAGTGCTGCCTCATAGAGCTGTTGGAGGAGAAAAGCCGAGGGTTGGAGATGCAGGTGGCAACTGTGGTTGAGCTTAGAAAGGGGTTTGAACGGTTGATGAAGCAGAGGACTGGAGAGGCTGGAGACAAAAACTCAGACCTGCAGATGGAAACAGGAGCAACCACTTCTGTGGGGAGAGTGCTAGGTGAGGAAAGTGAGCAGTGGAAACATGTGACTGTGAGAAAACATCAGAGAAAAAGACCAGCTAGTGAAGGTGAAATAGAGAGCTCAGTAACAGGTTTGCTGAATTAGCAAATGAAGGAGTCCAGCAAGTGAACACTGAAGGTGGGAGTGTGAGGAAGAAGAGAGCAGCTAGTCCCATTCAAGGGGGAGTTGACCCCTGAAGATAAATAGGAGCCCAGGGAGCATTCAGGAGCAGATGCAGAGGGCTGGGAACAGCAACTAGACATCATGACTCCTGGACCAAGAGAACTGGGGATAGACTGGAGAAGCACACTTTTTCCAGGAAAGGGCAAGTGTATGTAATTGGGGATTCTCTGCTGAGGAGGCCAGACAGGCCTATAACTAGAAGTGACCTTGAGAACAGGAGGGTGTGCTGCTTGCCTGGAGCTAAGATACACGATGCGGATCTGAGGCTGAAAAGGCTCCTCATGGGAGCAAGAAAGAATCCTCTGATTGTCCTTCATGTGGGTACAAATGATATAGCTAGATTCTCATTGGAACGTATCAAAGGAGACTATGCCAGGCTGGGGAGGACTCTCAAGGATCTGGAGACTCAGGTACTCTTGAGTGGGATTCTGCATGTCGCTAGAGGAGGACAACACAGCTGTGAGAAGATTTTTGGCATTTAACAGATGGCTCAGGCAGTGGTGTTACAAGGAGGGCTTTGGGATGTATGGGCACTGGGAAGCGTTCATGGACAGAAGATTGTTTGCTAGGGATGGACTTCACCTGATTAGGGAGGGTAACAGACTTCTGGGAGAGAGCTTTAAACAAAGGACTGTGGGGAGATGGTTGGGAGATGGTCAGACAATCTCTATGCCTGATACTAGCATTGAGAAGCAGGAAACTGAATTCAGAAAAGACAATATAAATGCTAGAAAAGCAGGAAGCACAAATGCTGGTCTGAGGGGCGATGTTGGTGTTGGTTCCCACCGCGATGGGAAAAGGAGACAGTGGACTCAGTAGTTCTAACTGAGAAATGGGTTCGTTTATTTAGCACGACAACGGGGAAAACTTTTCAATGGATAATCACAGTGACAATTGAGGTAGCAATCAACAACTAAAACAGCAATCTTACAAGACCAGCTGAGGTAGCAGATCTATATAAGTAACACAGCAAAACTGCAAATCTATATAAGGAACACAGTAAAACTGCAAGGTATTCACAATGAAACAAAATTGCAAGGTAAAACAAACTGCAAAGTACTCATAGGGGATTTTTATATACGTACCACAACCCAGGCACCACAGACGAGCAGCATGAACACAAGGGGCATGGTAAGGGATACAAAATGAGCTAGCTTTCCTCGGGAGATCCAACCATCAGAGTGATCAGTTCTGGCGGGTAACACATGAACCTCCATAACTTCTGCCAGTTGGCATCTCCTTTTTATAGGATTTTTAGCTCAGTGTTTTTCTGGTTCCCACACTAGGGGAGGGTTTGTCATATTAGTGGTTCCCACGATTCAGTTAGTAATTTTCCAGCTAAGACTTAAATTCCCAGGTGGGTCATAAATTCCCACGAAGTTAGTGCCTTTGAGTTATGCTAGTCTGTAGTCTCCCAGATTCCAGGCCAGAGCCCCCCACGCTGTTCATAAGGGGTTTTTTAGTGTGCGCTTGGTGGGGAATGGGGTGCCTGGGCAAGCGGCCCCTATTATTACATTGGGCACGAACAGTTGGCAGTTGTAATAAAAGTTCATGTCAGGTACAGAATGTGAGCAAAGCCAAGCAGCAAAAGCTAAAATGTTTATATACCAATGCGAGAAGCCTAGGTAATAAAATGGAGGAACTGGAACTATTAATAGAGGAATTGAAACCAAATATTATAGGGATAACAAACATGGTGGAATAGTAGTCACGACTGGTGTATGGGCATTAAAGGTTTTGTGCACTTTTGGAAAGACAGATGTAATGGCAAAGGTGGCAGTGTGGCATTGTATATCAACGATGCAATAGATTGCAAAGAAATTCAGAGTGATGAAATTAGTAGGACAGAGTCTATCTGGGCCAAAATCACATAGGAGAAGAAAGCTACTAGAGTTTCTCCTGGATTAGTGCTTGGGGTGTGTTACAGAGTGCTGGGATCTGATTTGGACATGGATAGAGAACTCTTTAAGGAAGTAAACACTACTGGGAACTGTGTGATTATGGGAGATTTTAACTTCCCAGATACAGACTGGAGGATTTGCACTAGCAGCAATAAAAGGGCCCAGATTTTCTTGGAGATGATAGCAGATGAATTTCTCCATCAAGCGGTTTCCAAACCAACTAGAGGAGATTCGATCTTAGATGTGGTATTAGTCAGTAGTGAGGACCTCATAGAGGAATTAGTTGTAGGGGACAACCTAGGTTCTAGAGATCATGAGCTAATCCAATTTAAACTGAATGGAAGGGTAAACAAAAATAAATCTGTGACCAGAGTCTTTGACTTCAAAAGGGCTAACTTCAAAAAATTAAGGGAATTAGCTAGGGAAGTGGACTGGACCAAAGAAGTCATGGATATGAACAATGAGGATGCTTAGTTCCTGCAGCTTTGTCCTGAAGCAGTTCCATCTGAAGCCTGCGTTCCAAAGAAGAGGAAAAAATTTTCAGGCATGGTTTCTAAACCAAGCTGGATGAATGTACATCTTAAACAGGTGATTAGGAGGAAACACAAGGCCTACAAGGAGTGGAAGTTGGGAGGGACAGGAAAGGAAGACTACCTTTTAGAGGTCAGAGCATGGAGGGATCAAGTGAGGAAAGCCAAAAGCCAAGTAGAGTTGGACCTTGCAAAGGGAATCAAAACCAATAGTAAAAGGTTCTTCAGCCATATAAATAGAAAGAAAACACAGAAGGAGGAGGTTGGACCACTATATACAGAGGATGGGGTAGAGATCAAGGATAATCTAGGCATGGCTGAATATGTAAATAAGTACTTTGCCTCTGTCTTTAATGAGGGTGATGGTGAGATTGGGGACAGAGGTAGGGCAGCTAATGGGAACATAGAAGTGGCAATTACCATATCTGAGGTGGAAGCCAAGCTTCAGCAGCTTAATGGAACTAAATCAGGGGGTCCAGATAATCTTCTTCCAAGAATTTTGAAGGAACTTGTGCATGAAATTGCCAGCCCTTTAGCAAGGATTTTTAAAGTATCAGTGAACACAGGGGTTGTACCTTATGACTGGAGAATTGCTAATGTAGTCCCTATTTTCAAGAAAGGGAGTAAAAGTGATCCAGGTAACTACAGGCCTGTCAGTTTGACTTCAGCAGTATGCAAGGTCTTGGAGAAAATACTTAAGGATATTGAGGAAAATGGTAACTGTGATAAAATACAACATGGCTTTACAAAAGGTAGATCATGCCTGACAAACCTAATCTCCTTTTTTGAGAAGATAAAATTTTTTTGGATAAAGGGAATGCGGTGGACCTAATTTACTTAGATTTCAGCAGGGCATTTGATATAGTTCCACACACAGAATTGTTAGTTAAATTGGGGGAGATGGGGATTAATATGAAAATAGAAAGGTGGATAAAAGAGCTTGTTACAGGAGAGACTACAGAGGGTCATAGTGAAAGGTGAACTGTCTAGCTGGAAGGAGGTTACTAGTGGAGTTCCCCAAGGATCGGTCCTGGGACCCATCTTATTCAACCTTTTCGTTACTGATCTTGGCACAAAAAGTGGGAATGTGCTAATTAAGTTTACAGGCGACACCAAGCTTGGAGGCATTGCCAATATGGAGGAGGATGGGGATAGCATACAGAATGATTTGGATGACCTTGTAAAGTGGAGCATTAGAAATAGGATGAAATTCAACAATGGGAAGTGCAAGGTCATGCACTTAGGGACAAATAAGAATTTTTCTTATAAGTTGGGAATGCATCAGCTGGAAGTGATGGGGGAGGAGAAGGACCTGGGCATTCTGGTTGATCACAGAAGGACAATGAGTAGCCAATGCGATGTGGCAGTGAAAAAAGCTAATGCGGTCCTGGGGTGCATCAGAAGGGGTATTTCCAGTGGAGATATGGAGGTGTTAGTACCATTATACAAGGTGCTGGTGCAACCTCACTTGGAGTATTGTGTACAGTTCTGGTCACCCATGTTTAAGAAAGATGAAGTCAAACTGGAACAGGTGCACAAAAGGGCTACAAGGATGATTTGTGGAATGGAAAATCTTCCCTATGAGAGACAACTTAAAGAGCTTGATTTGTTTAGTCTGACCAAAAGAAGGCTGAGAGGAGATATGATTGTTCTTTATAAATATGTTAGAGGGATCAATACAAGGGAGGGAGAGGAATTATTTGACTACAGTGCCAGTGTGGACACAAGAACAAATGGATACAAACTGTCCTTCAGAAAATTTAGGCTTGAAATTAGATGCAGATTCCTAACCATCAGAGGAGTAAAGTTCTGGAATAGTCTACCAAGGCAAGTGGTGGAGGCAAAAACCTTAGGTGCCTTCCAAACCGAGCTTGATAAGTTTATGCAGGGAATGATATGATGGACAGCGTAGCTTGGCCAATGTCTCTTTTACTACTGGTGATGGGTATGAAAGTGACCTGGGAAGGGGCATTGGATCGAGTGGGTTCTGAGTTATTACAGAGAAGTTCTTCTTGACTGGCTGTTGTGGACTTGCCCTCATGCTCAGAGTCTTAACTGATCGACATATTTGGGGTCGGGAAGGAATTTTCCTCCAGGGGAGATTGGCTTGGGCGCTGGGTTTTTTTTGCCTTCCTCTGTAGCATTGGGCATGGCTCACTTGCTCGTTGATTAGCTGTATTAAAGTCTTTAAACCATGATTTGAGGACTTTAATAGCTCAGTTATGGGTTTGAGGTTCGTTGTAGGAGTGGGTGGGTGAGGTTTTGTGGCCTGCAGTGTGCGGGAGGTCAGACTAGATGATCATATTGGTCCCTTCTGACCTTAGAGTCTATGAGTCTGTGAGATACCAAAGCATGGAAAGGACAGGAAAGTACAAAAAGAAGGGCATTGGAGGCCATGGAGAAAATGCAGTATTAATATAACTGTCATTACCATATTATGTCATATAAAATGGGTAATGATTAACGCATGCAGCGTTAAAACTGTGCAATGTCATGTGTTTTTTAAATTATTTTAAAATTTAAAAATATGCCAAAATGTTTTTACTGAAAAGTGGATTTTTTCATAAAAAAGATTTCATCACCCTTTCATTAATATTCATGAGACTAAAAAAGTTTAAAAAACTAAATTTTCAAATATAAACTCGAAAAAGCACCTAGAAAAGCTTCTGTTTTTAAAAAAGCAGTTAACTCACCTCTCATTTTTCATTTTCCACAGCAGCCCATTTTACAGTTTAAAAAATAAAAAAGTCCTAAATTGTTTTTATCCAGTTCAAATGTGCCCCTTTATTTGTTTTACTTAATCGGTCCTTGTTGGTAATTTTATTTATTGTATTCTTTATTTTCCTTCATTTTGTTAGTGTCCCTACAAGTTTTTTCCCCCAATTTAGCCCTTCTGCAGGGAGCAACAGGCCAAAAATTCAGACACTCAATTTTGGCCTCAAACCTGAGGTTGAGAGAGACCTTGTCTAGCGACAGAACTAACCAGGCTGCTATTAGAAGGTAGGAGCTAGCCAAACCCACAGTCAGGGGATTCCAGACCTCTTAGGGACAAGGACTGGTTTGTGCAGACCTGTGATGGGGCTGTGTGTGCATGTGACTGCCTCCAAGTTCACAGCTCCATTATCCAGCCACTGGGAGAAGATCACTCTGCTGGGCTCAGGAACTTGGTTGTTGCAGGTCTTTTTTTTTTTTTTTAAACATTCTACTCCTCATTAGTAAAAAGCTGGAAAAAAATTACCAATTTTTAAAATGCCTGGAGGACAGAGGTCATGAAGGTAAAAAAGAAGACATGTCCTCCTTTTGCCAGACATCTGGTAACCCTATGTAGGACACATACAGACAGGGTTCAGGTATGTCCTTGCTCACCTAAGCAGTGTCTCACTGTCTAACAATATTTATACCTATGCTAGACGGTCATGTAGTGCATGTATTCTACACTCTGCTGAAGAGAGTGTATGCCTTAAATGTCTGTCTAGCCTGTTTCCCCTTCAACATATGTAATAGGAAGCTGGAAAATTGTGGTTTCCGTAACTACTTGAATGCTTACACCTGGTTATCAAATGTTATTCACCACTGTTCACTTACATACATCACGTATGATTTCTGAACCAGAACAATGGAATTAATTAGCCTTTCTACGCCCCTCAAAACAAGTATCTATTAGGAACCCCCATGTATGATGCACAATTACTTTGAACCTATATTCGGGACTGGTATAATTTGAATTTAATAACAGCAGTGAAGTTTAATTAAAAAGTATGCTAGAATGGCATTTATCTTTCATGTTAATGCTATGCAATAAAACAGCATAGCATAGCTTATGCACATGGTTATAATCTGCACAAAAAGCAGAAAAACACTGTATGCATCACTGTATACCCTTTTAGAATCTGTGGTAAAAATGACTTTTTTCCTTAAATATCGGGGTTGCTAATTATCCAAGGGTATGTCCACACACACTGTTTAAATCAAAATAATGCTGATTATTTCAATTTTTAAAAAAATGGTAGGTCCACACAACATTCCCTTATTTTGAAATGAGGCGCTCCCTCGTTTCGATATAAAGAAAGTTATATCCAGGGGCGTCACTGGTGCCTGGCACACAGGGCCTGTGCCCCACTTCCCAGCGCCCATACCCCAGGTCCTGATGTGGCCCCTGCCTCTCCCGGTCTCTGGCTGGATCCAGCCAGAGATCCAGGGCCCAGCCGCCCTTGGCAGCAGCGGCCACTTCCGGCCCCTTCCTAGGCTGGGCGGTCCAGTGGCCGTGGCTGCCACTCGCTGCCCTGTCCACAGCCGGGGGCATGGCCTGGGCAGGTGCACTGGGTCCTTCCCTGGGGCAGTGACACTCCTGGTTATATCAATATAATAAAACATAGTATTATATTGATATGATGGTTAAATCAAAATTATTATTTCAAAATACCACAGTGTGGATATATTATTTCAATTTAACTGTTGAATCAATTTAACATGTTTTGTGCTTCTCCTTCCCAGGTACTTTCCTTTTTCTATATATCAGGTGGGGGCACGGCCCAGTGAGGGGGCCATGTTGCTGCACCTCCCATGGTGCTCGTCTCCTGAATCTAAATAGCAAGTCCTGTGCCTGTATATGCTATTTCGATTTGGGATGTTTTGGTGTGGACCTGTTAAATTGATTTCATGATTTTTATATCGATTGTATCAAATCGATATAAGTAAAATTGATTTAACCATGTATGTGTGGACATAGCCTAAGCGATATAGGGGCATGATGGTTCATAGTACAAGATAGTACTACAATTTAGACTATCTGCTGGAGAATGCACTATGGAGTTTTTGCAGGGTTTTCAGCATTAGAACTAGGAAATGCTTTGAGATAGATACGCATTGTTATGTATGGTCAAAGAACAGGACAGAAAGTGTGACTGAGAGGTGGAGGAAAAAACTCAGCAGCACTAAGTTTCTATCTCTTGGAAATGGCTCCTGAGGCAAAAAGACTGCATATAATTTATAGTAAAGAGAAGTTAGAACACTTGTCAAAGACAAAAAGAATAGTCAGCCAGCATTTCCCTGTTTACTCTTAGTGCTCAAAAAAAGTGCCTGGTTAATGGCACTGATCCCTGATGTCCTTTGTTTATTACAACAGGAGACAGCAGGCATAGCATCTCTATATACTGTTCTGCTATTTATGGCTTATGCTTGACCTGTAGGGATGAATTCTGGCAGTAGTGAGGTACTTCAGTGTCCATGTCCTATTCAAGTGTTCATCTTTCTGCTAAGATTGCCAGCAGACTGCCATGAGGAGCTCACTTTGGTGTTAGACTGAGAGACCAAGCTCATTTCACACAGATATTAGATATTTATAAGTTTGTCACTACCTATGTAGATTTGAATCTGTTAGGTAAAAATGAGTAATCCATTTTGCATTCCCAGTTCTCCATCTTATTGTGGTTAATGACCACACAGTGACCTAACATCAATGGTTGGCTTTGCCCTGACCCATGGCCACTTATGACTGGAAGCTGTTTGACATAAGAAAGAAGATTCAGAGGTGCCATAAGGGCCAAGATTGGAATTCTTCTCCTCTTAGGGACCTGGGTGAAAGAATGCACAATTGGATGATGAACATGGATGATTGATTGGAAAGCTCATTGGTGTAGAGAAGTTCCGTGACAATTAGAAGGACACGAAGAAGCTACTGCATAGAAAGTAATGGAACAATGAAAAGGAAATATAGCATGCAGCCAACAGCTTTGTGTTAGAGTGAAATGTCCTGTCTGCTCTGCAGAGAAGCTGCACACCCTGTATTTAGTCAAAATTTGACCTGCCGCTCCAAAGAACGCTTTCACTTCCCTTTCAAAGAATCAAAAATCAGTCAGCATCTCCCTGTGAGGTCCCACTCATGCTGGAATAGCAAGCCAACAAAAGAACCCTATTACTAGCTCTGTTGCAGATGAATTGACAGATTGTTGGTGGGGGTAGGGGCCAAAGAAACCATGGACACAGAACAAGTCTAGAGATGCATGGCCTTGACACAGATGGCCTGAGTCTCAAACTGGCCCTTAGACTTCATGCTGGGATTGCGTCCTGTTCTTGTGTGTGTCCTTCCACTCCCCCCTGAAATGACTGTAGTGAAAACTCTCAGCAAGGAAACATTGCTGAGATATCCCCTTCCTTATCTTGTAGGATGATGGGGGCTTACTGCTGTCAATTGACTGAAATATATTAGCTATAAAAATTCTTTGACTGTGTGGTATTTTCCATATTTAAAATTAAAAATGGTTAGACCAGAACTGAACAGAAGAAAAGAACTGAACACAGTGGTCATTAAAGGATTTTTTTTCATGTCTAACATACGTTATAATGAAATGTTTATTATAAATACTTGGCCCAAATTTTGCCTTCCATGCTTCTAGCAGTAAGGTTCCACAGAAGTTACTGTTTCCCAAATTTGGACCTAATGTTTGCAGCTTTTATGTATAATATTTTAGAGTTACTGACTTTTCTGGTTTCAAAGGGATAACTGTGCCAGTCTAGTCATCAAAACAAACAAGGAGTCTTATGGCTCTTTTAAATACTAATAAATATATTTATTGCATGAGCTTTCATGGGGAAATCAAGCATCTGAAAAAGTGGAATTTTCTTCCATGAAAGCTCATGTGATAAATAAACTTGTTAGTCTTTAAAAGTGCCACAAGACTTCTTGTTTAATTTTCTGGTGTACCATTTCAGGTTAAGCAAATATATAGTGAAAGCAAGTGTTTTATATAGTAAAAAGGGCTTGCTTTTTAAATCGTGCTGCTGCATGTGTTCAAGAAGTTAAGATATTTGTCATATAAGGCATCTGTAAATTTTGAAGTAATACCAAATTACTGAAATTCCAGAGTTGACCTTCCTTAAAAACATCTTAATGGGACCAAGAATGTCCTCTGGCTTCTAAATATTAAACAGCCTAGCATTGTTGAATTGAGAAATTAAAAAATAGCAAATTGCACATCATATCTTGCCATATGTGAGCTTCTCCCCTGGGCTCTGCTCTACAGCAGTGTTAATTGACTCACACAAACCTCCTCTCCAGAGTTGTACTGGGTGAAATAATCAACAATGCTGATGAGCAAACAAGTATAAAAAACAAAGAGCCATGTTAATTTCAGCTCTATTAAAAACAAAATCAATATCTGGAAAAGCAAAACAAAAAAAAGCAGTTGGTAAGAACTTTTCATTTTAATTTAATTAAGAAGTCAAACGTATAAATGGACAGCTTAAATTTTTAAAGGTGATGTGAATTTGACTGTCTCAAGTTTTGGGTGCCCAATCCAAAATGTATTAAAGAGGCCTGATTTTTTTCAGACAGTGTTTGCTCATCATTTTCTCAAAATCAAGGCCTTTTAAGGTTTATCAAATTAGGCACCCAAAATTGGTAATCACTTTAGAAAATGTAGACCATTGTATTTATTCATGTTTCACTCTTCTGAACTAGACATGGGCTAGGATAATTACACTGGTTTAGTTCCTAGTAAACACATAACAAAGTTAATAGTGTAACAGATTAATGAGCAGGGGAGTGTTCTCTAAAGATTTTAGAACTTTCTGCCCTTATCCTTTCCAGCCTCTTCTTCCTCCCTCTGTTCCTGTCCTCTTCCTTTTGATATAAAGTCCAGGTTAAACTTTCTTGCCGCCACCTCAATAGGCCCCTCCATTTTCTAATTGTGGAAAACCTAACATTCTTCCTTTCCTGTGTGTTCAAAGTCTTAATAGCCTTGTTTATAAGGCAAAATCTATCTCATTTTTTTTTCTCTACCACTTAAGCTTTTTTGTTGGTGGTGGTTACTTACCACTCACTAGGTTGCATCTTGGAACTGGTCAAAGATAAACTGGAAAGGAAAATAAGACCTAAAGATAAAAAAATTAAACAATACTATTTTCATCAGTTCAGATTCCAATGAGCTCAGTGTTTCATTAGCAATAAGTGATACAGTAAGCTGGCAAATTCATGAGAAATGGTGCTATGCTAGGTGTAAGTCATGATAACGTTAAGATAGGGGCTTAATACAAAATTAACTGGGTACTGTTCTATGTGCTGTTATGTAAGATTAAACTATATGATCATAATGTCTCTTCTGATGTTCATATTTATATATCAATGGAAGTGTTGAGAAACTAGTTGTATGCGGAAACACTGCTGCTTGTCTCCACACTGCTCCTTGGAGCAAGCCCTAGTTATGCATTTCTAAGTCTCTAGTCTCACACCAGCACATGCTTTTCTTGAAACCTTTTTTTTTTTTTTTCCCTGCCCACAGTTGCATTCATTATACTAGAGTCGGGTATAAGAACACAAGAAAGAGTATAGTCTGACTTAATTGTTGAAAAAGATTACTGGGGAAACTAATTCTTCAGTGTCACATTTTTAAATATTTCTTCTTAAAGCTATAGACAAATGTCAGTGAGTCAACATGCATAGATTAGAAATCAGCATTGCCAGTTTCTGGGATTTCATTACAATCTTTCTGATTTTTTTTTTTGACAAGTTCCAAAAGGATGGCAGTGTCATTCTAGTTCAACAAAACAAGAAAGGAGCAGTGTTGCATTTTTAAAGACTAACAAATTTATGTATTGCGTGAGCTTTTGGGATTTTCTCCCACAAAAGCTCATGCAATACATAAATTTGTTAGTCTTTAAAATGGCACACTGCTCCGTGTTTGTTCTTGTGATTTTTTTTTCTTAAAGCCGCAGGTTTTGGACTCATGATAACAATCTCAGAATCCCTTTTTTAAAAAATAGTTTCTAGCTATCATGGTTACAGAGAAGTCTGAAAACATAAAAACTAAAAAGACTTAGAGACCAGAAGGCAAATGAAAGGAACACAAATTGAAGAAAGTCCAGAGAGGAGCAGGAAAAAAAGGATAAAAGAGTTAGAAAACCCGACCTATGAGACAAGATTAAAACAACTGGGCATGTTTAGTCTTGAGAAAAGAAGACTGAACGGGGACCTGATGATGGTCTATAACTGTCTTCAGGGCTGTTATAAAGAAGGGGTGAGCAATTGTTCATCATGTCCACTGAAAATAGGACAAGAGGTAATGGGCTTAATCTGTGGCAAGGGAGATTTAGGTCTGATATCAGGAAAAAATTCTAACTGTGAGGGTAGTTAATTTCTGGAATGTATTATCAAGGGAGGTGTTGTAATCCCTGTTATTAAGGTTATTTAAAAGTAGGCTAGACGAAGATCTATCAGCAATGCTCTGTATATACTTGATTCTGCTTCAGCACAAGGAGATGAACTAGATGACCTCTCAATGGACATTCCAGTTTTGCATAATTCTATTAACATTTTTAATAATAGCATGATTTTTTTGGGGTTCTGTCTGATTTTCAAACTTTTGGGGTTGAACACTGAAAAATGCAGCACGGTTGTGGCAGACTTATTTCAAGGTTTCTTAATTATGTCAATGTATGTCCAATTATTTTGTAGCATCCTTGAATACAGAAGTGAAATCAGCATAAAGCTAATTTTTAATAGCATTCCCCTCTTCCCCGTAAGGTCTATCAATCTTTTATCATGATGTTGGTTATTTTAAAGTACTTTGCATTCAGGATATTTGCAGCTGCAATGAACAAGTTCATTTAAACATCAGATCAATCAGTATTTTCACTGGAGGAAATTTTAAGTACCAATTAAGAACGAAAAAGTGATCTACATCCTCTAATACAATATTAATGTAGTGTGATGGGTAATCTCAACTGCACAGGGAAAAAATTCAGATGTGCAGCTGCTCGGATTAGAAAAAGTGGGTATTTCTGTCACTTGCTATAATTTTATGAATTAGAAGTGGTTTTTTTTATTGCTCTTAATGAATGGAAACGCCATAAGATTCAAAGGCACCAAACACATAGGGCATTACTCTATGGGAAAATACTTATATGGGAGAAAGTTGTATACTTAGTTTAATCAGACTGAGAAATAGTTTCCCAAAGGAAGCAGCGGAAGCTCCATCAGTATAGTAATTGGCCATAGCAACTGAAAACATAATGTAGGGAACAATTCTGCATGGTGTTGTAGTAGATGATCTAATAGGTCATAACCATTTCTAGTAGCTACAATTCTATTTGTACTTGCTGAGAAATAATAGAAGCAGTAGCACAAGAAGTGATAAGTGGTTAAAGACCAAAGACAGAAGGTCTTTAAGTAAATTGGGTAAGACGGGCCTTCGAGATGAGTTCTGGAAGACTGTACCACACAGTGTGCAAGAGCCAATTGTACGAGAAGCTGACAAGAAGTTGAGGAGGGTGTCAGGAAATATTTTAAAGTAACAAAAAACACAATTTGAGCTAGATTAGGGTTAGCTTTGTTCCTGACTTTCTCCTGTGTTTCATCTGCTGGGGATTTCATTGAATAGTAAGGTACCGACCTCTGCTTGTAAAAATGACATAAAACACATTTTCTTTAAGTTGTGTTTGAACTTGTCCAGCCATAAAAATATTTCCTAGCACAGACACTTTGGGGAACATCTAAAAAAGGGAGAAAAAAGAAAAGGAGTACAAAGAACCTAAAGTTCAGTTGCTGAACTAAAGATTACCCAAGCTATCCAAGGATTTCTTTGGAGACACTCCTGTGAAACAGTTCCAGATGCCTACTTAGAACAATTTTAGCTTTCTTATTTTCTGTGACTATCTCATGTTAATTTCTATAAATTCCTTTTTTATAAGAGTTCCCCACAATGAATAAGTTAACAAATAAAAGATTGTTGCTCTCAGCTAGTTTGAGGTTGATCTAATCATTTAAATGAATATCCTTTGAGAATGTAGTCTGTTTTTGGAGCTACCCAATCAAATGTGAGCTGATCCTGATTACCCTCAGATACAGCCATCATCGGTCACATGTGCAGAGTAGTTTGAGCGTATAAGACCAAACCTAATGGGGGTGTGCTAATTCACACCAGCTAAAAATCTGTCCCACACTCAGGTTATTTGTGCTATGTTCATGTCTATCAATTTGCTATGTGCAGTTCATGTAGGGATGATCCTGAAGTCTCTTCCTTGATTGGATGACTGAAACATTTTAAAATAATGAGCATTTGGTAACATTTTCTTCTGACTTATCACTGTGCTAAATTCATGCAGCTTTCAGGATTTCTAAATATCTCCAGAAATACTTAGCACCTGTGCAAGTATTCATGAATACAGAACAATGGGCACATCTACAGAGTGAGAAAAAAACTGAGGTCTGGCCTGGGTCAGCCGGCCTCTGGTTTCATGTGAAGGATCCCAGAACATAGGCTCCAGCTGAAACCTGAATGTCTACACAATGATTTCTTAGCCCTGTAGCCTGAACCTTGCAAGCCCAAGTTAGGTGATCCACTGGGCTGGTCAGCTGTCGCCATGCTACAGAGCTTTTATCCCCAACACAGACATACCCCAAATCACTCAGCAATTAATAGCAAATAGAATTAAATGGTGTTAGATATGAAAATGTTCTTTTGCTGACTTAGTGCTACTCTTTGTAGCACATGTAATCTTCTGTCTCATGCACTGTAAAAAGGTGCCGGATTGTGGCCAGGGAGCAGGGCCTGGACACTGGGTCTTTCCCTGGGGCAGCGACATTCCTCACCTCACTACTGCTCAGTTACGGTTTTTTTTCCCCACACAGTGGGCCATATGCTTGCTATTTCCCTACCTCCAACGCCTCAAGCATGAGTAAATGAGCCTTGCATGGAAGACCTATGTAGATCCTTATGAGACTGGACTCCTTTCTTCCAGCCAGTGGCAGGTCTGAGGACAGCTTTACCTCTGTTTTGTAGCCACTTGCTGTTGTCCGTGGGCTGTAGGAATGCCTCAGAATCTAAGTTCACTCTGTGTGGGGGTTAGTTGGCAGACATGCACAGCTCATGAATTCACTCTGCACCCAGCTCGCCACTGTGGATCAAGGGTGGAAGCCACTCTGCAGTTTGCAGGTAATTATCTACCACTATTCCATCCTGGCCGCCAAACCACAGTGGGTCAACTGTACTTAGGCTTTGGAAGCCCATGTGATATGGCGCATGGGTAGCAGCTTTCTGTTTAGTAAGTATTTCAATTGGTAAATGGATTACCTATAAATGCTTTTCATGGTCCACTTCCACTGTAACATTAATATACTCTTAGGAAAAAACAAAATGAAGGGCTGCTAAGCTAGGTCCAGGTCTCTGTTCTGGCAGATCAGGAAATATAGAATAAAGCAAGGGAAGGGGGTAGAAAGGCTCCCCAAGACAAATTTTAACTGTGGGCAAAAACCTACAATCCTTAGTCAGGCAGAGGACCCACTGACATAATAGTGCATATTGCAACAGGAGTCTTGACTAAGCAGGGGCCCAAGACATATGGTTATAAAATAAAGTTTTGAAGAATTTGAGAATGCATTCTCCTCTGTGTTATCTGAGGCACTCGGTTCATGGGATGACACTGCTACTTTTTTGGTTGCAGCAAAGTGGCAGACAAGGAACTATGATATTATAGGAATAATGGAGACGTGGTGGGATAGTCTGCACAACTGGAGCTCTGCCATGGATGGGTATAAACTGTTCAGGAAAGACAGGCAGGGAAGAAGAGGGGGAGGAGTAGCGTTATATGTAAAAGAGCTCTGTGACTGCTCAGAGCTCCATTATGGAAGTGGAAGCGTGCCAATAGAAAGTCTGGGTTACACTGAGAGGGGGAAGCAACAAGGGGGATGTTGTCGTGGGTGTCTGCTATAGACCACCAGACCAGAAGCAGGAGGTGGATGAGGTGTTCTATGGCCAACTAGCGGAAGTTTCTAGATCACAGGCCCTGGTGCTGATGGGGGACTTCAATTACCCTGACATCTGCTGGGAGGCCAATACAGCAGTGCATGGGCAATCCAGGAAGTTTTTAGAGTGTGTTGGGGACAACTTTCTAGTACAAATGCTGGAGGAACCAACTAGGGGCCTTGCACCTCTCAACCTGCTGCTCACAAACAGGGAAGAATTGATCAGGGGTGTAGAGGTAGATGGCAAGCTAGGCAGTAGTGACCATGACATGGTTGAGTTCAGGATGCTGATTAAAGGAAGGAAGGAAAGAAGCAAAACAAAAACCCTGGACTTCAAAAAAAGAAGATTTTGGCTCCCTCAGGGAACTGATGGGCAGGATCCCTTGGGGAGCTAATCTGAGGGGAAAGGAGTCCAAGAGAGTTGGTTATATTTTAAAGAAACCCTGCTAAGGGCACAGGAAGTTGCCATTCCAATTAAGCGAAAGAACAAACATGTGAGGCAGCCAGAATGGCTTAGCAGGGAACTCTGCTCTGAGCTTAAACATAAAAAGGAAGCTTACAGGAAGTGGAAGCTTGGTCAGATGACCAAGGAGGCATATAAAGATATTGCTAGGGGTTGCAGGGATAAAATCAGAAAGGCCAAAAGACAAATGGAGTTGCGGCTAGCGAGGGATGTAAAGGATAACAAGAAGGGGTTCTACAAGTATGTTAATAACAAGAAGAGGATCAGGGTTGGTGTAGGCCCCTTGCTGAATAGGGCAGGCATCCTTGTGACAGAGGATGAGGAAAAAGCTGAAGTACTCAATGTATTTTTTGCTTCAGTTTTCACAGGCAGGGCCAGCTCCCAGCCCACTACACTAGGTACAGTAGATTGGAGAGAAGAAGAGAGACCTTTGGTGATGGAAGGTCGGGTTAGGAACTGCTTAAAGAAGCTGGATGTGCACAACTCCATGGGGCCGGATGAACTGCATCCAAGAGTGCTAAGGGAATTGGCCGATGAGATAGCAGCACCACTGGCCATTATCTTTCAAAACTCATGGAGAACGGGGGAGGTGCCAGAGGATTGGAAAAAAGCAACTGTAGTGCCTATTTTCAAGAAAGGGAAAAAGGAGTATCTGGGGAATTACAGACCTGTCAGCCTCACCTCAATCCCTGGAAAAATTATGGAGCAGGTTCTCAAAGAATCCATCCTAAAACACTTGGAGGAAAATAGAGTGATCAGGAACAGTCAGCATGGATTTACCAAGGGTAAATCATGCCTGACCAAGCTCATCTCCTTCTATGATCAGATGACCAGTTTTCTGGATGCAGGAAGAACCATTGATGTCATATACCTTGATTTTAGCAAGGCTTTTGATACAGTTTCCCACAGCATTCTCATTGGCAAATTAAGGAAGTATGGGTTGGATAGGTGGACTATAAGGTGGATAGAGAACTGGCTAGATCAACGGTTTCAGCGTGTAGGAATCAATGGTTCCATGTCTAGCTGGCAGCCAGTCATGAGTGGTGTGCCCCAGGGGTTGGTCCTGGGGCTGGTTCTGTTCAGCATTTTCATCAATGATCTGGATGATGGAATAGACTGCACTCTCAGTAAGTTTGTGGATGACACCAAGCTGGGGGGACCAGTAGACACGTTGGAGGGCAAGGACAGGATTCAGGGAGACCTAGATAAATTGGAACAGTGGGCCAATAGAAATCTTATGAGGTTCAATAAGGACAAGTGTAAAATCCTGCACGTGGGACGAAAAAACCCCATGCACCGCTACAGGCTGGGGAACATTCAGCTAAGTAGCAGCAGTGTAGAAAAGGACCTGGGGGTCATGGTGGATGGGAAGCTAGATATGAGTCAGCAGTGCGCTCTTGCTGCCAAAAAGGCCAATGGCATACTGGGCTGCATCAAAAGAAGTATTACCAGCGGATCAAGGGATGTGATCATTCCTCTCTATTCTGCACTGGTGAGGCCACATCCAGAATACTGTGTTCAGTTTTGGGCTCCCCACTACAAAAAGGACAGGGACGTGCTAAAGAGAGTCCAGCGGAGGCCAACCAAAATGATTGAAGGGCTGGAGCACAAGCCCTATGAGGAAAGACTGAAAGCATTAGGCTTATTTAGTCTGCAGAAGAGAAGACTGAGGGGGGATTTGATAGCAACCTTCAACTACTTGAAGGGATTCTCTAAGGAAGATGGAGCTTGACTGTTCTCGGTAATAACAGAGGCCAGAACGAGGAGCAATGGTCTCAAGTTGCGGTTAGGGAGATCGAGGCTGGATATTAAAAAAAACTTTTTTACTAGGAGAGTGGTGAAGCCTTGGAATGAGCTGCTGAGGGAGGTGGTGAAATCTCCATCTTTGGAGGTGTTTAAGGCCCGGCTGGACAAAACCATGACTGGGATGGTTTAGTGGGAGTGGTCCTGCCTCTGGCAGAGGGTTGGACTAGATGACCTATAAGGTCCCTTCCAACCCTATGATTCTATGATAAATAACTGTTTTGGGATTAAGAACTGTACAGTATCTAGAATATCTGTTTATGACCCCTATCCAAGTTAGAATTGCCTTTGATACACAGAGAAATGGTCTTTTTGCATGTGGCAGTGGGGTAGCGCTTCAGTGCATGCTGTTGCTTGGTGCCTTGTACCCATGATGGTTGTGTGGTAAAGCAGAGGGAAAATTTGGCATTAGGGGGAATCCAAGGAATTCATTAGCTTTCACCAGATCATGTTCTTTCAGTGAACATGGATAATTCAGATTAACGTTAATGGTGTAGAGCCCAGAGAAGAGAGTACACCCCATTCAGCCATTCACTGGGAAATGCAATGTAAACCTTCCCTGGGGCATCTTTAAATTAGATTCCTAAGAGCGTCTGTCCTGTCATTGTTCCACATGCACAATTCCTGTTGAATTCAGCAGGACTTGTGCACAGATTGATGGGAGGAGATGTACCACCTGTTTTTCTTTATTTTTAAGGGGTATAGAACAGCCATAAATTGCTCTTTCATATGGTATGCTCCTAAATCACTTTATGTGGCTCTGACTTGCTTTGGAGCACAAGCTCTTACCTCAGTTTTACCTGTAATGAATGCTTTGGGAATGAAAAGAAACACATTCAAAATTAATAAAGGAAATACTTATTTTCTGAAAAGGACAATTAATCAGGTATCACTGAAGTTGAGAGATTATCGGGATACAGAAAATTGGATGTTTATGTGGCTAACCAGGAAATCCGAAGTTGTGGTGATCAAAAAAAAAAAAAAAAAGCCAAGAGCTCTGGAAGGTAAATAAAACCTTGAGCTTCAGCATTATTAGGGGTTTATAAGAAAACTTTCCCAGGAGTAGTTTATTCTATGAAAATCCACTGCAAGGTCTCTAGTACCTTTTTCTGCGAGTGGTCAATGTCAGAGGCAGGATGGTAGACCAGACAGACCTCTAGCCTGATCCATTCTGGCAACTGCTATATTCCTATTTAACACAATTGATATCAAAATGGCTGCATGTATGCAACTGAGAATAGAAAATGGCCTCTAATATTATCATAACTATAGGTGCATTTTAAAATGTGGAATCCTAACACCATATTATTTAGCTGACGGTGGCATTACATGCCTTTCTTTGATGAAACTGCATTATGAGTTGAGCTAAGGGGAGTAATGCCCGAATGGTACTCTAAAGATGATGCTGGTGTCTGCAATACCAAGTTGTCATTTTACAATGTTACCTTTAAAAAACCCAAAAAACTGCAAGGAGAATTTTAAAAGGATATCGCTCTCCTAAACAGCCTTTTGAAACCAGTGGGGGTTAATTAAAAACTAAATATGGAATCTACAAACACCCAGAAATTATTTACACTGTTGTTAATTTGTTCTTTAATATTCATAACTGTTTTCTGTTAATTAAGAAGAGAGGGAGAACATGAAGAAAGGCTCAGAACAAAAGCAGTCTGCATACAGATAAGGGGTTTGGTTCTCAAAGAGATGGACTAATGCAGACTGCCAACACTGAGTGAAGAATTTATATGCAGCAAATGTGTATTGTAGCTGCAAAGCTTGCTGGATGTGTGTGTATGAAGTTCACTTTTGGACTGATAATTTTATCACTAGTTTTGGCATAACACTGTTTTCTAGAATTGTATTTCCTGCAACTGAGACTTTTAGTTAGCTTTTTTACTGTGGTTGATGCTGGGTGCGGTGGGGTGGGATGGGGGAGGTGGCTGAGGGTTTCTTTAAATGGCAGCAGTGTTGAAAACAAGCCCTTTTTATACAGAAATAGGATTCTGCACATTTTTATACTGCAGAAGCTGTGACTGGAGCTACTCTGATATTTTTTCATAGTCTTTTCGGCACTACTAACTGAATTATTCTGTGTATTATAGCAATACCTAGACATCTCAATCAAGATCAGGGCTCCATTATGCAATGGACTATATTATATACACATTAAAAGACAGATGGGTTTAAAACCTAAATAGACAAGATAAACAAAGCAATTATTATCTCCAGTTTACACATGAGAAACTGAATTGCAGAGCAGTTTGCCTCAGGTCACACATGGAATCAGTAACAGAGCCAGGAATTGAACCCAGAACATTTGTGTCCCAAGCTAGTGCTTTATTCTAGGGAACCTCTGTTCCACTCTCCTGCTTTCAAGAACACTTGGGCAGTCCCACTAAAGGAAATGTATTGGCCTGCTATCTTAAACATATCCTGTAATATAAATACATTAAATGTGCAATGATTTGAAGAGCAGTCTATTATGAACTGGCTTGAAACCTCCATTTAATTACAAATATGCATTTTATACTCGTGGCTTGTCATCACAACTAGAACTGGCCGAACAATAAATAGTACATTTGTGAATATGGTCACAAACAAATGCACTGTTTTTCTGCTATGAATCCTAGATTTGTGTTATTTATATGTATTTGGGTGACTGCTGAATAACTCTGAAAACATTTGTAAAATTTTGATGAATTTTAGCACAAACATTTACTTACCCAGGCTGCAATTTTCTAAGAGGACTCATAGTTTTAGACACTTAACTCCTATAAAAAGCCAATGGATTCTGGATGCTTAATTCACTTTATGACCCTTTGCAAATCCCAATCAAAAATTGTCATCAGTTATTTGCAATTTACCTGTTTTAACAGTTTAATTAATGTGAACAGGCTGAAGAAACAGTTCTGTGCCATGTAGAATTTGTCTACATGAGCACTTATTTGCGGCAAGCCAAGGTGTAAATCTATTCTGCATGCCGTGTGCTGCCGCAGCACAATGACAGCTCCTTAGCACACTTTGATCTAACCCTCTTTAAAATGGGACTAGATCAAAGTGAACTAGAGGAACTGCAAGTGCACTGCAGCAGTATCCACTTTGGCACTTAGTGTATGGCAGGGTAGCAAGGGTAGATTTACACACCACTTGGGCACAAACTATTTATGTTTGTGTACAGAAGCCCTTAGATAACCAACCACAAAACACAAATATGAATATCTTATGATTGATGGAAACAGTTGAGGAACAACCCAGAGTCTGAATGTGTACTTCCAAAAACCAGTATCATCAAAGAAAATTAGACTTGGGTTGTGAACATTTTGCTCTCCACAGTTGAGGACTAAATGTATCATTTTTAATAACAAATATTTCAGCCAGCAATAGGAACTGGATGCAAACTGCAGACAGACTGTTCGAAGTCGAAAACTGTGTTGTCTATCATCAACCTTCATCAAACAGTTACCCATTTCATCCTGTTTTCAAAACAGTATTTTTTATTCTCATGGTGTGAATGGACTTTAAAAAAGAGATGAAGATGAAGAAAGCCCTCTGAACAGAAAGAGGGATTTGACTCTACACAAATTAGAGTGAGAGGTAAAATGCCTATTGACCTTAATAGGAACAGGGTATGCATCTATATATACATTGCCAAGAAGAGAGCATGGCATTAAAAGAGTTGGATTGTTCACCATTGTCAAAGCAGATGATTGAAACCCAGACATGGCGAGCCAGATGAAAATGAAGCTGTTATAGAAATCTACTTGTGGGTACAAGTCTGCATAGTTCAGGTTTGCACAACTATAGTATAAGCAAATGGTAGAAGTATATGAAGACCTACTCAGGCTCTTAATATGACATGATTGTCACTGAGAGCAATTTACCCTTGACAAAGGCCTGTGCTCCACTGAAGTCCCATTGAAAACTAAGGCTTAAGTAAGTGGTCAATTTCACTTAGGGCTATTAAACGTAAAAATTTGCTTTTCTTGGGAGTGATCCCGCTTAGAAGGTGTTACTTTAAAGATTCAAAAGATGATTTCCCCCTGCCATCTAATCGTTTCAGTGAACAGCCAACAGAGCAAAACACCCTGCTTTTATGCACCTATCTGTAAACAAACCAATCCATATAGACTAGTTCTTACAGTAATGCACATTGACTCTTCTCTGCATTCTGAAGGAGAGATTTTGCAAATGAGGCTACTATCCAGATGCCCTTTCAGAGCTAAAAATGTGATATTTCCCTAACAGCCCTTCTAAAAAAATCTTCCTCAACACCATAATCTCAAGAAACTTTAATGGAAAATTGTTTGTAAGCTGGAAAACAAGGAAACAGAAGTTCTGAATGAATGAGAAATAGGATGGACAAATACTCTTTCTGCTGCAGATTAAAGATGACAAACAATTTTCTGTGAGGGCACAGAACAAGGAAAGCAGGCAGGGAAAAGCTCAGTGGGGAAAAGAGAAAATGAGTCTCCTTGCATTTCAAATGAGAAGGCTTAAATGATCTGAACCTCAAAAGGCTCATCATATTCAAGGCTGTAAGTAACCACCAGATCAGGTTAAAGTTACAATACAAATTATCCCAGGAAGTTTTATGGTGCCAATGCAGAACATTGGAGCTTACGACCAAACTTCAATTTTGGCAGCATAAACACAGATAGAGACCTGGGAGAGATGTGAGAAAGCTATGTGTACAAATAGATGTATATAACCTTTTTTTATACGAAAAAGATAACAAATTGCATCTGGAAATACAAAGTCAACATTAGCAGGCATACCTTGAGGGAGCGGAAAGCTACAGGAAGATCTGAAGACAGCAGGTAATGGGACAACAGCAGACTTTCCCCCCTTAGGGACAGTGATGGAACAGTAATTACTAAGAAGTCTGGCAACCTGTCTAGTGTAGGAGTGTTTTGCTTTCAGTTACAGATATGCTGAACTATGGCTTGTGTAGGATTTGGGATATGTTCTCAGAACAACTGAAGCAACTGGTGGCATTCATATAAGGACAAAGGCAGGGTATGGAAGGGAAACGAGGAAGAGGTGAAGACTCAATCATCTTGTTTAAATAATTAATGGACTATATGCGTCCTTTAAAGGTAAATTTAGTAGTGAAACATCACCTTCCCAGGACAAATTAGGCCTTAAATCACATCCCATGAAAAGGGATAGCAATGGCATAAACTGGCACACAGTCTGGTCCAAAAATCTTTCTGATAATGAATTACTCCTTGGCATACATTCCAACTGTTACCCCCTGCTTGGTTAAGTACTTTGTGTGATTCACATGGAGACTTTAATCCTTGCTGATTCTTGATTCACTGTTTGTATGATGTACCAAGCCTATAGCCTGAAATCACTTGTGCAATATACAGGGCAATAGTGGGTCTTGTGATGAATTACTAGGATTGTATGTGACAATGAGATGCTCCGTTTGCACTACTGTAGACTGGGGACTGACTGGCTAGGCAGCAGTTTTGCAGGAAAGGACCTTGGCGTTACAGTGGACAAGAAGCTGGATATTGCCAGCAGATTGCAGGAAGTGATTATTCCTGTATACTTGACATTGTTGAGATGATATTTGGAGTACTGAGTCCAGTTTTCTAGCCATAACTGCAGGAAGAATGTGAACAAATGGGAGAGAGTCCAGGAGAAGCAATGAAAATGGGTAGAAGGCTGGAGCACAGGGCTCATGAGGAGTGGCTGCGGGAACTAGGTTTGTTTAGTCTGCAGAAGAGAAGAGTGAGCAGAGGTTTGATAGTGGCCTTGAACTGTCCAAAGTGGGGCTCCAGAGAGGAGGGAGCTA
>ML681963.1:130959799-131119219 GCA_007922195.1 Podocnemis expansa
GACAAAACAAGGAGCAATGGTCTCACATTGCAGCAGGAGAGGTCTAGGTTGGATATTAGGAAAGCCTTCACTAAAAGGGTGATGAAACACTGGAAT
Source organism: Podocnemis expansa (assembly GCA_007922195.1). NCBI lineage: Eukaryota > Metazoa > Chordata > Testudines > Podocnemididae > Podocnemis > Podocnemis expansa. The sequence continues at coordinate 130,959,896 of ML681963.1, forward strand.
AAGCTATAAGGTATAAGCTTTCATGGGCTACAACCCACTTCATCAGATGCACCTGTGTTTAAGGTGTCACAGGAATCTCGTTTTTACTACATACAGACTAACATGGCTACCCCTCTGGAACTTAAAATGGAGGCACTCAGGATCACTAGCCACTTTTATATTTTAACAGAAAGTCCTGTCCAAACACAATAGCTATAAGGTGAGTGTCTGGGAAATGAAACTTTTTAAAGGTATAAGGAAGCATTTATTTTATACTGATGTTGTCATGTGGAATTGGTTGGCAGGGGCTCCTACCCTAGTCAGATCTGTTCTTTTATCTTTTTTTCAAGAACTAAATTTGACATTATTCCTTTGGATTTTTTGAGTAATTTGTTTCTCTTGGACTTTAAGAACCTGAAGTTCATGTGAGGTCAGTGGAAAACTGTCAATTTGCCATTTGTCCAGCAGATGTCTCTTTAGAATTGCTAGAATCACAGCAAGTGTAACGGCGAGGCACAACGCTGCACTTGTACGCTGCTGTCTGCAGTCCTCAGTTACTCAAGTTAGGACAAGAGCAAAACAATTTAGGAAACTAAAAGGAGAATGTTGGCGTGAAGATAAAGTGAAATGTGTCTCTCCATTAGGTTTTCAGAAGATGATTCTGAGCTGTATATTTAAATGATTTCCTATAAATTTTAAGTTCCAAAGGGGTAGCCATGTTAGTCCAGTTCAGCAAAACAAACAAGTAGTCCTGTGGCACTTTTAAAGACTAACAAATTTATTTATTGCATGAGATTTGTTGGAGAAAATCCTACTTTCAGATGCTTTGATGATGGGGAACTACCATGTGATAAATTTGTTAGTCTTTAGAAGTGCCATAGGACTATAAATTATAGTTTATATTAAGGGAGTAAGTAAGTATACATTATAGTTTATGTTGAGGGAGGATTTGTAAGTTATAGCATCTTATGTAAATGAGTATGCTCAAATATTCACCTAATTTCAAAACAAAGATTAAACAAGGGTTAATAAAAAGAAATTTGGAATAAAATATGTCACATAGCTGAATTAATATTGTCTTTTGCTCATTGCCAATAGCAGCCTGATAAGATCAGAGGAAGATGGTTGGGGGACAAAATGGTTCAAATGAATATGTCCAATCCAATTTTGGAACTCTCTGAAAGCAGCAGTAAAACATATATTATTGCAGAACAGCATTTCAGTGTAGCAGATTTAAAGTCATTGCCAGATTTACAGAAAAATAGAGCAACTGTAATCGGTGCTTCAACTTTTGGCTGAAGTCAAGTTCTGTGGACTATCTGGTGTCTTCCATAGAGATACATGTGCTTGTAGGTTTGGTTTTGACTCAACAATCTGATAGAGACTTCCATTTCTAACTTTTCTACTGTTCTCTTCAATGTTGGACAACTTGTAGATTCTGATATGATGTGCGATTTCTGACTGAGATCATCTAACATGTAGCACTAACCATAAGCCAACCTGGAAACAAATGTCTTGCAGTCCCATGGACTCAGGATTGTGTGGGTTAGTGAAAATAACGTCTCTCTTAATAATTGTGCCAGTAGGGCCTGATCCAAAGACTATTGAAGTAAATGAGGCCTTCCAATTGCTTTTAAGGGCTTTGGATCAGGCCCATAATTCATGAATCAAAAACATTTTTAAAAATCTGTCTTAAAGGTATTATATGGATCAATTGAAATGTTTGAATACTTCAGAGTTGCTCTGTTCTCTTGGATGAGTAGTTGCTTAAGCTTATGTAAATACATTGGTGATGTATTCATCTTTTCCATACAGTGTATATTTTGGTATATTACGTGTATTTACAAACACATGTTAATTTCCAAGCAGACAACTATATAATGGTGACAATAAAGTAGAAAGATTTCTCTTGTACCAGTTAAATACGTGCATTGGTGTGTTGGCTCATTTTAAAATTAATCATATAATGGGTATTGCTTTTCTGAAGCCATTGATACGTATCAAGTTGAAACGTGGACAGAATTATATATTCAGTGGATTAGATACAAAAGGAAAGTTCCACATCTAATCTGCTACATGCAGTGTTGGAAATCTGCCTCTGGGTTCATGAGCTAAATCTTGATGAAATTGGGGCTGAACAGATTTATTGTGCATATGCATTAGCCAACTTTTCAATCTCAATATCTCAACAGTTTTAAATGTGAAAACATCAATGTGCTGTAGCCTACCCAGTGACCAAGTGTCATTTCTTAAAAATCTCAGCTGTTCTGAATTTATACAAGCACAAAATGTCCCTGAAAGTGGTGAATATCCAGTTCAGTTAGCACTTAAAAAAATCACTGAAATGATTTTCTTTTCAAAGCCAATAAGAAAATATTTGCTTTTAGACAGATCTTCTAAACCAAGTTCCATCCTGGACCTATGGTTATGCTATAAATCCCCAAAAATGTAGGGTTTACAGTGGAAGTACTAAAATACCTTTGCTAGAAGAAATATGAAGTGCTGCTATAATTAAGATGGATGGCAATATGAACAGAATTTAAATTATGACCACCTGTAGCTAAAGTGATCTTTAAATTCATTGGAAATGGAATTCCATTGTCTAAGTATTCATCCTGCCAAAAAAAAAATTAGATTTTTAGTTCACTTATTCTGAAAGTTTGCTGTTCAGATGTCCATTCAGCTCTGAAGGAAATAGGGAAGAATGACTGTAAATCCTGGATTAGAAACTGGTGTTAATATACTGGACCAGAGCCTTAGCTAGTGTAAATCAGTGAGACTCCATTGACTTCAGTGAGAATATGCTATTTGACACTGGCCAAGGAGCTATCATCATACACAGCTGTAGTGCATACCTATACTACACCTATATACCTATATTATAGTGTAAATAACATAGTTACTGTTATATTCTCATGCTTCAGTTCATTGAGCTGGCAATGAACACATTTCTGGTGGCAATGGTGGTTTTGTTTCTCTTTTTATTAGGTAGTTGGTGTTATAACTCAAACTCTACTCCATCATAACTAGTTATTTAACAGTACTAGCACAATCAGCATCACTGAGAAGTGCACAGCTCACTTCCACAGGCCCCATGTACTGCTTCACAGCAGGGAACATACCTGCAGCAGGAGTGCTATGCACTGTTCATCAGTGGCTGCTGTAATTGGTTAATATTAGGTTTTGATGTTAATACTATACTCTGTGTTAGGACTGGGGGAACATAGGATCTTGCTGTAGATGTGTGTTTTCTTCTGCTCCTACAAACTCAGTGAGACATTAGTGTATTGCTTTACAGATGCAAGGCAACCTTTGCAACCAAATAGGCAGGGGTCATTTTAAAACTAAATATTAAAATCTGAAGAATGCGGTAAACTATGGAAATAAACCAAGGGCATAGAAATTTAAGTTGCCCTATTGTTTATTAAACCTCACAAATTATGCAAATTTATTCAGCCTGGAGGTCTGTTGCACAGTAGAAATGTAGAAAGTAAAAACATAAGAGTAATTTCATTATCTTATGTTTCAGTGTCTTCAGCCACAAACATTCATGGTCTCTAATGAATATATGATGTCAGCACCAGTCTCTTTTGCCCAGTTGTGGACTATCATTTAATTCCCATTATGTTTCTTTCTTCATTCATTTAGGGATGTGTCTGCTGACAGATAATCTCAGTAAAAGAATCCATAAAGAAGTTTTAATAGTAATTAAATTGTGGATGATCCATTTTAGTGAGAAGACTTTTTCCCACTAAACACAAGCCAAATTCCACACTCCATTATATCAGGTAGACTGTCTTCACTGGAGTTACTGCTGATCTACTTGGATGTAGCTGAGAGCAGAATATGGCCACTGTCTCTCTACAGTGTGCCACCTCTAGGCACAATTCTTTAAATTTATTAAAAGAAGCAGGAGAAGGTGACTTCTTGCGCTATGTGGTTGAAGTACCATGTGACATAAGAAAAATTATGAAAAGGGAGTGTGTAGCAAGGTTGCCTGTCCCTTGCTGTCTGTCACGGAGGGCAGCCATGTTTGGCCCTGTAATCCTGCTCAGTACAAGAGGGTTAGGGTTTGGCCCTGGCAGATATCTCTGCCCCAGAACCAGTAAGCAGTCTATAGCCCCAGGTGGTCAGGTGGGATGGGTTGTCAGCAATCTATAGCCCTCCCAAGTGGAGATTGGGGTGCACTCTAGGATTGTAATGGGCAAGAGGGAGGGGGATGCAGGCCTGCCCAACTCCACTGTGTCCAGCACAGGTTCCCATCTGTGACAGGTGAGCCTGCCTCAGTGTCAGGAGGGTCTCCAATGCAACATTGTGACTCCAGCCCTGGTACCTAGGTTGCTGGCACACTGCTTGTTCCCCTTGGACTACTTCCTACTCCATTTCCTGGCAATACCTTATTGGTCAACTCACCTTTGGCCTTGTTGAGGTAATTGCCCAGAGGTAGGTTGCAGAACCTGCCAACATCATCAGGGGGTAGTAGGTCAGGTAGCTAGGTGGGGCCATCAGCATATGGCAATTCCTCCAGGTCTGGACCCATCTGGGCTTCCTCCTCCTCATCGTCAGCAGGCAACTCTTCCAGATCACAGGGCACTGGGTGGGTTACCAGCTTCTCACATCTTGGGTGGGTTGCTCCTGCACACCTGCTCATTCCTGGAGAGGGCAGGCAGAGTACAGTATCAAAAGACAGGTTGAAGAAAAGAGTTGACTTGAGGAGATGCCTGTGAAATCTCTAGGAGCCATGGTCAGTGGATTAAGACCAAACGTAAATTGTCATTGGTACAAGAGAACAGGACCACAGTGAATTCAAATAGTTTGCATTATACAGAGGTAAAATGGCCTGTATGAAGTCAAGTGATGTGTGTCTGCTGGCCATGTGAATTATCATGCCTTGGACTACAATGGAGGATGACTTGTTTGGCTATCCGAGGCTGTAAGTTGACAAAGAGTTTCTTTCATGTACTGGAGGATTATAGACAGTGTTTTCATTGGCCATGTTATCTTTGAAAAGCATACGTGCAGAATCCCATAGAATAGATTGGGGACAATATTGAAACCAGTGGGATGTAGCAGCTGCAATGAGGAAAGGGTGATAGCTATGACAGTATCACACAGACATTCTGGTTGATTGGATACAAGATATAACTGACTGTATGTACTTAGGAAGCTATATTCTTAATTACCAATATTTATTGTAGCATCGGGAAAGGATATAGTAGGAGTGGAAGGTTTTCAAAGATGGGCAGTAATGTGCCACACAGAGAAACTTCCATATGCAGTGAGATTGAAAAGATGTGGATTGATTGATTGATTAAAGAGGAGACAAATAAGAAGGGGCATGATAGAAACACAAAGGTACAAAATTGGGTATGTCTATTTACCTTTCCCACAATACAGTATGATTTAGTGAAACTGAAACAGGACAGATTTTTAAAAGTGCATTTTTTTCAGCTGTGGAACTCATTGCCATGATTTATTTTTGATGCTAACAGTTTAATAGGATTCAAAAAAAGAATGTGACATTTACAGGAGAAAGAAAATCCAGTTACATTAAGTAAGATAGTTTCTTATAAGGGATACAAATTTTCATCCTTTGGGGCAAAAGCCAACCACTGGTTGATAGGGACTGAAAGACATCACCAATGGGCTAGATATTCCAGAACCGTCCACTGAAGTTTCTTGCACCTCTCCATTAAGTAGCTGGTGCTAGCCACTGTCAGAGACAGGATCCTGGACTAGATGGACCAGCGATCTGATCCATTATAACAACTCCTATCTCAATTAATAGTGCAAAGTCCAGCTCTCAGTTACATGAGTGTAAACTCCATTGACTCCATTACATAGTTGGACCTCTGTTTTAAGTAATTGTACAAATAAAGGCTGGCACTAGATTTAAAAAATAAACATCTTCCCTTATAGCTACAAGGTACCAACAATCTCAACCATTTGAATTTCCTGTGTTAGTGGGGAAGAATCCACTACTGAGTATTTATTTTTTACACTGCAGTATCACCAGGAGCCTCTCTCATGGAGCAGGAATCTGGTATGTTAGCCAGCTTATAAAACCCTAGCAAAAGGACAGTTCCTGCCTATAGTGTGGGGGAGTACAGGGTGGTCTGCCTTTGGCATTCAGGTCAGAGGGTGGCCACACAACTTTGCTGTCTCAGACTGTGAACTCTACCATCCTGTAAGGAAAAATCAGCTGAAAAGGGCCCTGTCCCCTGGTGGGAGCAGAGCTGACAGAGGAGTCTTTAGTTCCTCAGGTAGGGCAGGGCTGGTAAAGGGTCAGTAGCGCAGGCCTTCAAACTATCATAGGCCCAGGCACTCATCACCCTTGGTGGCTACAGGTCAGGAGAAAAGCAATACTCCAGGTAGTTAGGAAAGGGAAAAGGGGGATGCTGGCCTACCCAATACCACTACATCCTAGCCCAAGGCCCTACCAGTGGCAGATCCTAGCGGGCCTCCCCTGTAGGGAACGCTGGCCATTCCCCCAGCTCAGGGCCTTCCCAGGGACTAAGTCAGTGGTTCCCAACCTTTTTGGCTGAAGAGCCACAAATATAATTTTTACAGCCTTGAAGTGCCACCAGGTGCCTCCTGAAAAGCAGGCTGCCTCCTCACTAATCTCCTGTCTCTCTGGATGCATGCAGCCTATAGACCTGTGCATTTCATTTGGGTCCATAGGCAGTGGCTTCCTTCTGCAGCCAGGGGGGATGGAAAATCAGTGCTCCCATCCTTCTCACTCCAGCAAGGCCCCCAGCGCCGATGGACCCAAGTCGAATGCTTTGCAATACTTCCTGCTACAGCCAAGGGGAGGGAGAGCTGATCTCCCACCCACTTGGCTTTAGCTGATCTCCCATCCCCTTGCTGACAGAGTCCACCATGCCCCTGCTGTACACAGCAGTACCACATCCCAGCCCACCCCACCCTGACCCCCGGGGGCAGACCAGCCAGTCAGGGGCCGGGCAGGCTGCAATTCTGCATGGAGCAGCGGAGGGAGGGCAGTGCCTGCTCCTGCTCCTGAAATGCTGAATGGTCTCCACTCCAGCTCCAGAGGCCACAGCCACCCAACCAGCATACTGGCCCACACAGCAGGAAGATGAGGACACTGGGTGGTGTGCTGAAACTGGTCAGGGCCCTCTAATCTAGTCCTGGTATGGGGCCAGCCTGGTATTCCCATGCAGCCCCTCATTGGGGCCCCAGGGCTTGTAATCTATCTCTCTCTCCTTGCTGGGGGACCTGGGGGGTGGGGATGAAACCCCCTCCTGCCCTGTGCAAGGGTTGGGGGCACTGCAAGGCATGTGGCTCCCATGTGGGTTTGGGCCCCAGACACTGTTGTTATACCATTGCCCTTTATATTTCCCGTTCCAGCTTTGACTCCACCTTACTGCTTCCTGGCCTTGGGCCCTGTAGTTCTCAGATCTGTCCAGGGGTGGGAGTGGAGGCCTCCTTCAGCATCCAGAGCATTGGGCAGTCACACCACTTTGCTACACTGCCCCAAAGACACTACAGTCCAGTTTGCTGTATTGCTCTGTAGTCTCAGTGAATAATGTTGGCCCACCTGGAGGCAAATGCTTCTGGTTTCAGCCAAACCAGGCCGGCACATTTTGGGAGTGTTAAAAATCTCTCTTTATTTCCAGAATAATAGCAGATTAAAAGAAGCCAGTTGGCTGCTCAGCAACGAAAACAACAGACCTGTCCTGCCCAGATTTTATTTCAATAACATGTTCTCTTCAAGAGTGAGATTTTTTTTTTTAAGTGGAAAAAAAAAAAACCCTGAGCCTGAAGGAACCCCTTTTGTTAGTGCAACATGTGCACTGCAGCAGGGTTATTAATTGTTATCTGTGTCGACAAAGGAGAGTCTAACAACAGAAAAGAAATCCAAATGGGTTTGAATTCCTTGCATAATTGTTATTTTAATTGCCATGTTCAGAAAAGTCTTCTGAGATTTTTCCAAAGCACCACCGCTCTCTAGGTGAGACTTTCTAGTGAACTACTGTTGAGCCTTCTTTTCTTAAAGTCACTTTCTTGTTTCATCATGTTTACAAAAATGGAAAGTGAGAGTCAGTTATGAATCTTCTGTTATTATGTGATTCGATGGCAGATGCTAGGATGGCTTCGCTGTGTGATACAGAGTTAAACTCTCTGGGACTGATTACAAAGAAATTCCATTAGCAATATTTAAATGCCAGCTTTGAAAGGCACTCAATAATATGTGTGTTGGCGCTGATCAAGAATAGTACCTTTTAAAAATGAAAAAGTAATGTAACTGTTAGTTTAACATGAAAATGTCAAACTGTGGGCAGTCTCTTGTCAATTAAAGAATCTGGGCTATTCCTAATGGGAATAAGGCTGATGGGAGAAAAATGTGGGTACTAAAAACTGTAGATGTGCAGAACTACTCAGAGATAATTTGTGCTGGCAAATACTACTGCCAACCAGTTTGGGGGTAACATAAGCAGCTTGATACCACCACTGCCTTGAAGCACCTTTAGCAGCGGAGGAGGAAGAAAAAGAGCAGAAGGAAGAAGCAGAGCACCTTAGCAGTTGACAAGGCTTTCTGGCAAGTAGGCCTGCGTTAAAACTGTGCTGAGTGGAGGCAGATTTAAAGAAAATACTTTTTGCAAGCTCAAATGCATTAAAATAGAAGAAGCCCTGCTCCTAAATTGGTGATGTACCTGTGAGAAAAAGCAGAGTCCTTGATCTCGAGAGAGACAGTGTGGGACAGAGGAAGGAGTGGATGAATGAGGTGCTGTCAGTCTTTGTTAAGGTTCACTAGGTATAAATAAAACACATCTCCATCAGCTGCATCCCTCCCCTCTCCCACGCAGGTTACAGTGAAACAAAAGTCTAGTTAGAAGTTCCCTGAAAGGGATCATCAAATGTAACTGTTTTCTGTTGGATGGGGTATTGTTTTGTTGCTTGTGCCTGGCAATGCATATTTTTCAGGCAAAATTAGTAATAATTCTATAACAACTAGTTAATAATGATGATGATGATAAATGGATAGGTAGAAAATGAAGAGAGGAAGAGAAAACTGAAATATACTGATGCACAGGCCCTCATGCTTGCAGTTCCACCTACTGATCTCCCCAAATCCTCTCTCTGGATGGTTTTTGCTTTTTCTGTGTTTCCTTTCTCTTTTCTTCACTTTGTTTTCTGCCTATCCATGTATCCTCATTATTAATAATTTGTTGTACACTAGTGCTTATAGTTTTCAACTGAAATCAGAGCCACATTGTGTTAATTGTTGTACAAATGCACATAAGAGACAGTCTTCACCCCAAAGAGCTTAAAATCTGAATAAAGTAGAGAGGCAAAGGTAGGGAGAAAGGCACTATTAGTGTCTCCACTTTAGAGACAGGGAAACTGAGACAAAGAGCGATTATTTGATGATCGGGATCATATGAGATGTCTGTGGCAGACTTTGGAACTGATTCCAAATCTCCTGAATCCCTGACTAATGTCTTAACAAAACTACCCTTCCTTTCTAGTTCTGTAGCTGCACTGTCACCTCACAATTCTGGGTCAGATTTAATGCTGTTGCCTGAACTGGGTCTTAGCCATCCTTTTTTGGGGGGAGAGGGGGTTGGATTCCTCTCTGCTTTCCTGTCTGCTCCTTTCATTTTTCATCTTTTGACTGTCATTACTGAATTGAATATCATGGGTTTTTTCCCCTCTTCTGGGCGTGGCTCTTTGAAATGCTCTTTCTCCTTCATTTGACTGATTCTCTTTGCCACTTAAAATCCCATTGCAAAAGATCCTCCATCTCCTCTTCTAAATGATATTTTCCTCCAATGATTTGATGTCTCCTCTTGTCAGTCTAATATTTTCCTCTCACTCAGGGTCACCAATTGTTGACTTGCTTGTTTCTGATGTTGCTAATTGTTATATTTTGTTTTATTGCTTTGTCCTTCTGTTATCCTTTCACAGAGCTATGATGAAAAGCATTATATATATAACTCAAAGGTAATATTAAGGGCCAAGTGGAAAGTAAATCAATTTAGAATTTTGCTGGGAGGACTAAAACGAGGTTCTCTCTTGTATCATGCTTGAGCAGATCACTTGGAAATGCAGAACTACTTTGTTTCATCAGTCTTTGCACCAGGATCCTCTGAATATTGTTTTTATTGCTCCTAAATGCAGAGGAGAACTATAGAATCTGGAGAAACGAGGCACAAAATTTATTTGAATTGCAACACAGAATGCTTTTCTGCCACACTACTAAAAGAAACGGTGCCCCATGGGTAAGAAGTAATTCCAAGATGGTCCATGGTAGATCATTAGAACATATCCTGCCTTATTCCAAGAAGGCTGAATAAAGTTTGGTCTCTGCCTAGTCAGTAGAGAACTCCCTAGAAATACATAGAGGCCATGTGTAGGGGCTGTGAAACAACTGCAATTAATTGGAAGTGATTTCTTCCAGTGTAGCTCTGATGGCTGATATAACTTACCCCTTTACATACTCGCAACAAGAACCATGTTGGTGGTGGTAGAGACAGTAACACAGTACTGAGCACGGAGAAGGAGTGGAGAGATTTTGGGCTGTTGCACAGTTCATAGGCAGTGCTGAGGAGACTCCCCGTATGGTTTATGCCATGGGCCATTCAGATTCCTACTGCAGTCCAGAACTGAGACAGCACAAAAGTGACATGCAACCACCTTTGTCTCTTAAGGACACCCTTCTACTCTACTCCTCCTAAGAGAATCTGTCCCAAGAATTTTCTGCAAGGAGCTACAAGCCCTTCAGTACTGTACTGTTTTGACTCTGGTGATGTAGCTCAACTACTGTCAGTTTTCTTCGATGTGTTGTTAATAGTCCACTGCCATGTTCATTGCTGATGAAAGGAGAACGTGAAAGAAAACAAAATACCTCCAGACCAAGAAACCAGCAGGCTGTTGATCTGATCTCTTGGCTTTGAAAAGAGATTTGAAAAATAACTGGGAAAATGATGATTAAATTTTCCTTTTAACTGCAGTAAGTACACCAGCACTTTACAACTTTTAGGTTTTTGCTACAGTTTTGCACCCAAATCTTGATGCATAGGAAATATGGGGCTTTTAGGGCTTGTCCGTAGAACACCAAAGGCTATGGTGCACAAAGATACCTTGCTCTTGCTGAGGCATTAGCCTCCTCTGTGTGCTGGAAAGGACAAAGTAATTTACTGTATTAGGTATGATAAGTGGTTTGCAGTCAGGCAGTTCTGGTTGGGAGGACCACATCTGTCTTGCACATTCCTATGGGCCAGGAAATGTAGTAAGCATTTTCATAATTATTTAGAGGTTTTTAACATCCCTGGTCTATTTCAGAGGTTGGTTTCACTGAACAAATCTGTTAGTGTAACTGGATGATCTCATGATTTATGCAGCAACCTGGGAAGAATGCATTCTACACCGGAAAGAAGCTGTGGCTTTGTTACCAGAGAACAATAAATTAATGCCATTCAAAACAAACCAAAACCAAACAAACAAAAACCAAGCAAGGTGCACTTCACCAAATCCTAGAATCAGAGGTAGAAAAGGCATACAAGATCACGCAGTGCAAGGCAGGATTATTTATTCTCAAGCCACCTGGCTTCAGACAAAGGCAGTGATTGCTAAAGCTAAAATGGAAATCACTGGAGTCTGTAGGAAAGCCAAGGCCCTGGGGTGAGCTTTGTAAGCAAATATTACATGGGTTTTGTGGCTGACTTTGAAAATAGACTAGCTCCCATTAATGTACTAGTTAGTGGAGACCAGAAAGCAAATAGTATGGTGCCTCTTCACAATATGAATGAGGTTTAGCATGTCAGGAAACTTTTGGGAATCTATGTTCCAATAAATCAACATTTAGTGTTTGAGTTATATAGGTTCAGCTTCCACTTTGTTTTAAAAACAATTCTGCACTTCAAGGTCAGGGCAGGGGCTATACTTTCTTAGGAATAAAGTGGGCAGAAGAGTATGTCTGGGTAGCTCTTGACACTTGTCATAATTTTAAGAGTTTGTTTACTTTAAAAAAATGGCATATAAGTGCAGCACCTCTTCAAAGATACTACCTTTTAAAAGGGCAGGAACTGAAAAATGGAACTCCTTTAGCACCCCGAAGTCAGTAGCAGCTTTTAAAAATGAATTGTTGCCTACAGGAGTTTGTATGTAACAGAATTAACATCCTGACCTGACTGTTGCAGTGAAGTACCTATCTGGTTAAATGTGCCACTGACTTGAAATTAAGAGACCCAGATGAGCACCCGAAACAAGAGTTCTAGACATAGTAGCTGATATGGAGGCTAAATAAAGATCAGATCTGCAAAGGGACTTAGGTGCCTAAACTCCAGATTTAGGTGCTATCATGATCCACATAACTCCTACTCAGTTGCTGCCTAACCTTGGAGGCGCCTAAGCTCACTTGGCACCTTGACTCTTATTACAGAAGTTCCCATGGTAGTTAACTTTCTGCCCTGGGGCATATACACAACTGCCTTATGCAGGTGTCCCGGAGCCTGTCTCAGCTATACTCCATTGTGGTCCTCCAATCAGGGAAACTCCTCTGGAGTGAGGCTAACTCCTTTAGCCCAGTGGTTTGGTTACTGAATCATGAGAGAACTTGGTTCAGTTTCTGCCTTTGCCTAATGAGGAGATAGGATCTGAATAGGGGGTTTCCTCAGTTCAGGAGATTCTGTAAGCACCCTGCTATGGGCTCTGCTTATGTAGGTCTTTCTCAGCCTTTCTTGTTGAAGTAATTTCTCTCTGTATTACATATTAACTAGGCCAGAGAAAGTGAGAATGACTGTCCTGTGCAACTTCTTAGGCTTAAACACAAAGCATAAGGGGAAAAATATTCATGAGACAACAGAAGTATGAAAATGTGCATTTATCCAACAAAATAGGTGGTAGCATGCATCTTGATTATTAGAGAAAGGCCTCAGTCATGATGTTCAGAGTCAGATAAGACTTCCCTTAAAACTGAGGGTGGTCACATTCAAGGTCTCTTGATCATTAGAGAAACGGGGGAAAGCTGTGTTACTGAGCACTGGATCCAGAGTTATTCACAGCTGAGGGGCAGAAGGATTAGATCTGAGTTCTAGTTTGATGAGACCTTTATATTTTAACAAGCCCTAGTTTTTTAGTAGAAAAAAATGATTATTACTTTTTATGATAAGTTGCAGAAAGTTCAGGCAGTTTTTAGGAGCAGCCAAATAATTCCTCTTAGCTTGAGTTAGGAGTGTGTGACTTAGTAGGAAAAGCATTCTGTTAAGGGCAGCAGTAGACTGAACTTAGCGTATATACTGCAGAGGAAACTTATCCTTCTTAGTCTTGGGTATGTATATTTTTATCACTTCATTTTATCTTTTTACAAGAGAGTGAGTGTTTTTGTTGAAATGGTTGTATTTCCCCCTAAATGGATTGCATTAAGCATGTGTTTATTGCAAAGGAGTCTGATTTTCTTTTTTTAAGATGGATGTATTTCACTAAAGCAGAACTGTTGATCAGAAGTGTTCCTGAGACACTTTGCTTTCATTAGAGTTGGAGTAGCTGTGGTGTGCTATACTGAGGTTTTATAAAGCGTGTACTTGGTGCTTTTTTCCTCTGGGTAGTATTACTCACTGTTGTAACTGCAACTGACTGGTCTGTACCTGGGATCCAAGCTGCTACCAGGGAGGAGGAGTTACTGGGCCAGAAGCTCAATTGACCTGCCAGGACAACCAACCCCAGGCCCCGATTGCTCCAGTAAAGGCTGGAACTGCTCAGAGAAGTCCCTTCTGTGGAGGGAAGTAAGGAAATTTCCTCACAGAAGAGGCAGATGTAGACATGTAGTCCCTCCATTGCTGTCCACTCCACAGCTTAGGGAAGAGAGCTCTGTTTTGCTTTTCAGCAACAGGATCCTGATCAACTAGCAACATGCAACAGCAGGGCTGGAGAAGGCATTGTGAGTAGAGGATTTCAGCTTTTTAATTTCTCTTCCAGCATCTAGCCAGAGCCAGCATGGAGAGAGGAAAGGCAGCCTGACTTGATCTGGACAAAGAGGAGGGAAGAGAAGGAGCTTTCATACTCTGCTGTCCCCAAGGGGGACAGTCATTATCCTCATCTGTTAGGCCACCTGTGCCCTGGAAATCAAGAGAGAGCCAGAGTTTGAGCAACTTGAGGATCTTCTGCATTCTGAGGGGTGGCCTTTCTGTCTCACCGCCAAGAGGACACCGCAACAGTGAGTACCATGCATGCTACGCATAAGGGCTCTGGAATAAGTAAAGACATGTCTGTGTGAGCACAGAGGAGTGAAGTCTCACATGGGGTTGCACTGAACTGCAAGGAGGTACTGACACCACCAGACACCTCTGCAGCAGTCAACCTGCAACCTTTTTTTGATTACATACATGTTGCCAGCTTCCCTATTTTCAGTCAGCCCAATGGGGCTCCGGTGCACCGGGACAGGGCCAAGCTCCAGGCTGGCACCACTCTGGCTGCTGTAGCATGTGAGTGGGGTTGCGTTCATGCTATTTGAGGGTAGGTAAGGAAGGCAGTGTTTAGCTATTATCTGGTTCTCAATCTCCCAGATAGATACATGTGTAATTTGGTGTATTGACTTGAGCAAAGGATGTTTTGGAAGTCTGCTGAGTCTTTAAAAGCAAACAAATAATTGTTGTTACATGGATCCCCATCATGGGAACCAACACTTAGGAATATGCATGTGGAATATGTGTTTTTTGAGTTTGATGGTATATAAGCAAACTCACATTAAATATCTGGCTCTTAAAGGTGATGGTGCAAATTATTCTAAGGGTTAGGAGTGTTTGTGGATCCCTTTTAGCATTAAAAGTCAACACAATGTAAATCTACCAAGTCTGATTGTGAGATTTTTGGCACATCTTGATGCACAGAACATTTGATTAGATATTTGGTTTTGAGACAAAAGCTACTTTGAAAATATTCATTGGATTAGATCTTCAGTGCTCTAGTTTATCTGCCAGATGACCATAGTTTTCAACACTGCTCATAAAGCACCTCACATTTTGAAAACTGAAATTTGATTTTTAGATGTTCAGTTTGAGACACTGACTGCAAAGGGGCCTGAATTTTGGAGGACGAGATGTCAGAGAGAGGAGTTCAGTCCCCCTTAAGGTGCCTCAAATAGGATACCCTATATCCCAAGCCAGTCTGGAAATTTGGGCTTAAGTGCTAAGCGCTTAACTGTGTTCTAGAACTATTGAGAGTATCGAGGTAGGGCCTAATGGATAATGTATGTGAAGATATTGAACCTGGTGGGCAGATAAGAGATCAGACAGGAAGATGAAGTAGTCTTTGGTAGCCAGTGAATCTGTTCCGGTCTCTTGGGGGCCTTCCTGAAGTATATGTTTAAGGTGGTTGTCTGAACTACTTGTGTAACCTCACCTAGTGATTTCCATAGTGTTGCTTGGACTTTTTAAGGGATGCATTCCATGTTATGCTGTCTCTTGTATAGCACGTAGCAGCCTTAACTTTAACGTAATTGTTTGGTTTAGAAATAAATAGCTAGAGAAGTTTCATTCCATAAATGGTAGACGGAGGAGGCTGGCAGTTCAGGACTGTTAGCAATTCTCCAGTGCTTTAATTCAGACAGCCTTTTGCTCTTGCAGGCTGTTCTATTGACAGTAGGAAATGCATCACCAGATATGTCTTTTGGACATTGTCTAACTCAGTGGTTTTCAACCTTTTGTAAGTTGCAACACACTTGATGGCATGCCTTGACCCTACAGGACACAGCCCACCCCAGGCCAAATCCAGCCATCTCCCCAACCCTGTGACACACTTACTGCTGTGTGGTGACACAGTCATGTGTCTCAACACTGTGGTTGAGAGCCGCTGGTCTAACTAGTTAATTTTTAAAACTTTTTGCTAACTATGTCGTAGACTGCTGTCTCAGCCACATATTTCACTTAACGGTGATACTACAGACCCTAGTCTACCTGGTATTTTATCATTTATTTGGAATCTTGAGTCTTTTTTACCCTGTGACCTTCACTGGGCAGGCCTCTTTCAGGAACAGTGCCCTACTTGAGAAGCATGATGGCTGCTGGCTACCAGGGGTACATTCTGTGTGTGGACATGCACTCAGTCTGCACCATGCATTAGGATGTCACAGATTGCTCCCCAGGGTGCACTCATCCTGTGGTTGTGAGCAATGGAAGGCTATGAGCTTGCTTGCTTCCCATCCCTTTCCAGGTAACTTGCTCCCATTAGAGGTCAAGGGGTGAGCCATTATGAATGGTGTTTGTAATGGGCAGGCAAAAAGGAGAGGGCTATGTCATGCTTTCCCCTCTGCCAGGGCCAAATGCATGCTGGCCCTGTGTTTTGCTAAATCTCTCTTATACTGTAGTGAGAATATCTATTTAATACTTGTCCTGTCATCTGCTCTCTTGCCACTTCTCACAGTACATTTCTCCTGGTGCCTTGAGTATCCCATGAGCAGGCATGGATTGAGCACCTGGAAGATGAATAAAATCCTCTACACTGTGCTCCCAGGAAAATGTGCACTTGCACTTCAGCCTTCTTCCCTCTCTCACAACTGATCTGCAGTAACATAATCTAGCAAGGGAATGATAAAGCTACAGGCTGATTTTTTTTCATTAGTTTAGTCTTTACCTCATTTCTCCCTCCTCCTTCCCTACACTTTTTCTCTGTTCAGTCAAGTCTGGGGGGTTGAGAGCAGAGGGCTGTTCTATGACACTTTAAAATGGCAGTCCTGTGAATGCTAGAGCTGGGCGCAATGCCACAAAGAAAAAAAAGTTCGCCTCTAGTAAGGTTTAAAATGAACGAGCTTTGGGCTGTTTTCTCTGAGGTAGAGCAGATGAAGAAAACAACTCAGATTTGCAGTCTGCCTCACTAGTCAACTGGACCAAAGCTCTGTCTTGTTAGTTTGTGGATTTCTTCCCATCCCTAACCTGGAACTGAATTTGTGGATTCTCAGTGTGCCTGCAATTCACTGAGCTAAAGAAGCTATAGATTAAAGACTCTCTCATGGTGTTGTTGATAACAACATAATCCCTCCTGCTGGGCCCCAAGCATGGAGAGTGCTGCTCACCCATTAAAATTGGAAAGTTCCATCTTTTGGAAGGAAAGCGTGTCACTATCAAGAAGTAAGTTCTCAAATTTTGAGGCTCTGTTCAGCTCTGCTCTTGCCTACATGTCACTCTCCTTTTCCCATTCCACTTGTCAGATCCTGTTCCATGGTCCCTCTTCTGCTCTTAATACTCCTTTTTACTCTCACCTCATGACTCCCTTTTCTCATGCCATCCTGTCCATTTGAAGCCATCTCTCACCTAGCTAGCCATGCAACCTCCATCTTATTTTTTTCCTTTTAAGCTTCCCGTCCCAAAAAACTCACTTTGTTTGGCTAGCTTTCTATTAATAATCCTGCACATTCTGTGCTCTGTTCCAACAAATTTGTCATTGGAACAAGAAAGAAAAGCATGAAAGACAATTTTTACCTTCTCACATTTGGTGGCCTTGTAGAATGCCACTTTCCCTCTCCCCTCATTTCCTAACCAAAGATGGTTGTCATCTTCTATTAAGTGATCTCTGTGAGTGTCAGACTGAAAGCTACCTAATGAGAGTAAGTATCCTGTTTGTATAGGCCCAGGCACATCAATGGCATGGTGTTAGTAAAAAGTCATTTAGACTGATAGGGAATGGGGAGTGGAACACCAGTTTGGGGAAAACTGAGGTCCCAGTTCAGCAGGATACTTAAAAATGTGCCCAACTTTAAGCATGTGAGTGGCCATATTGGTTTAACTATGTGTGCTACAAAGTGAATCTTCTGCTTAAGTACCTTGCTGAGCTGTGGCCCCACTGGTGGATTCAGTGGCTATTTCTTTTATTCCTACTGCTTTTTTCAGTGGAAGATATTTGGCCCTTTAATGCTGAAGGTCCAGGAAGTCTTCCAATCCAGTTCCTCATGCCAACTGCCTTTAACTATCCTCTTCCTTCACCACACGCATCCTCAAGACCATGCATTTTCGGCACTTGTCATCTGAGTGAGGAAATCTAGATTTCCGAGTCAGTCAACCTCTACTCCTCAACTAAGTGACTCACTTTAGGGATTAACCTTTCAGGTGCAGGCTCTGCTGATCCTGCAGGCATGACTGCATTAAAGAAACAATGACCTGATCCAATGACTTACACTCCCCTGCATTTATTTTCGTCCCATTCTGTAAGTTCCTCCATCTTCAAAGCACCTGATAAAGTGGGGGTTTTCTCCCACGAGAGCTCATGCAGTAGACAAATGTGTTAGTCTTTAAGTGCCACAGGACTCCTTTGTTTTACTGAACTAGACTAACACAGCTGCCCCTTTGGAACTGTAAAAGGTTTTAAAGCCTATATTTTATTTTGCTGAGGGCAGCAGTGATGAGTGACATGGCGCTTTTTATGATTTGCAGCTAAGAAAGTTCACTAAAGGGTTTAAAAACACAGGGCCCAATCTTGTGGTCCTCCCATTGATTACTGGGTGTTCCTCAGACAATGGAATGGCTGGGTGGTGTTATTAATATACCTGAACCAATACATCTGGAAGAAGAGGAGCACCTGCTAACAGTCAAAAGAGAGGTACCAGGTGCTCTTAAAATCTCAGATGCTGCTTGTCTGTGTTTTAGAACCTTTAGTAGCTATCTAGTGCTCGTTCCTTTGCAGGCGGCAGAGGATGGGAGTGCCAAAGTGGTGATATCCTGGGACAAACAAGGGAGCTTGTGATGGCAGCTTGCCAGTGACAACCACCAAGAAATAAAACTTGATAGAACATCCCCACAGTAGTATTAAATGCTTGTTTAGCTCAATGAACAAAGTTAATATTGCTTCTCTAAATTGTTTCTTTTTCTAAGTTGTTGTTGAGGATTTATAATCCTCTGTCTGTCTGTCTGTGTGATTATGTTGTAATTGCAGAGGCTTATTGCTCTCCTTGGTAGGCTGAAGGGGTTCCTTAATAGAAACAAGGACCGCATTCAGGGGGTCAGAGAGCAGACAAAAAGAACGGCAGAGTGTATTTTATTCCACAGGGAAACAACATTTCTTTGCAAAAGACTCCTCTGACTTTAAAATAATACATAATAACTATAAAATTACCAAATGTCAGGTAAACAAAGTTATTAAGGATGACCTTATTACTTCTATCTGCAATTCACAGAGCGAGGTAATTGTCAAGTCTCAGTGTTATTAGGTTGAAATAATAGTTTAGGGACCATCAACATTAAAATTTCATTATGATGGGACAAAAAGTCTCATGTATAATCAATAGTAAGAATCCATTATTATTGACTTGGAATGAATGAAGCAAAACGCATTTGTGCAGATATGAACTGTTAGCAATCTTTTGAATAATGAAGAATTAACACTACACAGATAATGTCATTCTGGGAATTGGACTGTACCTTAAATTGGTACTTGTTTCTTTGTTATAAAGTCTGATTCACATCCCTTGGTACCCTCCATTAAGCTGTTTCTCCAAATACTTTGTGCCTACAATTTTGTATTATCAGATTTGGATTGTAAAGAAGGTACAAGAAGAGGAGAGCATAGCAAGTCAGGAGTGCTGTAGTAGAGTGCTTGGCTGTTTATAGCTGAGCCCATATTCAGCAAGGGTCTTGGGAGCACTGAGGTTCTAGACTGAAGTATATTAACAACACCGTGAAAATAAAAATACAAAAACATAGATTAGGTGGGATGTTATGTTTGAATTATCTTTTGTCTGACTGACCTTAACGGTGATACTTCAGGTGTCTTTTGTGAAGGAAGAAAATATGTAGGGAACATAGAATGGCAATTGAAGATGAGAAATGTAGTGCTTGGGGAAATACTTGAATTCCTGGGGATCCTGCTAAACTCATAGATCTCAGGTACAATGTCATCTTCATCTTGTTGTACGTGATGTGCTGCGGCAGGGTGTTCTCACCATGTCCTTGTGCATGTCTGTGGAGTTTATAGTTACACAATATTTCTTTTCCTCAACACATACTCTCTGAAAACAAGTTTCTACCATCGTGTGTGTGTGCGTGCGCACGCGTGCGCATGCATACGCAGGCATATACGTTCAACTTTCACTTATCAAACACCCAATAAATAACATGTTCCTCAAAAACTACATTAATATATATATAGCTCCTTTAACACTGCTTCTATGTTGAGTGTGATTCAGAAGAGCAGCTGCTGATAACATCCAATGAAGATGACCATTGCAGATGCATTGGGCTCCCATCAGAGCCATCCTGTGGCCATAATGATTTACCCTTGATTGACTCCCTAAATTCTTGGCTACAGGGTTCTCCTTTTGCTGCCAAGACACTTGGTGCAGTCTGGGTACCCTGAGCTGCTTCTGACTCTAAGCCACCCTTTATTTTGATTTTTCTCCCACTTGAGAATAGGGAAGAAGAGTAGAGAGAAGCGTGGTTCTAATGTTCATGGAGGCAGCTTGGGTCAATTCTAACTAAACCATAGTAACACTTGTGTGTTTGTCATGGAGGATGTCCCATGACTCATAGTGTCCCTACTGATGCTCCCAATTCACCTCTTATCAATTCTCACCGTTCAGGCCCTCAGTTACACCATGCTCCTGCGGATGAACCCACACTTGCCACAGTACTCCTTGTACTTGCCAGTCTAGAGAGTGAAAGATTGCAGTCTCCTCCTGCAGGCTTTGGCTGCTCCCTCTCCTACTTCATCTAGCACTCCTGTGCCTGTGGGGATGCTGTAGTGATGAAGACAGCAGCACCTTCAGTGGCTGGCCAACAGAGAACAGCTGCTTCTCCTTACTTGCCTGCTGGCCAGCATCCCATCTCTGAGGTTCAAGGGACAGTGGAAACCTCATCTACTCTCTTTGTGTGTCTGTAGTGCAATTAAAGAGTCCCTTAGGCTGAACTTCATGAATCTGAGTCAGCTGGCCAGAGCTGCAGGCTTCTCCTTCCAAAAAAAAACAAAAAAACAAAAAAAACAAAAAAACAAGGAGTCGTGTGGCACTTTAAGACTAACAGGTAGGGAGAAGGTCTGGTGTTTACTTGACCAAGCTAAGGAGAGCTCTGGTCAATTCCCAGCTTGACCACAGTTACTCTGTGTGACCCTGATCAAGGCATTTAATCTTTTGCCATCTGCATAATGGGAGTGATGCATCCCTTCTTCACAAGGGAAACAGAATAATTATTATTTGTGTAATGGTAGCACTGTGCAGCACTAGCTTTGAATCAGGTCCCATTATGCTCGGTGCAGTACAAACACACAACCACCCCACGAGCTTGCAGCCTAAACAAATAAGAGAATGCATTTGCTGTTTGTGAGCCATTGAGGTGTGCCAGGTAGGATGCTGTGACCTGTAAAGGCACCCAGTTCAGTCCATCAGCTTGGGTGTAACTACAGGGAATTATGTGTGGGCAGTGTGTGAAGAAAGACTGCCCCCCCCCAACTTTCTGTAAGTAGGGAACAAACAGATATTTTTCATCCCTCTTCCCAGCTTTTAGATGCTTTACAAGGGCAAGAGAGGAGAAGAATTGACAGAGAGAGAAGTCCAGCCCAGCTGAGCTGCCCATCAGTTGTGGAAGGGAATAGGCTCAGCACTATGCAGCCTGAAGGATGCTCTCCCATCAGGAAAGCTAGGTGCTGTTACCTTCTGCTGGCTGCATTATAGAGAGTAGGTTTGACAGAAAGGGGAAATTTCTTGGGATATATATGAAATACTTTTTGAGTTACCGTAAGTATCTTCATAGTCCATTGTAGCAAATGTGAAAGGCTGTATATTATTGTGGGCCTGGATTGTATGCAACCATTTGAGTGCGAAGAGAGGATATGAACCTTTGGGAAGTGTTATGAACTGTGTTAAACAATGTGGCAGAAAAGAATGGACTTTTGGGACAAACAATCTGACTTGATATGCCTAGAGAATTTCTTGGGGGAGGTTAATGCAAATTCCCCACCTCAGCTTACAGAAAATGCCAGCTTTTAAAGCTACACCCCAAGGAGCAGACCATTATCATCTGGTGGTTACTGTGACTGGAATCTGCAGGCTGAAGGCCCAAACTGTATGAAAATAAAAGGGAACTATGTGATTTGTTCTGGTTCTGTACTAAGGGTGTTGTAAGTTGTAACCATGGAAAAAAACCTTTTGTGGGGTCTAAAGGAATGACTCCTTCCAGAGTCCTTGCTGGAGTGCAGCATGATCACTGATAAGGTTTAGTATGCATGTAGGTTCTTTTGTGTGTAATACTTTCACCTTCAGGATAAATGTACTTGCTTAGAAAGAACTGTGACATAATTTTAATTATGGGCAATTACACTGGA
This sequence comes from Podocnemis expansa, assembly GCA_007922195.1. Taxonomy (NCBI): domain Eukaryota; kingdom Metazoa; phylum Chordata; order Testudines; family Podocnemididae; genus Podocnemis; species Podocnemis expansa. The sequence goes on from ML681963.1 coordinate 130,982,138, forward strand.
TATAACCCCATCAGAGAGAAAGCAAAGCACAGATGCTGGGCTGTTTAAGCAGTTTGACTTACTGGGATATTGCAGCATAGGTAGGTGACTATGTAGCCTGGAAAAACCCCAGTCAGGAACCAGTGAAACTCAGACCTCTGTCCAAGGGAGATGATGGCTGATGAGCCTAGAGCTGGTGCCCTTGAGGGACCACAGGAGGAATACAGTGTGTAGTTGCACTTAATTGTGACAGGAGGCATCACAGATCTTGGCTCATGCATCATCCAGCAGGTGGGGGGGGGTCCTATCCTGGTTTGTCTCCATCACCTCCTCTAGCACTAAGAAAAGCAAAACAGAAAAGTAAGGCCTTAAGCCCTTCCAGGTCAAGAAGGAAACATCCTGGAATGGGAAAGCGGAGAGCTGGAGATGGCAAGTGCGGGAGAGCAACTGGAGGGATGGAAATTAAGGGATCAAGCACAGAGTGAGAACAAGAGAGAAGGGGAGGGTTATAGGACAGAGAAAGGGGAGAACCTGAGACAAAGAAAAGATTTTGAGGGGAGGGAAGAGCAACAGAGATGGCATGGGGAAAGAATCTGGGGGCCTGCAGGACCAAGGAAAATTTGGGGGGGAGGGAGGAAATAGGATTGCTGTGGATTTGGAATAGGATCTTATTTTCATGATGAACAGCCTAACTCGTGGTCTTACAGTCAACAAAAATGTATTTAGTTTAAATAACCCAAGCCTGTTTGTTCAAGCGGTGATGTCCTATTTCAGCATCTACCTTTGTTGTGAACAGCGAGCTGATCCAGTGAGGTATCTTAACTGCCAGAGATTAAGGTGAAACACAGAATGAGAAAATGCACATTTTTGCTTGTTCAGAAAATGTCACTTTTTTTTCTATCTGTATTTTGGGTGTATGAGGTTTTTTTGTTAATCCATGATGTGTCATTTGCTTTATGTGCCTAAGGTGAGAAATAAGGGATATGTAGTTACTTTGCATTTGTGATAGTATGAAAAAGAGAGGAATCTTATGTGATTTTTTTTTTTAACTGTAAGTCATGTCTGAAGCTACAATTCTTCAATTTTTTTTTTAAAGTAAAAGGTGCATGCAGGGCTCATGAAAACATTAAAATAGATCTAAGGAGCACATGCCACAAATCAGTGAGTAAGTTGTTCAGAACAGCACTAACAATGAATATAACTGAACATGTGTAAATGTAGGAAGGAGGAAACCTTTTTTCCTCTTCTTGTGAAATCTCCTGCTGATTTATAAAATAGACAGACCAGTTGCCAGAAGAATCATCAAAGTATGCCCAGAAATTATACAGTAGTTTAAAAATGCCATGCTATTGTAGCCACAGAGTATTCACCACAGATACAGTTCCATAATTATAATTGTTAAACATAATTCATCCAAACTCAAATCCCCTACTTTATTAGACAGAATGATCATCACTAAAGAGACTCTCTCTCCTCAGAAAAATCCTTTTTTTCTCCCACTGTGTTGCCTCGATCTATTTTCCTTTTAGAGCTAAAACTAATTTGAAATAATACATTTCAAAGCTTATTTTTTTGAGCTTAACTTAGTTCTCAGTTAAGAAGTTGTATGCATAAACCCCAAGTCTCCTGAACTGCTTTTCATATTTAAAGCTGGAAAACATGCATGCTATAAAACTTTCAGATCTCTTCTTCTGCTTCCTCAGGGTATCTGCTCCCCTGCTGTGCCGTTTGATCCCTGTTGACTCCTGTGTGAATATTTGTTTATATTAGCATAGGAAAGTTCTTGTGCCATTATCAAGAGCAGGTAATATCTGGGAAAAGACTCATGTACCTGAATCCTTTTCATGGGCAAATATGTTTCAGTTCTGCCTTTCTTGTAAAGTATTTCAGAAACTTTCAGGCAAATGCTGAAGGTACAGAGGTTGCCATAAAATGTAACATTTCAAGTAAAAGCAATTACTTGGGGGTCATAATTGTTTTTAAGTACTTAATGTACAGGAAGTAAAAGCAATGCAATTACAATAGTTTCAAGCAGTCATGAGTGGGTTTTTTTTGTTCTTAAACCTTTTTCAGTGCTAAACTACTGTAAATACCCAAGAGACAATAGCTTTGCACATGTTCATTTCAAAATATATTTTTCTTACCTTTTTTGTGGTAACTTTCCCCTCCGTGTATTGCTAGTCCCATGCCTCTGGGATTTGCTCTCTGCATCTCACCTTGGATGCACCCCCAGCAACGTGTAACATTAGGCAAGTTTACATGGTTTCCCCCCTTATTCTCATCAGGAGGTTGATCACATTCATAGTGATGGCACTGTTGAACAGTGGCAAAGGATGGCTCTGCTTTCAGCAGAAATAAGAGCCAAAATGAAAGCCTCCATTGAGCTGCATTTGGTGCACCAGCTAGGGTGACCACTTCTCCCAAGTTTGTAGAGGCAGTCCTGATATTCAGGGTTTTTTTTTTTTGTTTTGTTTTTTTTTTTATGATATAGCCACCTGTTAAATCCCACCCTCTGTCCTGATTTTTTTCATACTTGCTCTCTGGTCACCCTAGCCCCAGCTGTCTGGCCCCTACTGAGGGTGACACTAATGCATCTATGCGGTCAGATGGCAGAAGATACTTTAACAGTAAAGTCGCCCACTCATGGGGCAGTTGTGACCTAGTGGAAGGCTGACTGCTTCACAAAGGTGCAGGGCTTGAAGCCTCTATGGAACTTCAGCACGCTCAGCCAAAAGCATTAGTCAGATTGATCCAGTCTCTATAATTTTTAAATATTTCTGTGTATCATTAGGAATATACAATAATTCACTATCCGCCAACTATGGTCACAAGAGTTTAGCTGTACTGCCATGCAGGGCCGGCCCTACTGTGAGGCTAGAGACAGCTATGGCTTCAGGTGACAGTTCTTAGGGGCACCTAGCCCCCCTGAAGATCAGGCTGGCTCCCGCCTCTTCAACTCTTTCCTAGCAGGTCAGGCACTGTTAGTCAACCTGCAGTTTAAGTCATGTAGGTAGAGTTCACTTTAAATCCCTCTGCAGGCACACTCTGGAGATTTATGCATTTTGGAAAACCATTTTCAACCTCCATGAATGAGATTTGGGGGCGCCAAATCAAAATTTGGCTTGGGGCACCACAACCCGTTGAGCTAGTCCTGCTGCCATTCCAGTGTCTTAAACACTGGCCTTGGTAGGCACCTCATTCTTCATCGCTGGAGCAGTACTTAGAAGTGGTATGGGGAGAGCTAAAAACAAAAGTCCAGGATATCTTGATAAACCAGTCCAGTGCAACAGTTTCCTTCTGAATCATTACTCAAGTACTGTCCTCTGGATGAGATGCAGAACCAAGGCTTTGAGAACTTCAGGTCCTCAAACAGTCCATGATGCTTCTTCACAAGCTTTTCAATGGGATTTGATGTTGTTGTGTTACCATTACTAATAAATAGCTGCTGACTTCTTCACTACAGAAGTGGCTACAAAGTCGTTTGGGATTCTTCTGGAGTGAAAACCTTCATATAAGAGATTATAAATTATAATTATAATTATTTATTAAGGTCTCTTTCATTAGATAGTTGCCTGATCCTGTTTAATGGTTAATAATATTGTGCTGATTGCCAATTAGATACTAATTAATGGGCTGGGGGTAATTGAGTTCTCACCCCAGAATTAGGCTCACAGAATTAAAACTAACAAGTTAAATATCTTGTATAGAACCTTGGAGTGTGTGACAAATTCACATGTACTGACGGCAAAGAAAAGCCTTAGCTGTTTTTATTAGAACAATCAGTAAAGACAGAAAAGCTCCAAGCATCTGAACAGATGGGAGTAATAAAGTACTAAGTGTATTCAGTACCATTCCCTGTATGTGCTCACACCCTTCCTTGGGGACATGGCTGTGAGAGACAAAGAACCACCTTTTGCCTCTGGCATGCCAAATGAATGAGTCCAGTGTTTCCCAATGCCCGGAGCTTGGTGGTTAATAACAATGAAGAGCTAAAGGGTCCATGACAGAAAACTGAGCCCCTTAGCTCCCCCAGTGGCTTAATATGTTATTAGGGCCTGTGCACTCTCATGAACTCTCATTTTGATCCCTTCCCTTCTAACTTTTTCACCTCCCTGATAGTGGGGGGCACTTATCCTACAGGTTAACATATTAATATTATTTAACTCATTATCATATATGTGACATATTGCTCAAGCAAGTTTGTAGTTAGACTTCTGCCCGTGATTCTATACTAAAATATCCATGCCCAGTACCACTTCAATCACAGGCCTACTATGCTTGCTTAAACCAAGTTCCAAAGGGGTAGCTGTGTTAGTTTAGTTCAGCAAAACAAGCAGAGTCCTATAGCACATTTAAAGACTAACAAACTTATTTATCGCATGAGCTTTTGTGGGAGCAAATCTCACTTTGGTACGTTTACCTTGTCAGCAGCATTGTCAGGTGTGCAGGATCAATTCTGCAAGGTCTACCTGAGTGGGTTTCCACTGCTGTTCATCAATCGAGAAGTCAACAGCGTTAAACACTACCCCCCCCCCCCCAAATCACCTGGCGGAAAGAGTAACACTGTGTTGGCCAGAGGGCATTTCCCATTGGTACAGTAAGTAAAAGTTAAGAAGCTGATGGGAGATGCACAAGCTACTCTTTGTGATTTGTGTGTTTTTCCCATTGACTGCTGCTGAAGTCTGCTCCCAGTGTATATCAAACCTTATGGATACAAGTCTGCGAGTTCCTTTCTTTACTGCTGAGTAAAATAAAGGGCTTAGCTTGTTGTGTGGGTTGCAATAGATGGGGAGAACCTAACTTTCACAAGTATTGTAGGATTCTGTGTGGAAAACTAAATTGGAAAAAGATGGCCTATTCTCTTTTATTTTTAACTGTTTCTGCTCATGAAGTGAATGGAGCTAGAGGCTACCAGACTAGTTCTGTCTGGACTCGCACCAGACCAGTGTTTGATGACAGTGTATTGTCAGTCAAATCAAGTCAGTTAGAGCTGCAATCTTAATGTCCTTTAAATGAAAAAGAGGTGTGAACCACTGAGAAATGAAAGTCTATGGTCTTCAAATACAAATGAGTTCAGAAAGACTTCTGAAATTTTAAACTCTTGTATCTTTATCACTTTTATAATTCAAAAATACCAAAGGGGTGCTCTTGCATTTTCATACACTATCCCCTTGGGGTTAAGACTGTCCTGTTTGCTGAATTTTGGCTTTTGATGGGCAAAAAGCTGAAGGCTCAGAGAAACACTTCTGCTCAGATTAGCATACAAAAGTTTAGGCCCTTGTCTAAATTTGTCCCAAGCTCTTTGATGTGGAAATTGGTCTGGAAATATCATGAGCTCTGGCTATCTTTCTGATTTCAACTACTTCAGAACAGTGTGAGAGAGTATTATTTCTTATGCAAGTTCCAGAGGGATAGCATGTCAGTCTAGTTCAGCAAATGAAACAAGGAATGTTGTGGCTGTTTTAAAGACTAACCAATTTATTTATCGCGTGAGCTTTCATGGGAGAGATCCCACTTTGTCAGCTGCATCAGATGAAGTGGGATCTTTCCAACGAAAGCTTCTGTGATAAATAAATTGGTTAGTCTCTAAAAATACCACAAAAATCCTTGTTTCTTATGCAACATCTTTTCCCATCTGACTCCAGTAAGTGCTAATGAGCAATCATTAAGGAGCACTGACTTCAATGGGACTGGGTTCAGGATTTTCCAAGATGGCAGAAGGTTTTCTTAACTCCAAATTAACACAAAGTGCTGACAAAATGGGATATTATCCCACAAAAGCTCATGTGATAAATTAATTTGTTAATCTTTAAAAGTGTCATAAGACTCCTTGTTTCAATCTGAAAAGGTTCCTGTGTTGTCGTTTGAACTTCTGGAAGTTTTATCCAGAGTGGTGTAGAACTTTACAGTAACTCAGAATAGTGGTTCCTCAATCACCTCTGTTTCAATTTCATGAAAAATGACTTCACAGTGTTTCATAACAACTATCCACTCTCCCTGCTGTATTCAGACTCCCAGTATGATGCTTCTTATTTGTGTGCTATATTGCGTTCTCAGATGTTACTTTGGATTAATATGCCTTCATTCATTTTATACCAAACAAATTGCCCACCTTTTAAAATCCTAATCTCCCCACTGCTGCTATTACATTGTGTTTTATGTGCATGCTTTAGAAGTGTGGTTTTTAGGAAATATATGTGTCACTGCATGTACAAAAAAGCAAGCTCCATTTTGTCTAATTCGTGTGCCCAATTACCATAATTGCAGACAGCAATTGAATGCATGTGCAGATGGTCAGAGGCATTATTGTGTGTGCACATTGCTGAAAGCTGGTCCGAACGTCTTGCTAGATGGACATCACCAGTCATTTTATATAATGATGTCTTTAGGCTTTGACTCTCAATTTTCTTTTAAACTGAAAACTTTCAAGTTTAAGTATTTTAAAAATGGAGGTTGCTTTACCTGCAATACAGATACCAGCTGAGAGTTTGAGAACTGAAACAATATAACCATTTGTGTCACTTTTTTGTTTTCTTGTTTATCTTGGTTAGAACAGGACTACACAGTAGTCCACCTCACTTTTGTTCTAGGCAGTTTTGCTTGTGGTGTCTGATTTTTGTAGCTCCAAAGGGGCACTTACGCCTGCAGACTGTCCACAGAAGTTGCTGAGGGGGTTGTTACGTAGCTCGTGCTCTGGTGAGTATCTTAAACTGGTTGTAATGTCATCAGAACTGCTTTCTTGGAGGACATCTGGAAAAATTTGACAGCCTGCAGGGATTCATCTTTGGCTGGTGAATAGGAAATATGCTTCTGTCTTATTAAAAATCCAGTGGTTCATGTTTCACATCCAGTTCTTTTATTTTACATTATTTTTTTGCCCACTTTGTTTGAACCCCACTTGATCCTCCTAATAATTGGTGATGTGTGCTCTAGAAATCAATTAGTGAATAAGCAGTTCTGCGGTGTGTGTGCGCATTGAGTTTGGGCACAGGTATGTGAAAGGACTGTATGTTTCAAACTGACTGAGGGTGAATGGCACTCAGTTTGCTGATTATCCAGGATCATAGTTCTTGGCTCAGAAAGTAATGTAGGGCTAAAGATAAGACAGATGTAAAGCTTAAACTTGAAACGATGGACATGATTTGAGACTGTCCATGGTGTTCGACAGTAAAGGGTTTAATCTGTGTTTTGATTCCTTTGAATCCTATGTTTTGATTCCATAGGTAAATTATACACATCAACAGGAGACTAAAACATCTAGAAGAACACACACTACAGTACTTTGATTTGTGAGTATTCTGTATACATGTAGGGTGGCATTTTGAAAGCAACCTTAGGAATTATGATCCAAAGGGGTAGCTGTGTCAGTCCAGTTCAGTAAAACAAACAATTTTTGTTTCCGTTGGAATTAAGGTTCTCATTCTTTTCTAATGGGAATTGGGCATCTAATTCCCATGCATAGCTCTGTGAGAGGTGAGGATTAACACTGCTGTCTCACATGTATTTTGGAGAAAAAGCTATTTCTATTTTTAAAAAAAATTTTAGACATGTCTCTCTTCTTCCCTCCCTGATCACCTTTCACTCTGCAGAAAATGAGTTAGGTGCAAAAGAACTTTTTCAACTGACACTTCTCTGTCTGAGGCCCAGTGAAAAATTCTTTGGGTTCAATATTGTTTGGTTTTGAAATCTGTCTTTGTTCGATAGAACCAAGTGTCTGAATCAGCTGCGTCCATTATATTTATTTAAAAACCATGGGAATATTGTTAACCAAAATAGCAGAATTGGAATACGCTGAATCCAAAGAGAATTTTTGTCTCTGCATTCAAAGCGTCAAAATTATTCTTCCATCAAAACATAACAATTGTTATGAATGATATCATAATACTGTGAACTGCTTAAGAGCTTCCACTTTAAAACTGTAATGGGCTGTGCAGACAGAAGGGAAAAAAAGGCTAAAAGCATAAATTGAAGATAATCAATTTGAATAGACCTTACCCATTGTGCAGTTTGAATAGGATAAGCACACATTATCTGGCATAATTGGTTCATGTGATTTTTTTTTCTAATTGAAGAGAAGAAGTAATTAGAGCCTAATTGAAGCAAAGTAACACAATGTCTGTCAGCATTTCTCCTGCTACTACACATTATATTATTACCTGTCATCTTTTCTTTTTGGTTGGACCAAAAAAAAAGAAAAACCTTTGGGTTTGCACTAGCCGAAGCAAAATACAGGTAAAAGAAACCAAATAAAAGCAAATAAGATTGGGGTTATCTATCTCCAAACTGTGACCCTGTGGACAGTTCCAAACTGAGAGCGCTCACTTGGCCCAATTAAGAAATCTATCACATTTTACAGATTTGAATTTTATAAATTTAAGCTGCTTAAATCCCCCGCACCAACTATCATGTTCTTTACTCGACTCTGTACTCTCCACTTAGTTTTAATTAGAAAGCAAAGTTTATGTAAAAAAATTTGTACATCACAATGAAAATGGGGAAAAATATGTTATTTGGGTGAAATGGTGGAAACCCCCATTTGATTCCCTGTGATATATTTGAATGATTTCACCATAATTTTTTCTCTAACTGCAATGAGAGTAAGTGATAGAATTTCCTATAAGACAATAGAGATAAGGGTTAGAGAGGTTTTTTTGGAGGCAGTCACCCCAAATGTTTTCAAGAGATGAAACAGATCTTGTAATTTCTTTTCAGAAACATTCAGTTTAACTTTAAAAATGTGGGCCATCATTGCTCGCTTTGAGATTTCATGAGTTATTCCATTGACATAAGGACGCTATGGTAGCCCTTGGACATGAAACAATACCCTCCTAAAGACTTCTTTCAAGTGTGCCACACAAAGGAGAATGAAGGAATCAAAATGTGAGAAAAAGACTAAACAACCATGTTGTGTGGCCTCTGAAATTTCTCCCTTAGCACCTGGGATACAACACTGCTTAAAAAACATATTCCATCTTGCACGCCCACCTATGGAGACCCCGCCAACTTGCCCTTTCTCAGGTTTGGGTTTGAACCAGGAACCAGAGGGGGGAGACCCTACGAATTTCTGGGTCCCAGGAAGGAGAGGGTATTGTCGCCCTTGTCAGCAGGGGGGTGGTCTTGATTTGAATAACAGAGGTTTCTGATCCTCTGTGTGTGACCCCAAAAGGGCTTTCTATAAGAGGATAATTGTGAGTGCGAGGAAGGACAAGACAAGGGGGGACCAGTAGACACATTGGAGGGCAAGGACAGGATTCAGGGAGACCTAGATAAATTGGAACAGTGGGCCAATAGAAATCTTATGAGGTTCAATAAGGACAAGTGTAAAATCCTGCACGTGGGACAAAAAAACCCCATGGACTGATACAGGCTGGGGAACATTCAGCTAAGTAGCAGCAGTGTAGAAAAGGACCTGGGGGTCATGATGGATGGGAAGCTAGATATGAGTCAGCAGTGTGCTCTTGCTGCCAAAAAGGCCAATGGCATACTGGGCTGCATCAAAAGAAGTATTACCAGCGGATCAAGGGATGTGATATTTCCCCTCTATTCTGCACTGGTGAGGCCACATCTAGAATACTGTGTTCAGTTTTGGGGTCCCCACTACAAAAAGGACAGGGACATGCTAGAGAGAGTTCAGTGGAGGGCAACCAAAATGATTAAAGGGCTGGAGAACAAGCCCTATGAGGAAAGACTGAAAGCATTAGGCTTATTTAGTCTGCAGAAGAGAAGGTTGAGGGGGGATTTGATAGCAACCTTCAACTACTTGAAGGGATGCTCCAAGGAAGATGGAGCTCGACTGTTCTCGGTAATAACAGAGGACAGAACGAGGAGCAATGGTCTCAAGTTGCGGTTAGGGAGATCGAGGCTGGATATTAAAAAAAAACTTTTTTACTAGGAGAGTGGTGAAGCCTTGGAATGAGCTGCCGAGGGAGGTGGTGAAATCTCCATCTTTGGAGGTGTTTAAGGCCCAGCTGGATAAAACCATGACTGGGATGGTTTAGTGGGAGTGGCCCTGCCTCTGGCAGGGGGTTGGACTAGATGACCTATGAGATCCCTTCCAACCCGATGATTCTATAAGTAACAGTCATTTTCCTCTTTATTGACAGTGTGAGGAATTACAGACAAGAAAATGCTTAAGTATATGATAGTCAGAAATATTAGTCTATGACAATTTCAAGGTAAAAGCAAAAGATTAGTAAAAAGACTGTGTCAAGCTAATACTGGCCAGGTCTATTTTTATTTAGTTCCCTATTTGACTGTGTTAGTTTTTATCTCTTATTTTATTTCTTTCTCTTCTGTTCAGGTTGTTTAGTTTTTATTTTATTTAGTCTATATTCTTATCCAGTCCATGAGAGCAGTGCCTGTTCCCCGAAAGCTGGGTCTTTTGGTTTAGGTTCACGGTAATATCTTTGTCAGCTCTGAAGATCACCCACAGTCAGGTTTTCAGAGGGTGCGTGCCACACTGCCAAGCAGGGGGCTAGCCCTTTTATTGTATCTAAGTGTCACAAAAAGCTCAACTTGTGTAACTGAGGTCAAGTGTGACAAAAAGGTCAGCTGACAGTTCCTCATTTTCCTGGAATGGTACACTTAAAATTCCTTATAAGACTTGAGGCCTTAGACGGATGTTTCTGCAGTGTCTAGCTGGTTCTGTCTGAGGTTTATTTTGCTGATGTGGTTTCTTTCTTAGGGTGTCTGACTTTCAGCTTACCAGCTTGATTATTTTGATTAAGACAGGCATTAATTGTTGTTTAAGACAGGCACATCTCTATGCCTTCTGAATATGTTTTAGTTCTTGCTTCACACTATGGATTCCAGGCCAAAGGGAATGATGTATTTGGTAAACTTTCCAGACTAAAGAGCATATTATCCTCTAGACTAGAGGTTTTTGACCTTTTTTCCACATGATCTAATTGAAAAAAATCATTTATGCCCATGATTGAGCAATTACATCTTTGAGCAATGCATTCCAATCTTTTGGTGGCATCAGTAGGGGGTGCTGCAACCCAGTACTTGAGGGTTTGTAACCCAGTACTGGGTCCTGACCTGTGGTTGGCAAACTGTTGCTCTAAATCAGTGGTTCCCAACCTTTTCTCTGCTGTGGCACACCTTGATACCTTCCAATTTTTTGAGACACACCACCATTAAAAACCACGAATATTCAAATTAACTTAAATTTCTTATGAATATTCATTAACCATGGCACAGTGTTTTGGAAATGCTGCTGTGTGCGATAGTAGGGGTAGCAGAGCAGGGGTGGCAAAACACAGGAGGTCAGGAGTCATGTGCAGTGGCAGGAGTGAGTGTGGGGGAGTGGAGCAGGGCAGGGGTGGCAAAAGAGGACAAGGGCAGCCATGTGGGGAGCAGCACAAGGGTGGCAAGAGAGGAGAGGGGAAGGGAGAACAAGAGTGGCTTTGTAGGGGAGCAGGGGGGAACCTGGGGAGTAGGAGGGTAGGGCAGGGGAGCCTGGCACAGCACCCACTTCCCCCTTCTCCACAGTGGCTCCCTGCCACCCAGGACAAATCCTCACCCCTCTGCTGCTCGCTCCCACCCCAGTAGGTCCCATCCTCCCATCCCCCGTCCCCTTGCTGCCTGTGATGGACACCCCCCATCACTGCAGGGGCCAGACCTAGGCCTCCAACCCCCAGCTACACCCCCCCCAACCAAACAGCCACCCCACAACCCCAGCTACACACCCTCAGCTACACAGCCACTCACAGCCACCTCTGCTATATACACACACCTGCTGCTCACAACCCGCAGTAGCCCTCCCCCCCCCCCCAAAGCCCTGACCTGGGCTGTTCTCAGGCTGGCTGACTCAAGCTGCTCTGCCCTGCCGGGGGAGATTGATACACTCCCGGCCTCCTGCCCCTCTCTGCTGGTTGGGTAAGGTGGAGTCACCGGAACACTGCATGTGGGCTGCTCTTCCTATTTTCGGGGGTACTCCTGGAATTCCACGTTCCAGTTACTTCCTCTATTTTAGGGGGGCCAGCAGGCTGCCTGCCTAAAAATAGGGGGCCCCGGAACTGTGTTCCATGCCTTCCCCCTTACTTTAACTCCTCCTTTTTCCCAGGCCTGTACAGCCCATGTGGCTGGGCTGAGCAGGGAGGGAACTTTAACTCCAGCTCTCGGGGATGCTCACGGCACACTTTGGGTGTTGCTGGGGCACACTGGTTGGGAGCCACTGCTCTAGATCACTGTCCTCTCAATTTGGGTGCCTATATCCCATTAGTGTTAAAGAAAGTACAGCATACAAAGAGGCTATAAATGTCTTTTTCACATCCTAGCAACACATGGAATTGAGTAATAAACTTCCCAATTTGTGTGACCATTGGTACTGTTCAGCGAAGAACATGGAGAATTTTCCTCCATTTGGAAAAGTTTTGGTTACTGGATAATTTGAAAAGCATGTACCCATATGGAGCTTAGTATCAGAAGCAAATTTCCAGCTTTTATGACACTGTACCAGGCATACTTGCTTCTTGTGAACTATCCCATTGTGCAATCAGTCCTCACCTCTTTTAGGTGATAGTAGTAGAAGCTGTTGTACCCAAACCTGTAATCTTGCTGTAATGAGGGTGCCACAAACCAGAAACATATCCCTCAAAAAAAGTCCACATTGTTAGTCTTTCTCAACCTTTAGTGGACCGGGAAACACCTGAAGGTTTTAATTACTTCATGTGGAATGCCTGATGAAAACTTTCTCAAAAAAGCCAGTATATACCAGCTGTAATGTTCCTAATATCTGTACACTGCACATTGCTGTGAAAACGATTCAGAACACTGACTTACATTATATTCATTGAATTCCATTTATTTCTTAAAAAAAGAAAAGATACTTAAGGATTATGCATACAACTTAAAACTGAAAAGATTACTCAGGTTTTAATGGGAATTTTGGGCCTTCATGTTTGAACAAAGTTCACCTGTTCTTGGAGTAAGGTTTGTCAAAGAAATTCTTACTGTGGAATTTACAGCTAAGAAATTTCAATGCTAGCAGAACAGCAGCAGGAAGTGTAAAATGTCCCAGCTGCAGCAAAGAAGCAAGATGGTGATGGATGTTGAGGTGCACCTGGAAGCTTTGCTGTGTCTGGAGCATTTTAAATCTCCCAGAGACTTCTTGGCTCCCTGTGTTGTTGCCCCCCCCACTGCCCCTCCCCAATGGGGGAGGGATCAGGTCAGGGATCAGGGAACACCTTTACTATGTCTATGGAGCACTAGTTGAGAAACACTGAACTTTTAAGGTATTGGGGTTTTTTTACCGCCTTCTCTAAATGCTCCTGTATTGAGTTCCTTACTGTCTGTTTGTTCTTAATGTATATACTTGAGTAATAGAGTGCTTTTAGCCTCTGAAAAGCATGTAGGTGCCTTACAGCAGTTAAAAACAAATAATCCTCCCATCACTAGTTATCAAATATCAATACAACTGGTGATCAGCCATATGTGAGTTTGTACTTGCCTTTTGTAACAGGAACCAAATTAATAAATGTACAATAAAAAAAACCTGACTAAACAGAAGAGCCTTGTGGTACCCACATGATAGAGGGAGAGTTCCACAGACTAGAGCAGGAGTCTCAAACACATGGCCCGCGGGCTACATACACCCCTAAAGTTATTTCCTGTAGCCCACAATGCTACCGATATTTATTTGTGATATTTTTGTATGAAAAGGTTTCAGTGGTGCGGCCCTCAGGCCAACATACCAGTCCTCGTGTTGCCCTGTACTAGTCTTCCTGCGGCCCTCATTTTGATTTGAGTTTGAGACCCATGGACAAGAGGGTGCTGGTCTGGGTATCTGCCTCTGGAATTCAGTTAACAGGCAGAGGTCAACTGCTACATGCTCACTGCTTCCATGATGAAGCAAAACAAGAGAGTTGGCCTTGCAAGATCTGCAGCATGGCTCTTTGATGGTGATCCCTACCCATTCAAACTGCATTTATTCCAGTTAGCCAGTGCAAAAGACAGAACACAGGTGGCATGGGCTGATGATCAACACAAACCAAACAAGAAACCAGGCTGCTGTGATCTGTACCAGCTGAAGATTCTGGATGTTTAGGTAGGATATTCCCTTCCAGAGGATTTTAAACTGTGGTGGCCCATTAGTGGCCTGTGGAGATTAGGCTGTTCACAAGTTGCTGGTTTGTATGCTAGCTTCCAGCAGCAAAATCATTAAAATACAATACATGTTTTCCAGGTGAAGATCTGGTGTCACCACAAAGATGTGAGGGAGGCAGTTTGCATGATCTGATCTATGCGGGGAGGCGGTTCTCATGGCAGTGTTTCTAAGAACTAGACCATACTGCAGAAGAAGTACGAAAACTTTCTTGACCTACTGTAGTCTGGTGGCTAGAAATACATGTCCAAAGACTGTTGTGAGTTATGCATCAGAGAGGAAAATCTCTTGGTCAATCACATATAAAAAGATTGCTTTCATCACCACCATTTCAGTCTTCAGAGACAGCAAGGGATTTAATAGGATCTTGAGGCGGTGTAACACAGGGAAAGAGCAGCATCCCCCCCCCCAAATAAATGGGGCATGTGCCATTTCCTTTTATTGAGTGGTTTAACTGTTGTTATGCTTTCTGTACAGTCCTCCAACTGCGCACAACTGTGCTGCTGTCTTCCAGCCATTCATATTTGAGGCTGTGGTACAGAAGTATGTTGATAAGGGATGCTTACCTGTAATTAAAAATAAAATACAGCTTTGTTCTTCATGTTGTGTTCCATTGGGATGTTGCTGGTGCCTCCTTTGACAACTCATATTTATTTTTATATCTTACTATGCGGCCCACTGTGCTGTGAAACGGATAGAAACATGTTTACCAAAGACTTAGTTCTAAACCAGTAGGACAATCTGTAAATTCTCTTTTTAGTTACTTGTGGCCAAAGCAGAGATAATTGTAAAGCGCCAGAACCTTAACTGGAGCAAATCAGCATGCTCTTGTGAAATTATAGGAGCTACACAAATTTCCAACATAGGAGATTCTGGGTCAAGAAATTTCAAGTATCCAGAGTTTTCCTGTGTCTCTAGCTTTAAAAACAAAGCATTTCTGTTCTCTTAAATTGAACAAGTCGCTTTCTGTTGATAGCACTTCTTCATAAGATGAAACTTTCAGATGTTAGCATCTCTTTTGTTCCTTGCACTGAAACTTTCTCCCAGTTTGCTAGAAGGGAAAGATAAAATTAGCCTCTCCAAACTGCTGGACAGCCTTTTGTATTGAGTCTGAATATGGAATTCAAATTAAAAAAAATATATAAAAAGCATGTTCTCCCATGAACTCTTTCTTCTCAACATGACAGTGATACAAAACCTGGCCACTGCGATGATGATCAATGCTACCTTTCAGTTTTTAGCATTTGTGCTGTTCCACTTTCCATGCCGTGGCATTGTAGGTGGAATCTGTTACTCTCCCATCTGTTGTAGACCCACCACTGGGGCTGCGCTCAATGTCACATTTGCTATTCTAAAGTGTGTGTTTTGCAGCAAATCTATAAAAATGATTTGTTCCATCATGTCACTTTCCCCCCACCCCCTGAGGGGAGATAGAGTTACATTTTTAAATAAAACACATCAGACAAAGTTTAAATTTTAAAACATTGACACTTTGGAAGTGAGCATGTCAAAAATGTCTCCATTTCATTTATCACTCTCTTAACATGACATTTTTTTCCTTCCTGCTGAGCTAGTTACATTCTTGTACATGGCAACCACATCTTGGTTTACATAGGATAAGAACTTAGCATGCTATAAGAGCACGGGTAGTCTTGCACTGGCTAAGGGGCACAAAGGGTTGAAATGCATGAAAATGCCTCCCTGCGGGAAAGCGCTCAGAAAGCATAGACTAGGGGTCTGCAACTTGTAGCTCTGGCGTTGCCATGTGGCTCTTTGGCTTTCCCCTTGCGGCTTCAGGCTCCAGTCCATGCCCCCCACCACTCGGGGACTCTGCAGGTGACCTGGTTCTGAGCTCACCCACCACCACCAGGGGACCTGCAGCAGGCACCCTAGCCCTCTTTCCCCCCCGCACCACCACCAGGAGGCTACAGCCATTGAAGCTCTCAAAACACTTGGTTTTTGAAGAAATATTCTTATTTTTAGATTTTTGACACCTGACATAGACTCAGCCTACTGGGCTCCTGGCTCACCTCCCACTTGGCTTTGGTATAGGGAACCTGCTGTGGGGGAGGGAAGGTGGGTGGGAAGTTCTGCCTCCCCACAATTTGCTCCATATAGTCTGAGTTGGCACTGGGTCTCTTAGTGACCCTTTCTGGCTGGCATAAGTTGGAGCACCATGTGATCTGAGATGCAAGGAGCCATAGCCAGTTCCTGGACAGCCAAAAGCTCCTCCCTTTTTACTTTTACTTTGTTCCTGTGCTGTCACAGAGCTAGTTAATCATGCTTTAGGGCTGTAATCCAACTTCTTCTAAGTTTCTCTCTCCACTTACACATTTCAAACCTGGATGTAACTGCTATGGAGGTTAATGGATTGTGTCAATGTTTGTGTCTATTCGGGACATACTTGAAAATGAGAGCTCTGTCCCAGTGTATTTTTTTGTCTTAAAAAAAGAACCACTTAATAGACCATCTATTTATTAAAGGTATTGTTTGTTCAGTGACAAAATACACAATTGTGTCCCAAGTCCTACAAAACGAAATACGGATTTCAATGAACACACACTCACCTTGTGAGACCTCTATTTAATTGAATAGTTGGTGTTCAGGAACTCTAAATATTTAAAGTTTGCTAACAGAAAAGCCAAGGCTACTCAGTTTATTATAAAGTCTATGAACACAGCATAGGGAGGCTCTGATCTTCGTGTGTATTCTTCTTTTTGTTTGACAATAGGTCTCAGTGAGGTTGCCCCACCAATGCCTTCAGTTGCCCTTGAGGCATATAGCACAGATGTTTTGAACATGTTCTTCTTTAAATGTTTTGCTGCCTGGCTGGCCTTCAGTGTGGGTGGAGGTGGGAAAAAGATCAAATGGATATTGTCTGTTCTCTGAATGCCTTTCGCCTAATTCTTTCAAAGCTTGCAAGAATCATTGTGGGGTACATTAACATGGAGTAATCTCAAAGGAAGTCAAAGGCCAGATTGTTTTTATTTTTAAGTACAGTGTGCCTCATTCATTTGTAAATTGATAGAAAATTAAATTAAGTGTTTGCATGTGTTGTGGGTTGATGGAGGTCATGTTTAAACTCGCTTTTACAATTACTCTTTTATTGCAGTCTGCCTTGCAAAGCAGATACTGCAGGTGATCTTGCTCGGGAATAAATGTGGCAAGGATAGTGAGTCTGTTAAAACTGCTGTAGGAAAGCTTTTTTTTTGTAATTTTTTCAAAGCATGATTATGGCAAAAACAAGGAGAGCCCTGTCCTGAGCACGTCCCAGGAGTCATACAGGAAGTGGAGAAAGAGGACGAAATAAGAGTAAGAAAAAGAGCCAGACACTGATGTCTAATTCGTGCTGAGATGCACCCTAGTTCCTCAAGTAGCCCATTTAACTTCAGTAAACTTGTGGAACAAAGTGCAATGGAGTGTGAGTATTGAAATCTGGTGCAAGATAGATAAATGTAGATCAGGAACTGTTGATTTAACAACTGTCCTAGAAGGGTAGAATGCCCAATCAAAATGGTGCCTCCACAGATGGCTGTATTCTGAGGTGCTCGTCCTTATAGAAGCTGGGTTTCCAAAACCACCTTTACTCTGTGTTGTGTATGTGTCATTATACATGTGCATTAGCTGTTCTGTAGATAGACAAATTACCAGCTCCATGTTTTGTGCAATTAAAAGTTTTAAAGAGAGGTGCCTTCAGATGTTTGGGGAAAAAATTCCACAAGGAGCAACGTGGGGCTTAAACAGACGGCTTGGATGTATGCATGAACAGTAACACTAACTTGGCAAAACCAACTTTAACTGAACAGGAGGTGGGCTGCACTTAACATCAAGTGGGCAAAATCTGGCCTAGAAGATGAACCCAAGAATGGGATAGAGAATTTTTAAATAGGGGAACCTAAGAAGGAAGTTCTGTAGTGTCCATGCTGGAAAAAGAGTAATTGTCATTCTCTGTTGTTTCACAGATTGTTCTCCTTTTGTCTTTCATGTTGTTTAATAATTTTTTTTTTTTGAAAAGGGAAAATAGTTTCAACTAGAGAAAAACAAACACAGCCTGAAAACTCAAGCGTTTTTAGTAGAATTTGAATTAACCACCTCCCTTAATTAAACTAAAAAGTTAGTTTGTATAGAAATTAGTGAGGCCTTCATAGAGTGTGCAACATTTTGATTGATACCTTGAGAGGTTATTGATAATAGGTTGGATTTCTGTTTACTGAAGACAGGAAGAGATGGTCACAAAATTTAGCAAGCAGTTGTATACAAATTAGTTTAACATCCATTATGAGGAAAGAGTTTCACAGGTTTGAATGAGGAACAATCTGTAACACACAATTCATTTAGACAATGAACATGGATTTATAAGACAGGCCTTTAACTACTATGTCAAGGTTCTTTTTGCTTATTGATTGATTTGTATCAGTTGGATAAAAGAAAACTTGATCCTGATTCCACTCAAATCCTGGCAAAAACCTGTTGACTATTAAATGGATGTGGCTTCAGGCTCGTAATAAGCAAGTCTTCATTTTTTCACAGTTATCCTGGATTAATTAATCTCAGATGATTTGGATAAACTATTTAAGTCTTTGAGAACTTCACTATATAAGTGAGGGGAGGGGGACAAATGTCAGAAGAAATATTTTGCAGATGTTTGATGTCCAAAAAGGCTGCTGCATTTTCTGGATCAGTTTGCAAGTTTTATGTAGCAGTAAATTGAGGGACAGTGTAGGTGGGAATAAATCCCCAACATGTGCTCATGTGTGGGTCATAGATGCTCTTATAGAGTCCATGAAACTGACTTCCCTAACTATTTGGAAATTACCTCCAGAGCAAGGGGCAGCACATATGTCAGGAGTGGCTTCATATTTCCATAAGCCTTCTCATTTAGGTGATGGCTTGACAGCCAAATTACCTGAAGGCTTTTAACTCTTGATCCCAGTTACTCATTAACCCAAATAGACACTAAAAATTACTTTGAAGTTTGCAGTTATGATTTTTTTAAGGTTAACCCTCCCAACACTGTACACAGCACAAACTTTTCTGATAAAACAAATTATTTCAAAAGTGCTATTTTCTTGAAATTCTTTCTTAACCAGGCGTGGCCAAACTGAGGCTCAGGAGCCACATGCGGCTCTTGAATGAAAAAGTGTGGCTCGTGGGGAACATCAGCCAATCGATTTCTCAAATTAATTTAAATTGATTTCCCGAGAGCAAACATCTGCAGCCTGATCAGCGAGAAGCAGCGGCATGTTTAGATTTTTAGGCCCTAATGCAGTTTACTCGTTCTTAAAATAAAATTGTGTTTTACAAGTCCTTCTAAATAGGATGTCAAAGAATAAGAAACAAAAATACAGAGAAGAAAACCAATAATTTTAAAACTTGAAATGCAAGAGGATTCTGGTTTAAAGATGATGCATAAAAGCTCCCAGTCTGCAACTGAATTCTGGAAACTGATGCCTGAAACTAAATATCCTCAACTGAAGACAATCAGCTGGAGATTACTTACTTTAAATTTTTGGCAAAACTTGCTGCTGTGAAGCATTGTATTCCCCATGAAATTTGTTAAATCAAAACATCGTGCAGTACTTACAGATCAGCACCTTAGAGCTTTTACATACTACATTGATAAGTTACTACCCAAATTTAAAAAAAAAACAAAGCTCTCCACTAGCCTGCAGTCTTCTACATTGATTGAGAGATAAGCTTTTACTACAGAGGCCTAGTTGTCATGGTAATCTTAAGTAATTATTAGAACCGACATTAGTAGGATCAATATTTACCCTCTTTTTACATTAAAATTAAAGTCTGCAATGAATTTTAAACTTAGTAATTTTGAAATGGGTAAAAGTATATGGCTGTGCGGCTCTTGAAGGTTTAATAATCAACTTGTGTGGCTCCTGAGTTCCTTTAGTTTGGCCACCCCTGAACTCTCACTTCCGCCTACAAGATACTGTTGGCTGACAGCGGCTCAGGAGGTGGTGAGGTGCAACAATTGTTCTGTGACAAGATGTGCTAGTTCTGCGTGTTGCTTCATCCTCAACCCCTTCTATCTTCTGCTCCCCACCTTCTGCTTTGGGGCTCTTTGGGGCAGGGAATGTCTCCTAACTGTGGTGTACAATGCCACTTGACCTTTCTGGTCTTGTATCTGAACAAAGGGAAGGCGAGAACTCCTATGCCAATCTTCTTTTTAACATCAATAGATTTCATGGACCCCCAAATGATGATGGTTGTTATTAGGGACTGACCACAGGCAGCAGTGCTGTGGAATGACAGCCGAGGACCTGGCCCCTACCTGCTCCCAAGGGGTGGGGACATATCCAAGGTGTGGCTGCTCACAGCAGGCAAAGACAGTTCATTTAGAGCATAAGTGTCAAACTCATTCAATGTGGGGGGGCCACACTGGAAGTCAAGACACCCGTTGCAGGCCATGTGGCTGCATGGACTCCCTGACTCTTTCCCCTTCAGTGTGGTGTAGGTTCCCCTTTTTCCTCCCCAACCCAAAAGGCTCTCCTACACCTTCCTTTTTCCCTATCTTGTGGGTTCTCCTTCCTCACACTGGCTCCCAGACCTCCCTCCTCCTTCCCTTTCCACTTCCCTGCCTCCTGATGGTAGGCAAAAAAAATCAGTCTCAGTCACAGGCAGGCTGAACTCCTGCCTCTCCCCCTCCCGGCCCACTCACTATCAGTCATTCAGAATGCTGGCCTTTGATTGGCTTGTTCCCACATGGACCTCAGTCACTTTTTCCTTTTTTGTGATTTGTGCAATGTGCTGTCAGTCAAATTAACATGCTAACCGATTGACAGTAAACAGCTGGGATTCGGGGCAGTGCAGTGGCTCTCTGGAGCCCTCTTAGCCTGCTGTGACTGAGACTCTGACTGGTTGGCAGATGACAGCAGAGCAGAGCCAGGATTGGCTGGAGCGCTTCTTTTGTTCCCTTGTGCTCTGACTCGGATCATGTGAGCCAGAAGCACATATAGCCCTGCTGTGCAGGGAGCTTCTCTTTGCACTTCACTGCTACAGACAGCTTCCAGGCACAGCCCAGCCAGCAACTCCATGGGCCAGATCAGTGACCTTGTTGGGCTGGATCCACCCCCCCACTCCCCCACTGGGCTGTAAGTTTGACACCCTTGAGTTAGAGCCCTCTCCAACATGGATCACTGGCTGCCAGTTGCTGGGGCCGGATGTATTCACAGACCCCTTGCAAATAACTGTGTGGACTCCGTCCCCAGACTGCAGGCTGGGAACCACTGCCTTATGGTATACATATATGTAATGGGTATAAATGTCTCAAGATCTGTTCATTTGGGTTATGTAACCTGAACCCCAGGGAGTGACGGGCATTCTGAGGGAGCAGAGAAGCAACCTGATATGGATAACTTGAACAGAATCAAAGCTTGTCTCTACACACTAACAAACTGTCTCAGTGCTAGTAACCTCCTAAAATGATGCACAGTTGTGATCAATGAGTACCTAATGCCTCCATTTTGGACCAATAAAGCAACTGCACTAATGTCCTGCAACCCTGTGAAGGAACTTTAAAGTTTAACATCCCATCAGCAACCTCTGAGCTACCCTCTATTTGATAAATGAAGAAATCTAATGTTGTTTTAAAAATAAAATTGCAACACATTAAATGCAATGTTGTGCCAACAAGCAAGGAGTCATGTGGCACCTACAGACTAACAATCTTATATATTGCATGAGCTTTCGTCGGAGAAAATCCCACTTCATCAGTTGCTTTGAAGATGAGGGAAGAGATTTTCTCCCACAGACACTCAGGTGATAAATAAATTTGTTAGTCTTTAAAAGCATCAGAGGACTCCTTGTTTGTTTTCCTGAACTAGACTGACATGGCTGCCTCTTTGGAACTTGGCATTATGCCATCAGACATTGAGCCAGTATAGGCATCCTTCTAAATTACATCACTCGTAAGGATTTCTCTGTTGGTATTTCAGATCTGAAGCAGACATTTGACATGAATGTTTTACCCTTCCTTGGGTTTGGTGGAGCTCTGGCTTCAGCTTTAGAAGGTAAAATCACAGTAGTAGACGACACATGGAACAACTGCATCCCAGACTACTTGTGTGCAAGAGACATGTTGGACTGTATTTACTGAGGCAAGGGCAAGTTTTAGTACATTACAGTCTTATAATTATATTCTATTTCCATTTCATGACCTACTTGCTGGGTTATCATTTATTATCCTAAATTTACTAAGGATTCTATAGATTTCTTGTGTTCCCACTGCTCATTAAGACTGGAATATTTTTGAAGTGATCTGAAAGTGATTTGTGTAGAGAGACCGTTTTATTCAAGGGTTATAGGTTTAGTAATGATGAGAAATAGGAAAAATTAAGATTCACCAGAAGATTAATCCAGAAGAAATAAGTGCTTCATCGTGTTGAGATTCCCAGGATGGGAACTTCACTTGCTTCCACGCTTTCTATATGGGTGAACAGAATACACACACATTGGGCCAAATCCTTATTAATACATCAGTGAAATGGATGAAGTCAAGTTTAGTCCATTAATAGTTGAATCGAATCATAGGGTTGACTCATGCCCACTGAGGAATTGACTTCCACTGCATGTAGTACAAAACTATTCTCCTTCCTTTGACTTTAATAGTAACTCAAAGAACAATAGCATAAACCGGAGCCTATGTCATCTTCCTAGTCTTGGGGGATCTTAATGTTTGTGGCAGGAAGCTCTCTCTGTCTTATACCTCAGCTCTCTCTGGTCATACCCAGGTGGCTGAACTAGTCACACCTGCCACAACAAGTCTCAAGAATCAAGCTTCTTCCTGTAGCGTTCTAGCTTCTGCTAACAGGGTGGATCAACAGAAGTTCCCTACCAACCTTTTACAGGGTGATATTTTGTCTTAATGGACAGTGGCATAGTTTAGTCTTAGGGCCATTGAGCAACTTGCACTGTTTTAGTGTATAGCCATGTTGTTTATATAATAATGAGAGACAATCCTACACCTTACTTTGTAGTATTTCCTATGTTTCAGTTTCTCATTTCCATTTTGCAATGACTTGGAAATTCAAAAAGTACTGTGACTTATGAAGGGCACAGTTTAATTTCTAAAAAATATCATTTCTGGAGAATGCTGAAACTTGCAGACTGGAGGACCGATCTATATATAATAATTTATTACATTTATATACCTTAAGTATATTACTTGAGGAGTATCAAGAGAAGGGCTGATGGTGATTGTGGTCCCTGCAATGCCTGCAAATCTAAAAAGGGAAAAATCAGGGTTATTTCACTTATACAGAGCTACTTTTGATTTACAGACTTGTTAGAGGAAACTCAGGGAGTATGTGTTTACCTGTTCCATAGCATACATTTAATCTCTTTCAAGATAAAATGAAAGGATAAAGTTGTACAATTTTATCTGTACCAACTGAATCTGGTGGTCTTTGGCCAGATTCAGAACTGATTCTAAAGATCAAATTTTAATCTGTTTTATAGACAAGTAAGTCTGGAGATAATGGGATTATTCCCTGTGGAATTATCCTGGATTTAGATTGGCACACGAGCAAAAGAGAGAGAAATCTGTCCCTAAGGGGGCAGAAGTACATAGAGAGAGATTTTAATTTGGTACACATTGCACCTTCTTTTGTCCCATACTACGTCTGCATTAAACTAATATGGATTTCTTCAGTCTTCCTTCTACTTGAACCCATTTACCAATGTATCATTTACACATCAGCCTACACATTTACCTCTGAATTTAACTGATCTATTACTTGGTTTATTATTTAAACTGCTTTTCTTCCGCTCATCCCTCCATCTTTTTAATCTACTTTCTTTTAAGTCACTAGTTTCTTTTCTCTGATTCTGAGTTACTGACCTTGGAGTTTTCTGGATCACTCACAGTTCTGTCTCCTCTTAGCTCTTGCTCCCATTCACCACCTTGCCTTAAAGTATAGGTATCACAGGCAGTCTAAGTGATCCTTTTCCTCCTCTGAGCCACAGGTGAAGGCTTTGGGAACAGTAGTGGAAATTTCTTTAGCAGGCTAATTCAAGATGACCAATAGGGAAGGGTCACAACATGATACAGAAAGAGAACATAAAATGAATCCATTTAAAAAAAAAATGAAGTCCAGTATTTAGGAAAATAAAGCATTTACAACAATATGCTGTCTGGCAGCAACCAAGAAATATATTCAGATAGATCAACATAATATTCAGTGGAGTGTAAAATAGTTTATGTAAAATTGTCCTTCCTGTGAAATCGTATCAGTGAAGAAGGGAAAATGTGTCGAAAATGGTATAAGCTAAAGTGGTTTAGTTTCTCTATGAACAGTCTTCTATATGTGACCAAATCACTTCAGGCAACTAAATGAAAATGCTAATTCTTTAGGAATACTTGAGAAAATAAATCAGGTATAAGGAGAGCTTACAAAATTGTTAGAAATGTAAAGATCTTATAAAAGATTGAGACTCAGATCTTGTGCATCATCTTGCTGATCTGGTGTAAAATAATTCTGTTTCTGAATTTAATGAGGTCATGAACTTTGTGAAGGAGTGCTAGTCAAAAGCCAGCATTTGTTCACACTGGCCATACAACAGTAGCCTCAAAGATAATGCAGCCATCTCTAGTTACAAGAGGGGTGGGCAAAATATGGCCTGGGGGCGACAACTCTTGGTTCCCCCCTCATCTCCCACCCCCAGGCTGGATCTCCACCTCTCCCTCCTTCTGGCAGACTCTCTCTGCTGGCCCTGGGATGGCTGTAGCACCAAAACAGTGATCACTCATCAGTAAATTTTACTGAGCATGCTCCGTACAACACAAGTAACAAAATCTGTGGACACACTGGTTTTGATACCACACCTCTGCTGCTTCTCTGGCTTTCCAGCTAGCATTGCTGCACTGACCCACCTGTCAGTATTGTTACAAGAAGATTATAATATTTTGGTGTTTCAGATATCACTGAGACAAATCATCCCTTTGCATGTAAATCTCCAAAGGGAAAGGGTTTGATGGAGATAAATCCTGCAACAGTTCATTCATATGTGTATAGTGTTTTCCTGCTGTGCTTCCAGAAGATCTTCAAAAGGCCAGAGTTAGCTCGGTAGAGGCCCAGTGTATCTGTGGTGCACTGGCACCAAGGCCCCCAGGGCCAGCTCAAGGTTTTTTGGCACCCTAGGGGAACTGTGATTTTTTTTTTTTTTTTTTTAGCTGCCCCCTCTCCTTCCCCAGGGTGGTGAGCCAGGCCACTGCCCACCCTCCATCCCACCTCTCTTAGCCCCCCAACAAGGACATCCCTAGTCTCCCAAGGCACTCCTCCCACCCAGCACTTACCTTTGCTGGAGCAGGGAGCAGAGCCAGCCAAAACAACTCGCTTCCTGGATTTCCTGCCCTGCTCTGCCCTGGGCCACGTGCCTGTGCGCAGCAGGATGGAAAATTTAAAATAGCCTCGCTGGCCCTAGCCCAGTGGCTCTTGGCACCCCTTAACTTTTAGCACCCTAGGTGACTGCCTAGGTCGCCTCTACGATAGGACCAGCTCTGAGGGCCCCCTTTGGCTCTGTGTGGCTCCCAGCTGCCTGATTCTGTTGTTGTGCTTCCCAAGGCTTCTTCCAGCTTCTGCTTGTCCTAGAAACTCACTTAAAGAAATGTTTTCCTTGCATGCAGAGACTCAGAATAATTAAATGTTGCCATAGGCCAAGGGTGGAAATGCTGTGTGTCCTCCAACTCCACATACCAGCTCGGTCTAAGACCTCAGCAGGTACAGTTTTGGGGGAGGGTAGTGTTGGCACCACCATGTGAGAGAAGAATGGACAATAATTCAGGGGGCATTCTGCATGTGCGTGATTTTGGCCAGATGATCTTTGTGGTCACTGTAGGTCATGAAATCTTTTTTTAGTAGGCAGCAGATAAAGGTGGGTTGTAGGTATATTTTCCAAAACCAAGGCTTGTTCACATTTAGTAGGTCTCTTAAGAGCATTCATTGAAGACTGGGCGTTTTTGCCTTCGTGTTTATAGATGTCAGTGTGTTAGGTTATCACACAGTAGATGTTTTAGTGAGCAGAAGGCTCAGATATTCTGCAGCATCCACACACAGCTCACTACCATCCTTCTCATCTTTGAAAACCTTCCAATGTCTTGTCTTGCTTAGAAATGACAATGAGTTTAGTAGTGCTGCGTTTTCAAATCAGCTTTCCAAATTTTGCTTCAAAATCCTGTTGTGTGACTGATTATACTAAAAAGTATATTAATCTGTTGGCTGAGGACAAAAACCCTCTCCCTCCTCAGCTGTAACCAGTGAAAACTGGTCTTCCCTCAGGCACCAATAACATTAGCTAGATCAGATGATCTTTCTTTGTTTTTACCAATTTCTTCATGATTCCTCACTTTTGTTACACAGATACTTTTATTGTTAATGTGTATCCCATCATGTAGCAGTTTTGGCAGACATTCAGTTCATGCTTCTGTAGCTCAGAAGAGTCATTGAATCCAAATTTCTTCATCACAGTGAATGTTAAAATGCTTTGATAATCTTGAAAGGATGTATTTAGATCCAGGCTTGAAGTTGTAGCATCTCTAACCCACATCTATATTTACCTTTCTTGATTGGGAGCAAAGCTCATCTTAGACTTTGGATAAAATAATTTTATATATAGTACCTCCAAGTATTTCTCATTCAGTTCCACCCCCTGCCCCACCAATGGGCTTTGTCTGAAAGCAGCAGTTTTTTTTTTTTTACCGAGGGCATGGGGGGAGCTTTTATTGCAGACTTGTAATGCTTGGGGAGCAAATGTAACAAAATGAAACCTAATAATGACCCTAATCAAGATGTGGACCAGCTGCATGCTACTGATAAATGTTAGCTGCAAATTCAGCAGGGCTTGATTAAGAAAACTGGGGACCTTGAGCTGCCCATTTTCATGGAGATCTGACCCTGGACACTTGCCCCTGTGGCATTGGCCAACCTGGGGCTGGGTTGGCACTCAGACATCCCAGCCCTGGGGCTACCTGGCAGACCCTCCACTCTGTGCAGGGCAGGCCGGAGCTCAGCATTGGGGCCCAGATGGTATTCGGGGGGTGGAGAGGAGGGCAGGCCCACAAACTGGTCATCGGAAGAGTAGGGGCAGGCTGGTGCTCAGTGCCGAGGCCCAGCATGGAGTACTTGCTTGGATGAGAAGCCATGGCTTGTGGTGCTCCTGCCCCACCCCTGGGGTGCTGGTCTGCTGTTGGGGCAGATGGGGCAGTCCATCACACGAGGGGACACAGGGCACCCCTTTTGTCCAGAGAGAGGGGCTGTAGTTCCTAAAGCTCCTCCTTTAATTCAGCCATGAAATTCAGGTGGGGAGAGTGATGATGACGATGTACTGAAAAGCCTTTTATTCTGACTGTCACAACCATAGTATAGGAGAGTTTTTGTTTCTATCTGGCTGTCCCTGGATGATTTTGATATCAGAATTTGCTGAGTACCTAAGGATTGCCATGGCAGTCTGTGCCTCTTGAATTTTAGGTAAAGAGATCAAGTCCAAAAATGTCTTGAAACATGAACAATCCAAGTCTGACATAATGTCAGGCATATTCAATGCTGAATGCTCAGCAGCCCTTATTTTTCGGTAGGATCATGTGCTGTATGTTCCCATCAAAGAGGTTTTGTTTAATAATGCTGACCATGTCCTTATATATTACCTTAAATGTACTGTGCCTGGCATCTTGCTTTTGGCTTATGCTAACGTAACCCATATTACCAGTGGTCCAAAAAAAGAGGTATGGAAGAGCCTATACCTACCTAGTGCCAAATCTTGTGAAATGAGAACATGACTGAGACGGTGTTTGATTTAATAGGGGATTTCATGTTAGTGTGTAAGATTTTTTTTCCTCAGTAGTTTTGCTGATCTATATTAAAATTCTTTTCTTTTCCTGTTGAGTTCAGAGCTACACTTTTTTATTTGTTTATTTAAAATACACGGTACAAAGAAAATGCACAATTCTCGTCCCTCATTTACAGTCTAAAACAGGGGTGTCAAACTCAAATCTCCACGAGGGCTGCATGAGGACCAGTGGGTTAGCCTTAGGGCCGCAACATGCATGAGGACTAGTATGGTAGCCCACTGAAACCCCTTCGTGCAACAATATTGCAAATTTTATAGTGATAGTGTCGTTACAGGCAGGGGCGTTGCTGGCACCTGGCACACGGGGCCTGTGCCCCAAATGCTGGCACCAGTGCCCCGGGTCCTGGTGGGGCCCCACCTCTCCCACTTTCTGGCCGGAGATCCAGGACCCAGCTACCTGCAGCTGCAGCGGCTGCTTCTGGCCCCTTCAAAGGCCGGGTGACCCCGCGGCCACAGCTGCCACTCCCCGGCCTGTCCCTGGCTGGGGGTGGGGCCTACAAACAGGTGGCAGGGCCTGGGCCCATGCCCTGGGTCATTCCCCGGGGCAGCGACGCCCTTGGTTGCAGGCCACAAAAAGTAACTTTAGGGGCCACGTGTGCCCCTTGGGCGCTCAGTTTGAGACCTCTGGAAAGCATGCCTTGCAATATTCAAAGTGGTTGCAGTAGCTTGAGTCTCGGATGGGGGTTGAGTGCTATCCTCTGGGTGCGGTAGACCTGGAGAGAGGTAGTTGAAGAATGAGTACATCCAGAACTCGCCATGCGCTGGCAGCTCCAGTCCCATGGGACTGGTGGGGCTTGGCTTTCTGCTCAGATGTTGCAGCCTGGCCTACAAGGTCATATTACTGCTCAGCTTTGGCCCAGAACCCCCACAGGGTGGCAACCAGGGTCAGTTTGAGGGTGTGGTGCTGCAACTTTGTACACCAAGTTATAATGCCACTCACACAATTTGCCCTCCCCTTTTGGAGGGCTGGGCCAAGCCTGAGTAGCACTACTTAAACCCAGTGTAACAGGGGCCAGGTCATAACAACTGAGGCACTTGTTGACTTTAAGTGGGTCGGAAGGATTTTGGACAAGACCAACAAAAACGGTCCAGCGGTTAGGACTTGGCCCAGGCAGGAGCCAATCAAAATGTAGAAGGGAAGATAAAAAGGGCTGGGCTGTTTCTTCTGTGGGACCAGTTCTGGGTGAAGCTCAGGCAGAAGGGAAGTCTGTCCCCTGACTCAAACTAGAAGCATGGACTGGTCATCAGGAGACGGGCTACCTCTGGCTGCACTTTTTGCCTGAGCCTGCAAAAGATTTTGTTTTACATTGTGGAATTTAAAGCTTGACTGGCCGTCTTACCGTTAGTTGACTAATTGTAAGATGCCCCATTTGTTCAGGTGAACCTGTGACAGTTCCTGTATGGTGTTTTTTCCTTCTTCCCCTTAGGGCTCTCAAATGTTAGGCAACAGTATTGAAATGTGTGCACCAGTGGGCAGACAGAAGAGGTTGGGGACTATTGAAACCGTTTGGAGGGAGATCAGAATGATTGTCACTGGACAGAGGAAGTTAAAGGGTGAAAATAAATGAGGGCACAATGTCTGTGGCTTTTCATGGGAATATTAAAGGACAGCTGTATCTCCTAGAATACAATGAAACATGATTAGGCTCATGTCATGCTCAATATATGTATAAAAGCACCACTTTAATGCAGACTGTGATGTCTTGAACCCTTGGGTTTGCAGTAGGAGAATGAAAGTGCGAATTCCTGGCAGGGGAGTAAAACAAGTGGTTTAAACAAGGAGACAATATTGGTTCTAATCCCCCCACCCCCCCGTGCACTGTGATCAAAAAAATATATTAGGCTCAAGAAGAGAATGGAGATCAAATAATCAGGTTATAGAGGTATAGTGCCTGACTTTTCAGAGGAGATAATCATCCATGGCTCCCATTAACAAATTTCTGACAGAACCTCTCCCTTTTGGATGATAGTGAAACATCTTTGAGGTTTTAGGAGCTATTTCATTCATTTGCAATATCTTTACTGGAATTTTACTACCAATGTTCATTCTTACTGTTTTGAGAACATGCTTTGTGAAGATGACACAGATGAGGGGTTGATGATGCTGCAAGATGCTTGCCTTCAAACTTGAAAGGGGTGGGGAGAATAAAACCCCAGATGTACAACAAAATAGCTTTTTACAGCATAAAGAAGAGGACACAATGTATGAAAAGTTGTCCCTGGAGAAAAATCCAAGACTGATTTACTTTTGCTTTAACCTTCTGTGCTGAAGGCAAACAAGCTAAGGTGCAAACAGATTGGGAATTAATTGGTGTAATTAACATTTTGAGGTGATAATGGCTTCTAATCAATACCCTATGCAAATAGCTGTATTGATGTGCTGAACAAAAGCTGTTAGTTGTGTTTGGATGGAAAGAAGAATTTTTTTTTTTTTTTTGTCATAATGAAATTCAAGCCATTCAGCTCAGTGAAAGTCCTGACCACATCCTTTTCAAGGTAAAAAGCAGATCCTTTTGTGACCTTTTTAATTAAAATGGCTCTGATAGCAGCTCCTGACAAAACTTCACAAAATGTAGGCTGAAGCTCTCCTCCCCTGTTAAACCTCTTCATTTTATAAGAATTTATATATATATTGGTAATAAAGGACCAGAAGACAGCGGTGGTGATAGATGTAGCAGTGCCAAGTGACAGCAACATCAGGAAGAAGGAGTATGAGAAGCTGGAGAAGTACCAGGGCCTGAAAGAGGAACTAGAGCAGATGTGGAAAGTGAAGGCCAAAGTGGTCCCAGTGGTGGTAGGAGCACTCAGGGCTGTGACTCCTAAGCTGGGAGAGTGGCTCCAACAGATCCCAGGAACAACATCAGAGCTCTCTGTCCAGAAGAGTGCAGTGCTCGGAACAGCTAACATACTGCGCAGAACCCTCAAACTCCCAGGCCTCTGGTAGAGGACCCGAGGTTGAGGAAGACACATACCACCCACAGGGGTGAGAGGGGAATTTTTTATATAAAGGGCTTGATCCAAAGCCCACTGCTGCCATAGAAGTCATTTCATTAACTGAAATAGACTTTGGGTCAGATCTAAAATACATATCAATTTTATTGGGTAGAGGGAGTCTCCAAAGCTAGAATAGTAGTTAGAAGCCCATCTTCTGTTGAATGTCAATGGGGCATCGGCGCCTAATACTTCTTAGCGCCTCTAATGATTTCTTTCCTAATTATTCCCTCATTTTTATGTGTAAAATTCTTTTAAGAATGTTGTGTGACTTGGTGCTCATGGTTCGTGTTGCTGGATGTGATGCATCCAAGGGTGCTGAAAGAGTTGGCTAATGCGATTGCAGAGTCATTGTCTTTCAAAACTTGTGGTAATTTAGGAAAGTCCCAAATGATTGGGGAAAATGGAAATATAGTGCCCATCTTCAAAACAGGGGAGGAGGAGGAGGATCTGGGGAACTACAGATTGGTCAGCCTTACCTTAGTCCTCAGAAAAATAATGGAGCAGGTCCTCAAGGAATCCATTTTGAGACACTGGAAGGTGATCAGTGTGGATTCACCAAAGTCGGGTTACCTTCCTATCCTCCGTCTGGCAGGTATTTTAATATACATGATTTTGTTTGACATTTTACTTAAAGGGGTTAAAGTATGCTGAAATGCCACAGAATACCTTATTTTTAGGGGAAGGCATTCCAGGGCCACCTAAAAAACAGAAGACTATTACATTAATACTACATTTTTCTCCATGTGTCATCCTATGTTCTTCTTGTTTTACTTCTCTGTCCTCCTTTTCATGCTTTATCTAGTAGCCCTACAAGTAATGCCTGACCAACGTGAATACCTTCTGTCATGAGATGACTGGTTTTGTGAATGTGGGGAAAGCAGTGATATACCTTGACTTTACCAAAGCTTTTGATACTGTCTCCCACAGCATTCTCACCAGTACATTAAGGTAGTATAGGCTGGACAAATGGACTGTAATGTGCTCAAAAAGCTGGCAAGATCATTGGGCTCAATGGATAGTGATTAAAGACTTGATGTCTAGTTGGCAGCTGGTAACAAGCAGAGTGCCGCTAAGGTCGATGCTGGGGATGGTTTTATTCAGCATCTTCATTAATGATTTGGATGATGGGATGCATTGCATCCTCAGCAAGTTTGCAGATAACATTAAGCTGGGAGGAGTGATAGATACACTGGAGGGTAGGGATAGGATACAGAGCAACCTAGACAAATTAGAGGATTGGGCCAAAAAAAAATCTGATGAGGCTCAACAAGGAGAAGAGCAGAGTCCTTCACTTAGGATGGAAGAAACCTGTGCACTGCTACTGAGTGGGGACCAACTGGCTAGGCAGCAGTTTTGCAGAAAAGGAGCAGGAGGTTACAGCGGATGAGAAAGCTGGTTACAGGTTAGTGTGCTTTTATTGCCAAGGAGGCTAATGGCATGTTGGGCTGCATTAGTAGGAGCATTACCAGCAGATCATGGGAAGTGATTATTCCTCTCTATTCAGAATGAGTGGGGCCACATGTAGAGTATTATGTCCAGTTTTGGGCCACGCCCTGTACAGAAAGGATGTAAATAAATTGGATAGAGTCCAGTGGATGGCAATGAAAATTATTAGGGGCCCAGAGCACAATGACTTGCATGACGAAGCTGAAAGAACTAGGTTTGCTTAATTTGCAAAAGAGAAGAATGGGGAGGGGTGGAAATTTGATAGCAGCTTTTAACTACCTGAAAGGGTATTCCAGAGAGCATAGAGCTAGGCTATTCTCAATGGTGGTAGATGACAGAACTAGGAAGAATGGTTTCAAGTTGCTGGGGGGGGGGAGCGGCAGATGGAGAGGAAGTCTAGGTTAGATATTAGGAAACAATTTTCAGTAGGAGAGTGGTGAAGCACTGGAATGGGTTACTGAGGAAGATTGTGGAATTACATCCTTAGAGATTTTTAAAGGGTGGCTTGACAGAACTGTGGCTGGGATGATTTAGATGGGGTGGGCCCTGCTTTGAGTAGGTGGCTGACCTAGGTGAACTTTTGAAGTCTCTTCCAGCCCTCATGTTCTATGATTCTGTGACCGGGGCCAGGCTGGCAGCATGAGTTGTAGAGGGTTTTTACAGTTTATTGCCATTACATGTCTTGTCAGTACGGTAACATACCGGTTTATATATTGCATGATTGTTTGTATATTCTGCATGACTTAGGGTATGTTATAAGGGGTAGGGGTTATTCAGTACTGCTTCTCCCCAGGAGGAGGTGACATAAGCTGTTAACTAAGGAATCTGCGTAGCTTTGTATGTGAATAGGCTCAGTTAATGTAATTTTAGAGTGTTTGCATATAATGTAACAGACAGAAGGGAACTTAGCACTGGCCAAGGCCTGCTCAGAAATAAGCAGATGAGCAAAGACTGCGGGATGACGTGGGCTTCTCCTTCGAGAAGATTCCACATGTAAGTAAAAGGGAGACCCTTTTTGGTGTGAAAAGGCACTGTGCTGATTGGACCATGGCTTGATATTTATATGGAATTTGCGCTGTTTTTTTTGGGACTATCACACACGGGGCTCTCTGCTGAGGAGACTGGTTTTGGAGTGGGCCTGCTATCTGGGCCTTACTGTCAGGCCAGTCTGGCTAAAAGCTCAGCTGAGGGAGAGCTATGGTTTGGATCCTGCCAGGCGGCAAGCTATGCTAGCAAACACCTGGGTGGAGGTTCGGAGGGTGATTGGGACTGTGTGTTTGGAGCTAAGCGTCTGGTCCTTGGGGATCAGAGAGCCTCAGACGGCCACCACCTGCCAGGAGCCTCGAAAAAGGACAGGACTTCAGGCTCAGCTTCATGGACAGACCCTGAAGGGACAGTGCCTTTAAAGCCTGCCACTGCAAACTTTGTAAAAGGGCCTCCTCTGCTGCCTTATCCAAGCCAAGAATGCCTTCAAGGTATTGTTCTAAACTGGGTTGGCCTG
Organism: Podocnemis expansa; assembly: GCA_007922195.1. Lineage (NCBI taxonomy): Eukaryota > Metazoa > Chordata > Testudines > Podocnemididae > Podocnemis > Podocnemis expansa. The sequence goes on from ML681963.1 coordinate 131,016,022, forward strand.
AGGTGATAGATACTCAAGAGTCTGGGGACACCTATTGGGATTCGCTGTTGTCCAAGAGAAATGAAAATTTCTCTAACAGAGTAACCACGCAGAACAGAGGTGGTGCATGTTCACCCACACTGCCATGCCTCAACCTTACCACTTGTTGAGAGTAGATCATTCAAACCAGAGGTGTCGCTGGCCCGGGGAGGGACCCGGGGCACGGGCCCAGGCCCCGCCCCCTGGCCGGGGACAGGGCCAGAAGCTGCCACGCAGCTGCAGGCGGCTAGGCTCCACATCCCCGGCTGGAGACGGGGCCAGAAGCGGCCGCAGGCAGCAAGGCTCCACATTCCTGGCCAGGGACAGGGCTGGCACCGCCATGGGCGGCCGGGACCTGGATCTCCTGCCGTGGCAGCGGGCGGCCAGGCCCCGGATGCCCAGCCGGGGACAGGGCCAGAAGCAGCTGAGGGCAGCTGGGCCCCAGATCCCCAGCTGGGGATGGGGCCGCCGCAATTTCTGGCGGCTGGGCCCTGGATCTCCGGCCCGATCGGACTGGAGATCTGGGGCACCAGCGCTGGGATTTGGGGCACATGCCCCGGGTGCCCAGCACCAGCGACACCTCTGATTAAAACCAATGGCAAAACTCCCATTGGCTTTTATGGGGTCATGCCATTCAGTCCTGGCATATCTGCTGGTGCTACTGTCATGGGTATCTGCTAGAACCAGTTTTTATGTGGTCACCTCTCCCAATTCAACTAGAGTCTTTTGTTAGGGGGCTACATCTAACATGTAGTTACTAGTATTATGTTTTGTGTTACACCAACCAGATAGTATTCTTTTCTTAGAGATAATATACTGAATGCTGTATCAGCAAGGAGTGCTTTCTGCTAATATGCATAACTTCAGAGAGAGCTACTGGACCTTTTAAAGAAATAGCCAAGCTGAAAAGTTCAGGAAGTCAGCAACTGGGACACAGATATAAGTGTTTTTGTTTTGTTTTATTTCATTTGTTTTAGCAAAGAGCCTCAAATACTTTCTGACTACTTGCAAGCTTTATAAGTCCTTCAGTGGTCTGATAAACATGTCAATATGCAGTCATTGTGCAGCTCTTCCATTCCAGTGCTGCTGTTCTTGGTGCTCTGAGCTGTAGTCTCTTTTTAAAGTTCTGAATTTGCACATACTCTGTACGATAGTTCTGACTAAGGGCATTGTTTGCTGATTCTGAAGCACTTATGCAAAACTGTAATTGTTCAAGAGCTTTCCCTGCTGTGTCCTCAGCACAGCATAAACCCTCAGCTATTCAGTAAAGTGGAAATATATTTGATTCTACTAATGTGTTAAACCATTTTTTTAAAGGGAGCTTAAAAAATCTTCTAAAAATTTGCCTTCCTTGAAGGTATTCTTGGCTTGGATAAGAAGGCAGAGGTGGCTGACCTGGCCATGATCTTTATCTACCTGCTGACAATTTAGTGCTACTTTTGAAATGGATGAGACAAAGATGTTGTTAATGGCATACTCATGCAGGAAAAATGGAAATGTGGAGAATAATTATCTACCTTGGGAAAAATCTTCTGTTTCCTTACTGGTTTGGTCTTTCATTGGGTTTCAGATTTGTTCTGTATTTGGATCAAGTGAAAGTAGCTTTAAAAAAAAAAGAGTAATTATCATTCTTATCAGAAAACGTATACATATGTTATGCTACTTCCTTTTATAGGGCCAAATACTTAGGTTTTCAATTAGTTACAGGCAGTCCGCATTGTTGTATGAGTGCCTTCCCAACTAGTATTAATTTAACTTTACCCCACAACTCTGATTAATGGGTGGGGAATGTTTTTCTGAGACAATGAATTCTGCTGAACCAACTCTGTAGAAGTCAGTGGAAGTCCCCATGTTTAAAAGGTACCTATGTATTCCGTTAGCACTGTGGTGTGTAATCCCTTAGGCACTTTGGACATTTTACCTGTAATACTTTGGTTCATATTAATCTTTGTGGCAATGATCCTTGTTGTTACTGAGGCCCCACTGGAACCAAAATATATTTACAGCATAAACATCTTTTAAAATCAATTAATCTTTCAGAACTCTTTCTAGAGGGGGAATATCAAAACCAGAGTCGAGCACAAAATATAGCCCATTGAAAAGAATTAGCTGGGGTCCATAAATAAAGCTACTTGATGAGAAACCTGTCTTGAACAGTACAGGTCAGGTATAAATGTACGGTATTTTGCAACCCACAGAGAGCTGAAACAGTTCAATGTTATTCGTACAACACAGGACATGGGATGGGGAGCATACCCTTTAAAATGTGGAATGGGCCATTGTTCGGGAGCTGGCAGAAGCCCCCCAGGATCTAGCTAAGGCAATTGGATAGAACAAGCTATTTTCTACAATATATTTGTGTTCTGCACAGTTTGTGTCTCAGAACTGTGTAACTGAGAAGGAAGTGGGGCACTGTGGTTGAGATAGCTCTATATGTGGACAGAGAGAGCAAGCCCTGAAAATTCTAGGAAATGTAACCTAAAATTCTAGAATTCAGAATAACTAATTCTGTATCCAGCAAATCTTTAATTTTTGACCCAACTCTGCCACAGACCCCCTAGATCAGCCATCTCTTTCATTCAAACACACATGCATTAAGTGGCAGTTTTGATGCTTCCTAGGAATTCATATCTTGAGAAATATATACAATAAACCACACTGATGCAGTCTTGCGTAGATGCAATCTTGTGTGTGCTCCACCACTCCATTTCCTTCATTGTTGACCTTTAGTTATGATGAAAATAGTCTAAACCAATTATTCCTGCCCTTTCTGGAGTTCCTTTCCTGTGTCTTCCACCAGTGCCGCCTAGTATTTGGCATTTCATCACATCGTCCCTCATTCCTTTTCTCGCTGCATCACCAACGAGTGAGGAATGACGGCGCTGCAGCCAAACTGATGTTGCACTGAGTGGAAGCCCTTGCAGGTGCTATAGTCTTCTTTTTTAATTCCTATTGTCCACCTGCTCAGCCTCAACCTAAATTTGAGGGACCAATACTCTGAGCTCTTAGTCCTGGTAATGCAGCTCCAGATGTTTTAGAGCAGCTCCAAGGCTACTTTAAATGACAGTGCCGGGGCCTTATATGGGCTGCTATGAGGTCTTACACCTGGTAAGAGGGAAACAGCACTAGTCCTACTTGCATATGGAGATTCTATAGTATGAAACACATTTCTGTTATGAAAAGATGCCCAAAAATATTGTTTCGGTGCTTCTCTTTGAGCCATGATTGTCATAATTCTATTGTTTTACAATCACAATAAAATGCTTTATATACAAAAGGTCATGAAATACAGTACAGTTTTTTTGTGGAATTTTTTCTGTTCTTAAGTGGTCAATAAATTGCTGTGTGCTTTGATGGATGGTTCAAAAGGGTGTTTCTGTGACAGACACATGAACAAATGACAGAAGATTAAATAGTAAAGCTTCCTTCAGAGCACAGGGATGAAAAGCATTTATATGGTGGACTGCTTAGAGATGGATATCTACTGATTGTTAATGGAATTAGACAGTGCAATCAAGTGAAAATGCATTAGAATTGATGCCTGGCAGACCAGCTGTTCACAACATTCCTGTGTATCCCGTCTTTTTTGCCAAGACCTACTAAACGATGAAATTACACAATAATTAGAATTAACATCAGAAGAGGGATTTGCTGAAAAATTTGCATGTGTTCACCCAAGTGTGCTCAAATTAAAAAAAAAATTAGACTTAAAATAAATAAATTAAAATAATGAAGAGGCAGGAAATAAATACTTAAATGCTTCCTCTCGGGTGAGCCAAGAGATTTTCAGTTCTTGTTAAAAATTAAATTGTACAGAATGGAGCCCACTGTTTGCAAATACTTATGCACAATAAACTTATAAACATACTTTATTGTTTGGAGCTAATACACATGTTGGATTTAACCTTTCCTATCCCCAGAACCTGCACATTCAGATGAAAGGTTAAAACTTACCAAATCAGTCTAATATTGAACACCAAATCTGGTATTTTTCTGACTGTAATGCCAGTTAACCTCCCACTGAATCTTTCATTCAACTATTTATTTATTCGGTTTAGTTTGGATGGCAGAAGTACCCGTTTGCCGACCCCTGTCCTAACCTGAAAGATCAGAAGGGTAATTTTTAAAAAGTCCTTCTGGAACCAAGTGTTTGGGGAACAACAATGGGTGTAACTTCTTGGTGGGGGATCCAGGAGCTGGACCAAGGAACTTGCCACAGGATCGCCTGGTGGGGGGGAGGTAAGAGCTAGGAACCAGGAGTGGGCCCACAACAGGCTAGGGGGAGCTCAGAGCCTGGCATAGGCAGCCCGCAGTCACAGGTCGTAGACCACTGATTTAGGATTAGGGACCCTCTGTTCTATGTGCTGTACAAAGGGTAAAAGAGTCCCTGCCCCAAACCTGACTTGAAAGAAGATGCAATGCATGTGTGTGGCAAAGAACTGGAAGGAAGTGAGGAGGGAGGGAGAGGGCTATAAAATGGTTACATGCTGTATTTAGTGGTTATATAATGCAGTCTAGCCACTGCACAAGTTGATGGTTCTGAATCCTCTCACATCACTTAGACATTGCTACCCATGCTCTGATTTTCAGAAATATGCTCCTGATGCACTTATTGATTTCCCTAGAGCACAGGGTTCTTAGCTCTTTTGAAAGGCCTGAAAGTATATAAAGTTTGGCAAGCAGTGGGTAAGGCACCCAAAATTCAAGGCCATATTGGTAAAATTCAAGCCTAAATGCCTATGGTTTAGCACCCAAACTAGAGGTGATAATTTGACCCATCTTTGACACTTGACTTGCTTAGACACTGAACAGTTGGACTTCACAAAGTTGGAAGTTCAGCACATTTAGGTTGAGACTTTCAAAGGTGCCTTGTGGGTAGGGTTACCAGATGTCAGGCAAAAGGAAGACATGTCCTCCTTTTTACCTTCCTTTCTTCCTTTCTATGTTCATGTCCTCCATCCGGCAGGCATTTTAAAATACATGATTTTGTCTGGCTTTTTACTTATGGGGTTAAAGTATGCTGGAATGCCACGGAATACCTTATTTTTGGGCAAAAGCATTCCAGGGCCTCCTAAAAACAGAAGAATATTACATTAATACTGCATTTGCTCCATGTGTCTTCCAATGTGCTGTTTTTCTTTCTTCTCTGTCCTCCTTTCCATGCTTTGGTATCTAATTGCCCTACTTATGGGTCACTCAATTCCCACTTAATTTTAATGTGAATTGGGCAGCTTCAAACATCTCACCTGTAAGCCTTTGAGTAAGAAAGATGGAAGAAAGTAGCTGAATATATTGTATTATACAGCAGTTTATATTTGAAACAGGATAACAGCAATCGAACTTGCAGTGAAAGCGTATAAGATTCCAGAAATATTGAGTCAAATTCACCTGTAAGCCCATCTAAGTAGATGAACTAATTACATTACAGATGGAGTATTCAGACATACTAGGCTGTGAGGAGATGGCTATTTTGCCAGAAAACAGTTTTAGATAATTTTAAAGCAATTGGGTTACATAAGTACAAATATCTAACCAAGCTTATAATATGCAAATGACAATGAGGCAGTATTTTTTTTCATGTTTTCCCAGCTGGGTAAAACTTTGATAATGATTTTAGTTGCTAGATAAAGTATATAGGCCTAGGTGAGAACTAGTGCAGGTAGTGGAAATCTTCCATAAAGAATTGCTAACAAATGGGATTTAACACTCAAGAGGCTCAAATAGCCTATTAATTCTGGGTCTGGCTTTCTTCCAAAACAACTGTGCTTCTCTTCTAATTCATGGCTAATTTCTGTCAGAGGTACCAAGAGACCATTTCTTTTTTCGACAGGAAGCATCCACATTGCTTAAATGGATTCATGTGAGGAGCTTTAGTAAGCAGACATTGATTGGCTTGTCTCTGGGGCCTAGCAAAGGCCTGATGGGTAGTAGTTTGACATAGGCAGCAAATGAAATACAACCTCCTGTAAACAGTTCTCAACTTTTGGGCTTTTGTGGAATATAAGGCAGCTAAGAATCTTTTCAATCCTTTTTTAGTTAATGAAGTGATTTTGATTTGGCTGAGATTACATTTACAGTGGATTAAAAAGGAAAAATGAAAAAGCTCCGTCATGCAGATGCAACAGGGGAGCAGCACCAAATTCAGTATATTTTACCTTGTGTATCTCACCTCTTTACAGACTAGGATTTTAAAAGAGGGCTTTTAATTTTCTATGCACTGGTATCTGCACTTAACATTTTTAATGTCTTTCCAGGGTCATCATGGCAAGTGTTAAAATGATAATCTGTAGTGCCTATAACACTAACCTGTTTCTTTCTCAGACCTACTGTACCCAATCTCTTTCCTTCTGAATGATTATACCACATTTTCTTAATTCTCACCCTTGCTGCTTTCAGGAAGCATTATCCTGTAGCATGTATATTTCAGCCACATTAGAGCACTTGACGTCAGAGTAGCAATGACCATTAATGACTGTGCAGCAGTCATTGTCACTTTGTGTGCTGACATTGACTCCAAGAGTTTCTGCTATTTTATATGTATTTCTGCTTTTGTTATGGTGTTGAGTTTTCATCAATTAATCTGATTGTTCTCTTAATACATGTTGTGGGCTGGATTTTGACTTAGTCCTGTGTGGTAATGTGGGGAGATTAAGGCTATGTCTAAACCTAAAAGCTTAGTTCAGACTTGCTTAGTCTGATCTAAGTAGTTCAAAGTTGGCTCAAACTAACTGTGTTTTTCCTAGTTCAAACTAACAGGGCTCAAATTAGTCCAGATTAAACCTCCTTAATCCCAACTAATTTGCTAGTGTAACCATAACCTAAGTCCTGTTTACCAAATCAGCTCCCCTAAGAGTAAGTGGGTTAGGAAAGGCTGGGAGTAGCGAAGTCACAGCTTCATGCTGCCATGGACTAACTAGTGCACCTGCCTGGTGACTGGATCCAAGTGAGGTGAGTATACTGTGTGTGGTAGTGGGCTTGAAGATTTTTCCTCTCCCATGCACAAAACTCAGACTCCAAGAGGTAACTCAGAAGTGTGTCTCTGGGAAGAATTTCCTTTCTGGAGGTCTGAGCGTTTACTGTCACGGCCTAGCTTAGTGTGATTGTTAATACAACCTTCTGCGTCACTCCACTACCATGAGTACCTTGTTGAGGTCCAAGTCCAACAGTGATACTTTGGGTGGTGAGCACAATAATAGAGGGAGACCTGATCTAGAACATTTCAGATTTCCTGCATAGCGGCCAGCTATAGTAATAACTTGGGGGAGACAGAAAAGTAAAGGAGGACAGTGCGAAGCATGTAACTTATGTTGGTGAACAAACATAGGGAATGAATTTGGTGCACTATAATATGTACGTTTGTCTATGCTTTGTAATGTTCTGCATTTGAAAACAGTATATTATGCCTGGAATCAAGTAACATTTATCAGCAGAAACTTCATACGCTGGTAACTGCATGCAGAAGTATAGGAGTCACTATAACCTTTATTCCTGGGTTTTCTATTCTAATTATAATAGAAAGGAGCTAATTCAGTATTTTTTCTTCACTCTTTAGTTAGTTCAGCTCCTCTCTCTTGTTAACAATTAATTCTTTAAGAACATCTTCAAAATCATCTTGGTTTCTCTTACCGCAGCATGGATTTATTCTTTCACAGACTGACCAAGAGGGAATAGAAACTCTGTTTACTGCTGTAAATAAAAAACACTGCTAATTTTGAGCTTGGTAGGGGCAAAAAAGTTAGTGATTATATTTTATCTCTTAAAAGTATTTATTCATTTGGCAGAGATTCGAGCAAAAGATGGGATGTCATGTGAAAGCCTTGGGTTGGGATCCACTGGGAGTTCATTAAAAAGCATATACCATTAGGCTTTCAGGATTAGTAGCATCTAAACAACATGTGTAAAAGAGTGGACTTTGAATAGTAAACAATGTGTATTAGTTTGGCTGCTGCTGGTGCTAAATAACAAGTATGTTTTCCCCTGTAATGTTGGTTTGCAGTTTGACGAAGATGCCATTTAATTATAAAAATTGAGTTCAGTGGAGAGAACTTTATTTTAAATGGTTAAAGTGGTGTAAGAAATCACCCAGTGCCTATGTTCATCTAGTTTAATTTTTATCCCATTATTTAAACACAGATAAACCAATTTATTGTCAAAGGTATTTTTTAAAAAAGTCCTCTTCTGCTATGAGCTTTTATGGCAAATTTGCCATAAGAGTTACAGTCAATTTTTTTATATGAATGCATTTTGAAGCCATTTTTATGTTAGAGAGCATCAATAAATAAACATGTACATTAATAAATGAAATTTTACTGGCTTTTGATTCTTATTTATTACTCCAAAATTGGTTAAGGTTTAAATAATTAATGTGGAGAGGGGATTAGTAGATTATGTAGACTACTTGTTTAAAGTAGTTTTATTTTAGAGAAAATTAAAACCACTGAGAATATGAAGTTTGAGTGGATGCTAGAAATTTGCCAACTGTTCTGAGGGTTTATTACATTTTCATGTGTGGATCCATTGTAAGAGTGATTTCTATTATCCTGTAGGGATCCATTCCAAGAGTTATTATAAAAGTGATCTCTATTGCCGATGGTAAGAAATTGGAACAAGTATTGGTCTGTTCTGGTGCTGTGATTTCTATCCTGATACCTGGTCCTGCAAGTACTTATTATTGGGCAAGGTAGCTACTGTGAATAGTATTATTGACTTTATTGGGACTAACAGTAACAAATATTGTTTGTTTATGTGTTTCTGGAGTACTTCTGGAACCTCACTTAAGGCTGAAACTCTATTGAACTGAAGTAGAAGCAGGATCAGGCCCATGCATCCTCAGGCAATCATTATGGTGCTTAGATGTATATGCTTATGCAAAATGCCACTCAAACCCTTTTGTAATATAGATGAATGCTAAGGTATACAGGAACGGCACAAGCATTACGACACTTGTTCTTAATAAGTATGGATTATTATACTGACCTAGATTCAGGGGCAGATAGAGACAAGGTTTACAAGACCAGTGGTCAGAGAGGGGTCCAGAAAGATCAGTAAGTCAGATACAAGGCACCAGATGGCAGCATAACGCTAGAGATGGGACTGAGCCACAAAGAGGTGGTAGGATCTGGGGTTTTGGTGCAGCCCATCATAGTGACTTGAACCAGTCAGTGAGTTTTGGATTTGAATTTTGATTGAAAATTCCCTCAATGTGAAGGGATTGGGGGTTGGGGTTTTTGCCTGGACACATGCCTTGCAGGTACATAGTTGGTTGACTGCCAGGCAACTGTCTGCCGAAGATAGGCCAAGTTCTCTCAAACGGGAGGTGAGTCAAGGGTAAAGGAGTGGAAGGAAAACAAGAACATGTCTTTTTATCTATTACTGTTGTGGTATAGCATCTACAGATTGTTGTGTGCTTCGAGGGGAACACACAAGAGACAAGTCCGTGTCTTGAGTTTACAGACTGAGACTTACCTGAGGGGCAAATAAAGATGTAACATAACCCATGAAGAGGAGTAGAAAGATGAACATAGTTTATGGCTCATGTTCCCTCCTTTTCTGCAATCCTGCAGTGACTTAGTTTAGGCATCCATATATCTTGGTGGTATACATTTTCTCTGACATGTGAACACATTCATTTTCTGTAGGTAATGTTGCGTGAACTGACAAATCCACGTGGGAATGCCAAAACTAAAAGGCTGCATAGAAAAAAGGCAGAGTGTGAGGGAAGAAAATGAAAGGTGCATTGGTGAAATGAAAGGTCAGAAGATCAAAGAGGGCCTTGGACAGAGAAGTTGAGGTGGTAATCCAGATAAGAGATGCAGGCTAGGACTGGATGATAGAAGCCTGGGAAAGTGAGGACAAAATGTGCTGTGCTATGGATAGAAAGTGAAGTGACTCTAAGATGCAAGTGATGAGTGAGACTCCTTTGGCTGCAGCATTTTGGGCAGAGCAGACTTAGAGTTCATTTGTTTTGTTTTGTTTAAACACAGAACAGAGAAGAGATGATTGCGGTAACCTAGGCAACAGATTACTAGAATCTGAGGAACAATTTGCCCTCTCGGGGATAGGAACTAGAGAACCAAGAATGAGTCTTAACAACTCCAGCAAAAGGCAGTGGAGCTATCAATGGAGATACTGAAGAGCACCCTGAAAATTAAGAGGAACTCAAAAGAGTATACAATCACAGAAATCAAGGGAAGGAGATTTGTTTTAGGAGGTGCTGAGATGTGTTGGAAGAAACATGCAGAAGGTCCTGGGTTCAAACCCCAGGGGGTTGGACTAGACGAACTCATGCGATCCCTTCCAACCCTATGATTCTATTCTATTCTAAAATCTTTCTAATGAGTCCCTAACTTTTGGAGACTCAAAAATTTTCATGGATCTATGCCCTCTCTAAGCTTGATGAAATGTAGTGCTGTTGTAATAATAGATGAACTTTAAAGGGTTTTGGTGGTTGACTAGATCCAAAAGTTCAACTACCTGTCTGAAATGTGTTCTGTGTTTCCAGAATTCAAGGTGGACTTTGATTATTTCTTTTCTTGACTGTGAACTCTTTACATCAAAGTACTTGAGTATCATTAATGGAGTATTGTTATATGAGGTTTGTTGAACAAACAACAAGCAGTTGTGAGGCACTTTAAGACTAACAGATTTATTTTTTGCATGAGCTTTCGTGGGAGAAGATCCCACTTCCTCAGATGGGATCTTCTCCCATGAAAGCTCATGCAAAAAATAAATCTATTAGTCTTAAAGTGCCACACAACTGCTTGTTGTTTTTTTACTGGACTAGACTAACACTGCTATCCCTTTGGAAACTTGTTGAACAAATCTGTACTGGTCTGTACAGGGTACATTTCTAAAGTCCTGTCCCATTGTGCACTGGACTCAGTGTGAAACCTGATAAAGGCTTTCTGGGAGTAGCCTCTTCTTTGGTTATTCTGTCCTGGAATATGGAGAAGATGACAGTATTTCATTAAAACAGTTTTTCTCATGTAGTAATAGATGCCTAGCTCTTGTATAGGGCTTTCCATCTTTCACTCTCAAAGAATTTTACAAATGAGGTTGATATCTTTGTCCTGATTTTACAAATGTGGAAAGGAAGCCACAGGAAGGGAAACATAACTTGCTTGACGTCTTGATACCTGGTGTTGCATGGTTTCAGTTTGACTGATAATTCTTGGACTCTTGGTTTTCATACCTGTTTGCTTCCCATTCTGTAGAAAAGCAGAAAATGCTGAGGATCCCAAAAGTTAAGACTTTTTTCTGAATCTGAAAACGGATTAATTACAGATTTTGGTGCATTGTTTTTATTGATTCTGAGGGACTTTGGCCTGTTTATGGTATATTTGATACAGTTATGCACCAATCGATGTCTCTGTAAAGGAATGCTAAACTTTGATATTGTTCAATCACTAGATGGCACTGTGTGTAAAATACATTATTGTAAGAAACCTCAGCCATTCCTAGCAGAGCATTAAAGAATCTTATGAAGAGCCCCTTGTGTATGAGCAAGCTCTTCAGTCGGTCCATGTCTGGTACAAAAGTACATGACATGGTGTCAGGAGTAGACTAAGAACAGAGAGAGAAGAAAAATAGCAACAGAAGTTAAAGACAGGAATAAAGGTTTCAGAATCTCATTAAAATGCACTCTTCAATGGCCAAGAGAACTTTTTTTGACAGCCCTTCACAATAGACTGTAAGCAGTATTTTGCAAGATTTTGAATTGGAAGTAAACTAAACCAAGAATGAAGATATACAGGTATCTTATTTAATTTATGCTATGGGGAATCAAGCAGAGCAATCTTTAAATCTTTTGACTTATTGAAGACTGTCACAAAGATGACTATGAAAGGGTTCTGGCTATGTTTGATCATGGTTTTATGTCTCAGAGGAATGTGGTTTATGAAAGAGCATGGTTTCTTTTTTTTTAACCAGAGAATTCAAGAGCCAGGGGAAAATGTTGAATGTTTTATCAGAGCTCTGCATATATTGACAAAAAAAATTCAGTTTTCAGCCAATGCAAAACACAAAAATATCAGAAGCAAGCTAGTTATTGGATTAAAAGATCAAAACCTTTCACAGCAGCAACAGTTGAAGAGGGATTTTAGCCCTAGCCACAGGTATAAAGAGAACAAAGCAATCTGAACTGGTAAGACAGCAAAACTAATAACAACTTGTTCAACTTGGAAAACAAGAAACTATCTTAGAAGCTGTTAACAGATGCAATATGGGTGTTCAAAGTCATTATCATTGACTTTCCAGCCTACACACACAGGATGAGGAAGTAGTCGTGTCATATCCCAAGAAATTATGCATGTCTAGCCAGAGGCGCATGGTGTAATATAGACACCAAATATGGACATTTTGCAGCTGTTTGCCGCCTCAAAGCAATCAAAGAGCTGACTTGTATTACAGACAATCCAGAGCCACGGTTTCTAGAATCTATTGTGTGTAGACATGAAAACTGCTTGGAAGGGGAAATTAAATATTCATAGAATGACTATTGACTTGGTAGCTGAGGTTACAGTCATCTCAGAAGTGACTTACAATCCTCATCAATCCTTCCCAGAGCTATAGTCACCTAACACAATTCTGACTAGCCTTGGAGTATTTTGAACTGCATGGGCCAGTTCATCATGTAAACAACTTAAAGACAAAAGCTACATACTCAGAGGGCATGTGATCAGGGACCAACAACCTTTTTAGCCGTAGCTTAGCAGCCTTGATGGACCTAGTGAGAAAATTGGAAGAATTTGAGGGAATATTTGGTGATATTGGACTTCTGAAAAGAAATTCAAAACAAAATCAACTCAAGACAATGCTGAACCATGCTGTGAACAAATATCTGTATTAAACATACCTTGGGAGAGACTAGCAGCAGATTTAGTTACTTAAGTGCCAGTATGGGCACAAGAACAAATTGATGGAAACTGGCCATCAACAAGTTTTAGGCTTCAAAGTAGGTGAAGTTTTCTAATCATCTGAGAAGTTAAATTGTAGAACAGCCTTTCAAAGGGAGCAGTGGGGGCAAGAAACCCAACTGGCTTTAAGACTAAGCTTGATAAATTTACAGATGAGATGTTAAGATGGGACAGCCTACAGTGGTGTGAAGCCAATTTGCAAGTACTAGCAGTGAATATCTCTAGTGACTGGTGGTGGGACACCAGATAGGGAGGACTCTGAATTACTACAAAGGATTCTTTCCCTTATGTTTGTCTGGTGAATCTTGCCCACACAGCTAAGGGTTGAACTGGTCACCATATTTAGTATCAGGAAGGAGTTTGTCTTTGGTCAGAGTGAGACTGAAGTGGTTTTTCACCTTACTTTGCAGCATGGGGAATGAGTCACTTGCTGGTTTAAACTAAATGGTGGATTTTCTGTAACATGAAGACTTTTTATGGTTTGAAGACTTCAGTAACTCAGCCAGAGATTAGGGGTCTATTTCAGGGGTGGATGGGTGAGGTTCTATGGTCTGCAATGTGCAGGAGGTAAGATTGGATGATCATGATGATCTCTTCTGACCTTAAAGTCTATGAGTTTGAGATTTATGTGTGGTGGTTTTTTTCATTAGAAGATACCATTATCTGTGATTACGGAGGTCATTGTGGACTATTTTTCCAGGTATATAGAAATAATGTGCTTGAAAGACGTGGCATGTCTGTGTTATTGAGAAACTGAAGTACACTATTTCTCATTTTGGTATTCCAGAACAACTGGTGATGGATAATGGACCACAATTCACGGCACCAGAATTTGTCACCCTGAACAAAATATTATTTTGATCATATTACTAGCATTCCACATTATCACCAATCAATCAGAGTGGTTGAAAGAATTTTACAAACATCCAAGAAAATCCTAGAGTAGGGAGAGCCATTCCTTACTCTTCTAAGTTACAGATCAATATTAATAGCAGCTACTAAATATACTCCAGCACAACTCAGAATTACTGTTCAAACTTTGGAAAAGTTCCTACTCCAAAGTGACCAGTCAATGAGAGCAGCCGAAATTGGCAAAAGGGCTAAAAGAACTTACGAATATATTTGCAACTGAGATTGGTTGGAGTACGCAGAGATCTGAAGTCTGGTGACTATGTCAAGGTTTCCAAGCCAACCCACACAGCCAGCCATTGCAGCTGATGAGCAGCTTGATGACTTAGTTGTGTGTGTTTGGGTGTGTAATTAGAAAATGAGTGATTCAGAGACACTTAACAGATTGATATGTACTGAACTTCAAAAACAATGTGATTTTGTAAATATTGAAAATGGTAGGCTTGAAGAATTTAAAGGGGAGATGTAATGGAATGTTAAACTGTATTATTCTGTTCCAGAGGGGTAGCCATGTTAGTTTGTATATAGCAAAAATAACAAAAGTCTTGTGGCACCTTAAAGGCTAACAGATTTCTTTAGGCATAAGCTTTCATGGGCTGCAACCTGCATCTGATGAACTGGGTTGCAGCCCACAAAAGTTTATGCCTGAAGAAATTTGTTAGTCTTTAAGGTGCCACAAGACTTTTGTTGATTTTGTATTCTTCTGTTCAGCCACTAGATGGGACAGTATGCAAAGTACCGTATTTAAGCTAACCTTACCCATACAGTTCTGGAGCCAGTCCAGGGAGGGCAACAAAAATGATTCATTAGGGGGCTGGAACACATGGCTTAGGATGGTGGTTTCTAGACTTAGGGTTGGGACCCTCAGGGACTGGGTTGCAGCGTCCCCTGCTGCTACCATGAAAAGACTGGAAAGCATTGCTCAAAGATGTCATTGTTAGGTCGTGGGCATAAATGTGTTTTTCAATGGGGTCCAGAAAAAAAAGTTTGAAAACCACTGACTTAGGACGAGGCACTGAGGGAACTAGGCTTGTTTAGGCTGCAGAGAGAAGAATGAGGGGGATTGGATCGCAGCCTTTAACTACCTGAAAGGAGGGCCCAGGAAGGAGGGAGCTAGGCTACCCTCAGTGGTGGTAGCATGGGCATAGCCACAGGTGGGTCTGGGTGGGCTGGTGCTCACCCAACCGACAATCAGGCCCACTCACTGCAGGGCCTGGCAGCAGTGAGAATGTCTCTTCACTGTGGCTCCTCCAAGCCCAGACAGTAGCTGTTGGCTGCAGCCATGAGCAGAACAGAGGCACAAGTGCTACTCCACTTGTGGCCATCAGCTGCTGGCTGGGTCCCACAGCCACAGCTGCAAGTGGAGCAGTGCTGGCGCCTGTGCTTTGCTCATGGCTGTGGTCACAGTCGTGGCTGCCAGCTGGGCTGGGTCCCTAGCAGTGGTGGAGAAATTCATGATGCTGCTGGGTAGGCCTTATCTCACTTTCAAGTCATGTGATGGGAAGCTGCCTGGCCCACCCTACAGCATTGGGGGCACAGGCAGAAGACCCT
Organism: Podocnemis expansa; assembly: GCA_007922195.1. Taxonomy (NCBI): domain Eukaryota; kingdom Metazoa; phylum Chordata; order Testudines; family Podocnemididae; genus Podocnemis; species Podocnemis expansa. The sequence continues at coordinate 131,031,414 of ML681963.1, forward strand.
GCGGGGCTACACCCCTGGGTGGTAGATGACAGAATGAGAAGCAGTGGTTACAAGTTGCAGTGATAGTTACCGAGGGAGGGTGGAAGAACCTCCATCCTTAGGGGTTTTTAAACTGTGGCTTGACAAAGCCCTGGCTGGGATGATTTAGTTGGGGTTAGCCCTGCTTTCGGTAAGGGGTTGGACTAGATGACCTCCTGAGGTCCCTTCCAATCCTAATCTTCTATGATACCTTGCACATGGTGTAGTTGTAGCCATGTCGGTGCTGGGTTTTTAGAGAGACAAGGTGAGTGAGGTGATATCTTTTATTAGACCAACTTTAACTCTGGGTGAAAGCAGACAGTCACTGTGCTCTCAAATGGACTCTCACAGGAAGATGATTAAAGACAAAAACCACCTCTAGGTGAATGCTTCACAAAGTGAACACTGTACATCTGACTTACCAGTTCTCATCTGCAAAGGAAACCTACCCAGTGCTTTCAAAAGATGAGCTTAAGAGTGTAAACTCTTAACCATGCTAGGCACTAAAAATAGTGGAATGAACAGAGACACTGGATTTGTGGCTTATCACAACAATCTGTAATACGCTAACCCTGTCTTCTTTTTGCCGTATGACTAGCTTGAGTGATCCCTTGCATTGTGTGCTAACCACTTACAGAAAACAATCTGTTCCACCTTGCCTTTTTGCTGTGATACTGGGAGTAGCTTTCCCAGGCCTGAAGAGATGTTCTGTGTGGCTCAAAATCTTGTCTTTCACCAACAGAAGTTGGTCCAATAAAAAATATCATTTCACACACTTTGTCTCTTTTTAGCCATACCTGCCAGAGTATTAAATGCTCTTACAACGAACAAATCCAGTGTGTATAAGAAAGCTCTGTAGACAGTCCATATCTGGAACATGACAGTCTTTCACATTGCTGTGCTCACATCATGTATGCCAGGTCTCATCTGACCTACTCACATACACAGGCTCCTCTGATATTGTCTATATAAACACAAGTAAAGTCAGCTGCAGAAATTGAGTTATTTTTACTTTTCTCATGTAATAGCTGTGAGGCTTGCATGCTTAATAGTGCCTAAACACCTTAGGTTTTTCATTTAGAAATTGGTTGAGTTTTCACTATAATTCCCAAGTAGAATTCTGGTTTCTTCTGTTGCACTGGATTTGTTATTGTCACGGTTTTTCCAGTGTTCCTAATGAGTTGTTAATGAGCTGCCAACTACTTATGTAAATTAAATGGGGCTAGACGTTGAAGGATTGCTATCAAGGAAAAAAATTGCCTTATGCTATCTCAGTGTTATGAAATAAGTGTGGGTTTTACTAGCACACAGTTACAATTTAATAACTGTAATATTCAGTTTTTCCAAATGTTAATTTGAGTGATTTTTCTCATTAATTCGCTAGGTGATGTTAACAAACAAGTCCTTTTGTTCTATCTGCAGTGGTTAAAAATGAATCTATATAATGCATTCCAGCTGTAATTGAATGATCCTTGTAAAAGGTCCTATTCAAGACCATCATAACTAGATATAAACCATAGGTCGTCAATTATTTTTTGTCAGAGTTCAAATGTCTTGAGCGAGGTATAGGCAAGGTTCAGACTCCAGAAAATAATAATAATAATAAAAAAATAATGAAAATGGGAAAACAGATTTTGTGGTCTGTTCAAAAGCATCTGGCTGTCCAGATGTGGCCTGTGGGACACCAGCTGATGTAAACATTTGTATTGCTTGTTTAAGTAACAGGTAAGAAAAAAGGAACTGGCAGCACTTTGGAGGTAAAAGGCCTTTAGGGGCTGGAATGCTGATGATTCCTGTTTCCATGTCTGCAGTGGAGAGTTCGTGTTTTTTTTGTTTTTTTTTTCTTCCAGTGCCAGAGCCACACAGGGTTCAAAGCAGCCCTAGACTGAACAGTAGGATGCTGAAGGTAGCTTTCAGTGTTGGGCCTCACTACACCTTTTGAAAAGGTGCATGTATTTCCCCCTTGACCACCACACCGAAAAGAGTTTTGCATCCACAACCTAGTGTGAAGGGGTTGGTGGGCCATTGCTAAGGGGGTGGCTTATGCTCAGTCCAGTCAGATGTATTGTGAGTCTTATTACTTTTTTTTATCTGTTAGCATCACAGGAACATGAGCTTGGAGAAAGCCTCCCTCTCTTTCACCAGAGTGTTACACCAACCATAACTTTAACCCCAGGTCAGCTATTTAAGTTCAAATGGTCTCTGGCACCATCTTTGCTAATAAAACATTCTATGAAAGCTGACGTTTGTACTGGACTAAATTGTGCAGCCTTTGCTCAGGCAAAGTTCTCATTGATGTCAGTGCGGGTTTTGTCATAGACTTCGATTTGTGTTGCGTGCCAGATTGTCTTCTCTGTGTTAGTCCTTCTGATTCTTTGTTTCTAGTCCCACCAAGTCTATATCTATCTATCTATCTATAATATGTATAAAAAAATTCCCCTCTCACCCCTATGGCTGGTATGTGTCATCCTCAACCTCGGGTCCTCTACCAGAGGCCTGGGAGTTTGAGGGTTCTGCGCAGTATCTTAGCTGTTCCTAGCACTGCACTCTTCTGGACAGAGAGCTCTGATGTTGTTCCTGGGATCTGTTGGAGCCACTCTCCCAGCTTAGGAGTCACAGCCCCGAGTGCTCCTACCACCACTGGGACCACTTTGGCCTTCACTTTCCACATCCGCTCTAGTTCCTCTTTCAGACCCTGGTACTTCTCCAGCTTCTCATACTCCTTCTTCCTGATGTTGCTATCACTTGGCACTGCTACATCTATCACCACCGCTGTCTTCTGGTCCTTGTCTATTACCACGATGTCTGGTTGATTGGCCAGTACCTGCCTGTCTGTCTGGATCTGGAAGTCCCACAGAATCTTAGCCCTGTTATTCTCCATGACTTTCTGTGGGATCTCCCATCTGGTCTTGGGAGGGTCTAGCCCATATACTGTGCAGATGTTCCTGTACACAATGCCAGCTACTTGGTTGTGCCATTCAGTGTATGCTGTTCCTGCCTGCATCTTACATCCTGCCACTATGTATTGGACTGTCTCTGAGGCCTCTCTGCACAGTCTGCACCTTGGGTCCTGTCTAGTGTGGTAGATCCCTGCTTCAATGGATCTGGTGCTCAGTGCCTGTTCTTGTGCTGCTATGATCAGTGCCTCAGTGCTGTCTTTTAGTCCAGCCTGTTCCAGCCACTGGTAGGATTTCCCAATGTCAGCCACCTCAGCTATCTGTCGATGGTACATTCCATGCAGGGTCTTGTCTTGCCATGGCACTTCTGCTTGATCTTCCTCCCATGTCTGCTGCTGCTGCCTCAGGCATTCTCTCAGCAGCTCATCTTTGAGTGCCATCTTGCTGATGTACTCCTGAATGCTCTGGGTTTCATCCAGGACAGTGGCTTTGACACTCACCAAACCCCACCCGCCTTCTTTCCGGCTGGTGTGCAGTCTCTGGGTTTTGGACTTGGGGTGGAAACCTCTGTACATTGTGAGGAGCTTCCGGGTCTTCACATCGGCAGCCTCCATGTCCTCCTTCGGCCAGCTCACTATACCGGCAGGGTATCTGATGACTGGCAGGGCGTACCTGTTGATGGCGTGGATCTTGTTCTTCCCATTGAGCTGGCTCTTCGGGACCTGTCTTATCCTTTGGTGGTACTTGGATGTTGCTGTCTTCCTTGCCTCCTCATCGTGGTTCCCATGCGACCGTGAGATGCCAAGGTACTTGTAGCTGGTCTGTAGGTCTGCTATGTGGCCTGCTGGTAGTTCCACCCCATCAGTCTTGACTACCTTTCCTCTCTTTACTACCATCCAGCCACACTTCTCCAGTCCGAATGACATCCCAATATCCTCACTGTAGATCTGTGTCAGGTGGATTAGCGAGTCGATGTCTCGTTCAGTCTTAGCATACAGCTTGATGTCATCCATGTAGAGGAGGTGGCTAATGGTAGTTCCACTCTTGAACTTGTATCCATATCCAGTCCTTGTGATTATCTGGCTGAGGGGGTTCAAGCCAATGCAGAACAGCAGCGGGGACAGCACATCACCTTGGTATATGCCGCACTTGATGGCCACTTGTGCAAGCTGTCTTGAGTTGACTTCCAGCATTGTCTTCCACAGTCCCATTGAGTTCTTGAGGAAGGTCCTTAGTGTCCTGTTGACTTTGTATAGCACCAGACATTCACAGATCCATGTGTGCGGCATTGAGTTGTAGGCTTTCCTGTAGTCAATCCAGGCTGTGCTCAGATTGGTCTGTCTAGACCTTGAGTCTTGGGTGACTGCTCTATCTATGAGCAGCTGGTGTTTTGAGCCTCTGGTGTTGTTCCCAATGCCCTTCTGAGCTGTGCTCATGTACTGGCCCATGTGGTCCTGTAGCTTGGTGGCTATGATGCCTGATAGGACTTTCCATGTTGTGGGGAGGCAGGTTATTGGCTGGTAGTTGGATGGTGCTGTTCCCTTGTGGGGGTCTTTCATGATCAGCACTGTCCTTCCTTGTGTTAGCCAGTCTGGGTGGGAGCCTACTGCTAGCAGCTGGTTCATCTGTGCTGCTAGGCGTTCATGCACTGCTGTTAGTTTCTTTAGCCAGTAGGTGTGGATCATGTCCGGGCCAGGTGCTGTCCAGCTCTTCATGTTCTTGACCCGCTGTTGGATGTCGGCTACTGTGATGGTGACTGGTTCCTGTTCTGGGAGATTGCTGTGGTCTCTTCTCAGGTCCTGCAGCCACTTTGCACTGGTGTTATGAGTCTTCTCTTTCTCCCAGATGTTCTTCCAGTACTGTTCAGTTTCTGCTTTTGGTGGCTCTGCTGTTATTGTGTTGTTGCACTGCAGTTGGGAGTACACCTTGGATGGTTCTTTGGAGAACAGGGCATTTATCTTTTTGGCCTCTGCTTCTCTAGTGTATCTCCTTAGCCTGGTAGCCAGTGCTGTGAGCCTTTGTTTAGTAGTCTCTAGGGATTCAGATGGAGTCAGGCCCTTGTATTTTTTCAGTAGCTGAGTCTTATCCTTAATCGCTACACCCTTCTGTGGTTCCACCAGCTGGCTAACTTGTCTCCGGGTTGCCTTGATCTTATCCTCCAACCTCATTTTCCAGGGTGGGTATGTACTGGTGTTCTTCTTGATCGTGTAGCCAAGCATCTCCAGGATTACAGAGGCTGTAGCGTATACCAGTTGATTGTTTTCAGTGGTGGTGGTAGTAGGAATTGTCATTAGGGCTCTATTGGCACCTCTCCAACGAGCCTTGGTAATTGGTCTCGAGGGTTGAGTATAGCTAGTTTATCCATGATCTTATCTTATCAGCTGCTGTGCTCTGTAATGGAGGGGGTGGCAGTGAAGTTGCAGCTTCAGGCGTTGGCTGCACATCTAGTTGTTCTTCTGGGTCTTCTTCTTGAGTCCGCTATGTAATGTGGAGTTGGTCTATCTCCAGTTGTGAGAGCAGCTGCCTCTTTACTACGTTGAAGCGTTGGGTAACTAGCTGTTTCTCAGTTAGTGTGGATGTAGGTCTTTTGTCCATCCATAGTTCCCTCATACGTTTCATATATCCCCTCTCATTAGGTCTACTGTTGTAGTAGCATTCCATCAATTCCAGGTTCTCTTGTCTCGTCCCTGTATGGTTTGTTCCAGTAGCCCACTTATCGCCAGATTGTCCTGGTTCCCCAACATCTGGCGCAGACCTCATTAATCTGGGCAACGTCCGAGCTGGCATGACTCTCCTAGTTCGTGTCACTCTCATATTCGAGGTAGGCAAGTGAGGCGTTAGGGGGTCTTTTGCCGAAGGACCCCTACTGGGAAGGTAGACAGGTACCCACCGGGATTTGAACCCTGGTCTCCCGTATCAAAGGGCGTCGCTCTTAACCACTACACTAGCCAGTCACCAATAAATAAAAATAAAAATAAAAATAATAAAAAAAGCACTGTCCTCTTTGTCCATGTCCTGGGATCTTTTGACTTCAGTAGGCTGTGGGCCAGGCCACTGGTCTTTGTCTCCTAGCTCTTGTCTCTATTTCCATTCTCTGATTTTTGTCCTTATTTTCATGGTGCCATCTCTTCCAAAGCATTTCCAGCAATCATACTCATTCTGTCGTCTTCTCACACTTTTCCTTGTCCTCTCACCTCCTCTTTGAGCTTTGCTTCTGCTAACCGTGTTGCCACCTCTCACTCCTTAGCTTTTTCAACTTTGCTGTATCTCTAATAAATTAGTCACAATCCAAGGCTGTTTTGCCTCCCGCTCCCTCCCTTGCTCAGTCATATTGAGATATAATTTTCATCCTCTGCTTTTGTTACTTCAGCAGACTCTCCCTCATCTCTTCCACCCTAAATACTTGTCACTGATTCTAGTGTTGCTGCATTAAAAAAGTGACATGTACCAGCTTCCCATTTCATGTTTTTCATAGTTCCACAGGGGCTACAGTGTTAGTCTAGTTCAGCAAAAAAAGCAAGGAGTCCTGTGTCTTTCATAGTTACTAATGATCTCCTGACAGAGGAGTAGATTGTGATTTTGTCTTTGCTCCAGAACCAGACCAGGGCTCTGACTGTAACTCAGTGCCTTGGGTTCCTCACTTACTCCGGGCAGGGAGTGTTCATGCCTCCTCTGTGGTCCCAGCTCAGCTGGCCAGTGTGTTTTAAGAGGCAAAGTCAAGGCTCCAACCACTCTTCACCTACCTGCATGAGAGATCCACAGGGGCTTTTCTCCTGCTTGAGCTGTGACCCAAGATACAAGTATCCAGTGCAGGAGAGTTGAGGCCTCTTAGTCCCCAGTGTGGGTGCAATATAATGAACCACTGTCTGGCAATAATAAAACCTTTTGGATTGCTGAACTTTGCAAATTGAAACTCTAGCAAACACAGCAGCTCCACCAGTGCCCAGATCATTTGGGGCATTTGTTTGAGGTGTGTAGTTTAGCTTAAATTATTTATGATGCTCCTGTCTAGCATAGTGGTTCTCAACCACTGTGTCACCACACAGTGGTAAGTGTGTCACAAAGAGCCAGGGAGATAACTGGATTTGGCCTTGAGGGGTGGACTGGTGTCTCCTGTAGGATCACAATATGTGGCCTAGTGTGTTGTGACGTGCAGAAGGTTGAGAACCACTGGGCTAGCAAATGTTCTGGAGTGTGGTTTGTTAAATTAAGGAGCTTTTGGTAATAAGAGGCCTCACTAACACGCTTCACCATTAAATCTTTGAGCAGTGGGGTGAGGCAGTTGTTTATGATGAGCTAAGTGTTGGGTGTGGGATTAGCTTAATGTAAAACTGCTACTGGCTTTGGAGGGTTAAATGCTGTCAATGTGCACAGAAAACGAGGTTAATTCTGAATGGCTTCTTTGACCTTATTTAGATGGTAAAGGATTTTGCAGCACGGTCCTGCCACATACTGAATAAAGAATAAAAAGATGGTTTTTTTTAAAATCCGTAATTTTGAAAATCAAAAGGTAAATTAACCATGAAGGAGTAAGAGTGCTGTCTAAAAAGTTCTGGCATGTGTGACAAACAGTTCAGAGTTGAGACTGAAAATTGTTTCTGAATGACTTGTTTTTCACCTAGTTGCTGGAGGCAGTTCCCAGCATTGGGTGGCGTTACATATTTACCACTGGTGTTGCCATATCTGGGCACAAAAGATTAAATTAAGAATGAAGTTTGACTTGCCTCCGTATTCCATCAAATGTTGTGGGTCTGAAGTCAGACGTTAACTTTATTTTTCGGTGGTTTAATGCAGCGCTCCAAGATGTCCTCAGACTTCAGTGAAGCAAATTTAATCTTTTTTGTTCACTCTGTTGTTTGTCAAGAACAAGATCCTTAATGTGCATTCATTTCCCAAATGATTGACATTTGTGTCCTAAAAGGGCTATAGAGACTGCAGGGCTCCAAAGTCAGGGCTCTGAAGAATAGTAACATAAAACAACACTCCATTGTGGACAAACTAATCCTCCAAACTATGTTTCATTCAAACGAAAAATGCTACAGATTGAAAGTTACTGTGTGACTGCAGTTTCAAGAGATTATAGTGAATGAGCTATATTTTGTAGTGAATGGTATCAGCAAAACAGCCTCCGTTGAATTCCCTTCTAAATACTTCCCATAGCAGTTTTGCCCCCCCCCCCCCCGAATAAGAATATGAAAATAAAACTTTTTTCAGTGTTGAAAGCTTTCTTCTTTGGATATGTGGATAAAATGGGTCACAAACATTAATATTATGAAGTAAATTTATTTGATATTTAAGAACACTAATCGATTTAAAAAAGAGTGCAGGGCTTAAAGAAATTAACCCTGACCATGCCTTGGAACCAGGGATGGCCCAATGGTTTTTGGCGCCCTAGTCAAACTATGATTTTGGTGCCCCCTCCCCCACATGTTATAAGAGAACATATTAATATATATTTTTTAAATAGGGAAAAATTTCAGCACGATCTAATTTGGTGCCTCTTAATCCTGGAGCCCTAGGCAGCCACTTCATTTACCTGTATGGCTGTGCCGCCCATGCCTGGAACCCAGGTTTGAAAACATTTCAGAGAACCCTAGTTACTATTCAGCAGACGTTGTTTTCCAGACCTAAAACAAGTTGTTCATAAGTAATTTTTATGCCTAAAATAGCCCAGGTGTCCTAATAAGCATTCAAATATGGGATTTGGATGCCCATAAAGCAATGAGATTTGAAGACAAGACCTAATGTATCACAGCTATAAAGAAGAAGAGGATTGTGTGGCAAATAAGGCCCTGGAATCAACTCCTGGTTCTAATGTACACTTCATGTATCACATTGAGCAATTCACTAAGAGTCTGATCCAAACCCCATTAAATAATCTATGCTCTTAGCATTCCATGCCTCTGTTTCTCATCTAAAGTGCTGCCTTTCTGGTACTTTATCGTGTTTATTTAGATTGTAAATTCTTTAGGGCAGGGACTCCCTCTTGTTATGTGAATATGGAGCATTGACTTCGTTTTGGACCTCTGCTGAATACTGGAATACAAATAACAATGTTGTGAAGAGTCGCCCTATTTTGTGATACGTACTGTATCTGACTTTTAAAAATCAACTTATTGATGAAGATAGTTAATGTATGGCTTTTCAAGAATTATAGTATTCACTTAGTGTATACTATAATTGTGTTTAGAGGTTCAGTTATAACCCCCTCTTTTCAAATCCTGAAATAGTCTCTTCGGCTGAAACTTCCTGTGGCTGTTCTCAGTACAAAGATAACTTCCTTGGTCAGTGTTTGTGTAGGGGCCATGTTATGCTGAAATGGGAAAACCCTCCCCCTTGTGTTTTAGAAAAAAGAAAAAGGCTGTATTTTATTCACAGCAGTTACTCAAAAACAGCTATCTTATAAAACTTGATAGTTTTCAACAGCAGTCAGAGTACTGTGTGTCCACAGCCAATCACCTTTGAGTATTCTCAATAGTGTCTGCTAACATTTGTAGTAGACTGAAAGCTATGTTCACTTTGTGCATTATTTCTCACATTGACTTGACAGATAAAAATACTACTTTTGTTTAGGCTTGCATAAGAATTTCCATGTTAACTTTGTCAAATGTTGGCTTTTTTCCCCCTGAAAAAACAAAAATGATTCTGTTTTTGAGAACAAGGAGAGTTAAAAAGACATTTTTCCTATTCAAAAAATATGGTGCCCTTTGACTGATTTATCCTTCCAAGCAAAAAGGCTGGGGTTAAAACTAGGGCTGGTCAAAACTTTTCCATAAATACTGTGTTTTTATGGAAAACTGGATTTTTGATAAAAATAAATTTTTTGGCAGGAAAAATTAAGCTTTTCATTGAAAAAACAATAATTGGGTTTTGACTCTTTGATGCAAAGTCTATATTTTTCCGAGAGGGGGGGAGCGGTGGGAGAGTAGGGGAAGAGCACCCTTTTCCTAGCAGCTTGAGTCAAAAAGTTAAAATTTAGTAGGGAAATTGTACTCACTCAAAAGTGCTTAGTGTTCCAGTGAAAACTGGTTTTTAGTTGAGCTATGGGCCTTTGAAAACTCGCACTACTTTCATGCATATTACAACTGAAGTAATTATTAGGACTTGGCAAAGTCCAGCATGAAGATAGGTTGTGCTGCATGGTTAACTTAGTTGTGTACTTACTCAGTATTATGGTTATTGTGTACTATAAAAACATGAGAGAAACTTATTAAATGTTTCCAGTGAACCTACTCTGTTTACTCAGTTACCCTAGTTTCAACAATGTAATATCTTCTGTGGACCTTTTGCTACTCTGAATGACACAAAATGAGGCAGGGTTTTGAAGGAACTCTGATTTCCTTTTTGAATAATACAGAGTATGAGGCAAGGTTTTGTATGTCTTATTAAGTGGACAGTGAATGATACAAAGCTTAGAGTCTTATGATGTGGGCACTGAAGGACTCCCTTCCGTGGACCTTCTCAAAGTTGCGTGAGACATGAGCTTTTATTGTTGTCTCTGGATAGACTGGTGATTAGCAAATGCTATCGTGTAATAGCTGTTCAGTAACTTGTACAAAATTAGTGTAATGATGTCCAGTACCATTTCTAGTGAATATGTGAGCTCATCACAAAAATTACCACCAAAACATGTGCACTAATTGGCATCCACAGCCCATGCCCTTAGAATTAAGTGAGCCAGAGCCAGAGGTTGAATTAAGACCCTATCCCTGAACAGTTCTGTGGCACATGAACAAGGCCAAGTAGGGAAGGCTTGTGTTGACCTGTATCTCTATTTTGATTATAGAGAAGACTTCCAGCTCTTGAAGCATCAATGTGACATCTTTTACAGGCCCATGGTTCCTCTTTAGAACAGAAATTAACCAATTAATGAAATGAACCAAACAGTTAAACCAAAACCAAAGCAGCGAGATGATATGAGAAATTCACATTATCAAATAAGCTGAATGACACAGTGACTGCTTTTATTAGACTGCTGCTGCTTTATTTCTGTTCATGTCTTACTGCTTCTCAGCAATTAAATGTTTTGAATTTGAGGTTCAGAGCCCAGCTTCATAGAGCAGAGGTGAAGTTTCAGTCTAGATTAAAAAGGTTTTTAGTGTGAGAGGCCATCAAGTACTACAATACTACAAATGGACACTTACAGCTTATTAAACTGGAAATAACTCCACTGATGCAAGCCATACCATTTGGCGTTTTATATGACTGAGATTGAAGATGAAGGAAAAGAGAGAAGTGAAGTAATGACGAAAGCAGAGGGGATGGGGCTGTGGCAGTGATAAAATGTCTGCAGTGGTAACTGTTTGATGAGGGAAACAAAAGGAAAAGAAAAATTAATGAAACACCCAATATATTTATGAACCAAAAGTCTCTCTAAGTGTGTGTGTGTTGGGGGGAGGAAGGGTCTTTTTGCCAGCGGAGTTCATTCCGTGAGAACCTCTGAAGGAAAGAGGATTTTGTAATGATAAAAGCAGGGGAGAATACGCTCTATACACTTTAATGATTTCTTTGCAACTCACAGATAGGAACTGGAACTCCACACTATTATCCACAAATGGCATTTTGAAATGACTTTTTTTTTTTTTTGGGCAAACCCAAAAGACATTGCAAAGATTTACATTTTCAAATATATGCTGACCTTTTTTTCCTCTTTCTTTTAGTTCATTTGTCATCAGTATGTAATTGAATCAATATATTTCCTGATCAACCCAAAGATTGAATAAGGTCATGGGAAGCCATGTGTGGACATTAAAAATCATTATTTTACTCAAAATGAGCAGAGATGGCATAGACCATTCAGAGTTCCAAATGAAATTCTATTAGATTCTATTACACTTTTACAATTATAGAGACGTTCCAATATTACAAGGGGAAATGAAGTCATAATAAAAAAGCCCAGAGGTGTATTACAAAGAAATGGGCATACTATTTTTCTAGTTAAAAACTTGATGAAAGGAGCTCTGCTACTTTTCAGTTGCTGAGATGTGACCTTGTTCTTAAAAATACCAGAAGCCAGCTTCTTCTTTCCTCACCTTTTTTAACTTTGCTTCACAGCAGATTTTTTTAAAAGGTAAAGGTTATTTAAGCTGATTTTTATTTTTAAAATGTTTCTACTGTTTGATACATACACTCGCCATCCTGCTTAGAGGGAGGGATTTAAAGACACCTGTTTCAGCAAGTAAGTTGAATAAATTAAATATATACTATGTAAAATACACTTTCACCTCTCTGCCCCTCTTTAGCACCTTTCTAATCCCATTTGCCCTATTAAAATATGAGATTTGACTAAGCCACAAACTGTGAATTTAAAAGTGACTTTTTTTCATTAGGACTTCTGGGGAAAATACATTAGAAAAAGCAGCCTGTTTTGGGGACTCTCATATTATGATGTACCCCCTTCCTGCTGACAGTTTGCTAATGTCCATGTCTGTTTCCCTTTTTATACCTAGTCTGAAATGTTACTTGATCTGTCTGTGCAGCACGAGCCCTCCCCCTGAGTTCTTTGAGTGTTTCCCTTTTCTTGGTTGTAAGGAGTCTCTTCCCACAGTTCTGGTCATCTCCAGCTGCTATTCCTGGCACACAATATCCCTCTCTCTTTTCTTCTCCAAGGGAGGCATGAAGGAAGATGATGAAGGAACAAAAGTAAAATCAAGTCTTGAGTTAGGGATGCCAGCTTGAATCTGGAGCTTCAGCAGTGCCTTCCCCTTCCTTCTAGAGGCGCTGGAGTAACCATGCCTAACCTTTCCTCTGATTCCCATCTCAGGGACCCTGGTTTAGGCAGTCGGGGCTGTTTGTTTAGGTCCCCTGCTATTTCCTACGTACAGCCTTTGGAGGCATCATCCCTTTTCTGGATCAGTCTGCTTGAAAGTTGATTTCTGTGTGTGTCATTTCCCTGTTTGATGTTGTGAAGCTTCTTTATGGTCACTCCCAGCCTCTCCAGGAGCCACCTTACTTTGTCTGGGTGGTAGATTTTTATCCCAGCTCTCGGTATCTAGCCTTTCTCCTATAGGTGGGAGACTGATTGATTTTGGTTTCTCATTTAATATGTACTGTATGGCGTCTGCAGCTGTGTGGAGTCTACATACCACCATGCACTGCCTTTCTAGCAGAAACAATTGCATACAGCACTACCTAATAACACACAGTTAAATGTGTGAGTGTTGTACACCTTTTAGATCTGACCAAAGGGTGTATTGTCTGTGCATTTCATTGCCCATAATGAAAGAATTTGGGACATGCACTCAAGAAGTTATGGAGAAATTGATGCTGCTCAAGTAACCACTTCTTACTCTGCTGCCTAACCTTCCTGAATGGTTAAAGAGTAGAGAATACCTGGGGAGACCTGCTAACAGAAGACCCGATCCGAAGCCATTGAAGAATCTTCCATTGACTTCTGTAGGCTTTTGATCAGGTCCAGAGCCAGTTAATGTCTTCTCTTAATGTGAGGAATCTTCTTTTGCCCCATCAAATGGGCAGCAGTCTGATGAAAACTAAAGAAATTGTGGCTTATAGCTAGAGAGCTTGCAAGTAGCACTAAGAATGCTCACTTTGGAGTGAGCCTTCTGTTCAGGTCAACAGATTTGTGCAAGGGACTTGTGCTGATGCTTTCCTCTTCTGCTGTAGGGAACATCACTTGGATTGTTGCCAGTCCATGTCTTGGGTCCTCTTGGACCCCTCTGTGTTACCAGATGCTTGGCTAAGCAGGGTGGAGTTCTGCAACGGTAATGTAAGAGACTATGCTGAGGCAGCTGAGTACCCTCATTCCATGAAGCAGAGATATAAGCTACTTGTGTCATCTTTGCACTTGGATACCAGCGCTGCTTATTTGGTCCTCCACCAAAATTAGTTAGTAGCGAGCCAAAATTATTGCTGCCTTAGAGCTTTCTCGTTAACCTATACAAAATAAATATGCTGGGTTTAGTCCGGTTTTAAGGATTACGTTGTTGTTTGTAAGTGTCAGCATGGCCTTGGAGAGGGTTGGGATGAGAGGAGAGTTTGGTCTTCAGTTTGGCTGATTCTGCTGTCCCAGGGATGATGCTCATTGGTAGGATGATGTAAGGAAGCTTGCGCTGCTGCAGTCTTTGTTATGCCTAGTCCATACATAAACAAGAAGACTTAATCTTTAGGGTCTTTTCCCATCTCTTGTTTTTGCACATGCATCTGTGCAAAATTCTTGCAACACAGTGCACTAACTTCTTCTCAGTGCTGTAGCTGTTGTTGGAGCTCTCTGCTTGGTGTCTCCCTCTGGATCCCTGATTTTTACCCCATGGTGGATATGCTCTTTTCTATTTTGTCCCCCATCATCAATTTGGTTCTGGGTTCTATGCCTCCTTTACCTTAGAGGGACAGGCTTTTGTTGTTCTGGGCTGCTTCCCCACAATCCCAAGATTTCCATAGGAAGGCTTCTTTTAGAAGCTGTTTCCCAATTCCAAGTAAGATCTAGATCTGGGATTCCAGTAGCAACAATCACCAAAATTCAAACAGCAGGTAGAACATGTTTTATTAACTAACAGATTACTTAACTAATACCCAGACAAAATGATATACCCACAGTTAAAAATAGAGTAATGATTAAAGGGCTGGAGCACAAGCCCTATGAGGAAAGACTGAAAGCATTAGGCTTATTTAGTCTGCAGAGGAGAAGATTGAGGGGGGATTTGATAGCAACCTTCAACTACTTGAAGGGATGCTCCAGGGAAGATGGAGCTCAACTGTTCTTGGTAGTAACAGAGGACAGAACGAGGAGCAATGTTCTCAAGTTGCGGTTAGGGAGGTCGAGGCTGGATATTAGAAAAAACTTTTTTACTAGGCGAGTGGTGAAGCATTGGAATGAGCTGCTAGGGAGGTGGTGGAATTTCCATCTTTGGAGGTGTTTAAGGCCTGGCTGGACAAAATCATGACTGGGATGGTTTAGTGGGAGTGGTTCTGCCTCTGGCAGGGGGTTGGACTAGATGACCTATGAGGTCCCTTCCAACCCTATGATTCTATGATTGGTTGGAAATTTTAGCCGACCCTGATCCTCCTCAGTCCCTATTAGTCGCCAGCTCTGAGTGGCAGGGATGGCAGGAGGGTCCTGAGTGTATGCAAGCAGCCCATCTTGAAGAAGGACAGTTACTCTGAAGTAACCCACTGTTCTTCTTTGAGCGCTGCTCACATTATTCAGTATTAGGTTACTACTAACCATGCTGTGGATGGTTGGTGGAGCTGGGTTTTTTTTCCTCTGCCTTCAGCATGGCTACTCTTGTAAAAACAACCCACAAGATGGAAGGGTGCGTAAAAGAAGGGGAAAAAATTTTCCCAGCCCTTCTAGGGGGTGTACTGTAATCCTCGGCTGTTCTGAAAGAATACTGTACGAGTCAACCAGTGAAAAGGAATTCTGTGTCACTCTGCCTAAAAGGCGAAGCACACCACTGGGCCAACCTGATTACTTTGGGGCTCTCGATGAGTGTGGCTAAATAATCAAGATAAAGGATGTCCCATACCTGGACTACCTTCTGTGAGATGACTGACTCTCACACCCCAGAGGTAAAGGTAGGCTAAGGCCCACCTTCTCCATTCTAGTGGGGTTTTGACACTGCAACATGCGAATGTCTAGGTAGGTTTGGCAGGTCAAGTGCTGGAAACCACCAAGATAAGTTTGCCGGGCCAGCTTGCTCTAGAAGGGGGACCGCGACCAAGTGAGTGGTCCCTTTCATGAGTAACCACGGGAGACCAAGCAAAAAAGGGGAAGTTAATAACCACACAACATGGGAACCAGAAGATGGGGTGTCCTCTGGGTCCATTCCACAAGTTGGGACAACCGCAAAACAATCACATCAAGTTGATGATGATGGGTATGTGGTTCCTAACCATGATCTTACTAGAATCTGTGAAAAAGGACTCAGTGTTGATCCCTTCCCCAGATGCAGAACTGTCTCAAGGTTACTGGGCCTTGAGTGACCCTTCTTGAATTGTCAGGGGAAGTAAGAAACCAAACGGAGACCTAGGTAAGTACCGAAAACAAGAGGAGAATAGGAGTTTTCTGCTTCGGTACCTCTCCTTGGTAGGGAATTCCAAGAAAAACTTTACTGGGAGAATGCAGATGCACTTCTAGGCATTAGAATTTAGACTCAGGGTAGTAAGAAAAAATGAGGAAGAAAGGAGATTGTTGGTAAGCAATTCAGAAGCCAACCCTCTTGTTACCTGAGGTCCCCCTTGTAAGGTGCACCGGGGGACTTACAGCTGCACTAGTAGCAGCTCTCCTTGACTTCTGTGAGCACACAGGGAATGTAAGATCCCTGGTGGCCTTTAGAGATTGAAATGTGGAAAGTTGCAAGGTTGTAAAGGGGAAAGACCCGGGAACAATGTAGCTCACTTACCTCTGGGTGAGGTTAGGTCACTGAAAAGGATTAGCGGCATCCCAGGGTTTCTTTAGGGGATGAATGAGGCTATCACCTCACACTGGTTGCTCCCTGTGAAAGTTCCTGTTGAAAGTAGGAGCTGCTTCTTAGGCCTATAACTGTGGTATGCACTTAATCCCTTCATCCAGGGGCATGGGAGTGTAAGACTACTTCCCAATAGTGTGAGGGGAAGAGGGGGGAAAAGATCGGTTCCCTGAGGAGTTGGGAAACCAAAAGTGTGTGGGTGGGATTACCACCCCAAGAAAGGGTATGTGACCCTTTGTGAGTCACATGGCAGGAGGCCAGTTGTTCAGTGACAACAGCTGCCTATACCAACCCATGATGTGCTAAAACCCCAATGAATCGTGTTTCGGGGAGACATATGCAAGGGGCCAATTCCTATGTAAGTGACCTCTGAGGGTGGAGATGTCCTGCCACTTGCAACAGACGGAAGCTTCCCTCAGAAGCCTGGAAATCCTTATTTCTCCTCTTGGGGAGCATGGAAAACACCCCTAGCAGGAGAGGAGGGGGAGAGACGCAAGGCTCTTACCCCCCTGACAGCCATGTTGATTTTAACCGGAGAGTAAGGGTCCTCAGGAGGACTCGTCTGGAGGCTTTAACCCATGAAGCGGCGCAGCGTCGTGATGGGGTCTACAGGATATCTGTACCTATGGGTCCTGGAGCCCCAAAGAGTTTAAAGAGGGCATTATTGGGGGTGAGGGGGGAAGGTGGCAGGCCCACAGGAGTATGTCCCTGAGGTGGCCATTGGGTGAGCACCAGAGTCCCTTGGTTCCTGTTTTCCACTACTGGATATTAAGCAGTTAGGAGGGGAGAGTGGCAGATCAGTCCCCATCCCCTCAGGGAAAAGGGGGGAAGTCTACAAAGTCCATACTATATGGGTGCCACCTTAAGATCATAGTGGAGGGGGACCCAGCTAGTCCATGGGAATGGTTAGGGTAGTTGGTACTTTTCTGTTACCTCATCCTCTCTCAGGTAACTGAAGGTACAGGTAAAAGGCCTTTAGATCTCCGGTTGTAGGACTATGAGATATAGGCAATGTATTCCATTGACCAATGAGTGAGGTCACTGGGGTCCAGTCCTAATGACTATGATAACAGGATTGTGACTGACCAGGTGTAGGAAAAGTCTTGTATGTCGGACAGTTTGGTCCAGGCTCTGGGCTAGTGTTTCCCAACCAGAGTGCCCTGGCACACCAGTCTGCCTTCAGGCCTGAGTAGGTGAGGATGTGATAGGTGTCCTGAGTATTTTGCCGAAGCCTACCATTGCAACAACCATGGTGTCAGATAAAAGTGACATAGAGGTCTGTAGATGCATGGTATTAGGCACTCTCAAGCATCCAAAAGACCGGTACACAAAGACACATGGAACCCACCCTGATGGCCACAGGGCCAGGAGTATAACTGTTGGGTGAAAGTATCATCAGCATTACAGTTGAATCCACCTCCAGATAAGAAAGTGGAATGGCATGATGTGCTAAATGACTGGGGTCACTAGTAGTACAAACAAGGTAGGATAAGGACATGGGTTTGTTGAAAAATTTTACCAGCCCAAGGGTTCTCTATGAACAATGGGTTAGGAACCCAAGACCCCAGTAGGTGATAAGAGGGCAATTTGATTTATGTACCCGGAGTCGATCCCTACACGTAGGTTGGATTGGCTAAGAGTGCAATGATAGAGGCTCCCAAGAGCTGGGATAGGGCTGTCTGGTCAATGGAAGAAGGGTTGTATGAAAACTTGGAGTGGTGCATCTCACTCCTTAGCTGTAGGTGTGTTCCATATAGGGTCCTGACCACTGATTCTGAGGGGTTATTAGGGAAAGGATAGGTAGGAAGTGGGAGGGGTGGCACCAGGGGAGACATCTCCTGATGGCCCTTGTACCCTACGGGGTGGTCTCCCTTGGAGAAGGGGATGCAGGATCCCTGGAGGGTTGATCTTGTTCCCCTTGAGATGGAGAAGACCTTGCTCTGCGTCCTCTGTACTGGCGCTGGCTAAGAAGGTGATGAGGCGTTCGCGATAGGAGCATACTCAATGATTGGAGTTCAGATCTAGGGTCCCTAGCACCACTCAGGAGGAGGTCCATTTCCCCTGCGAATAACGACAGACCTTCAAAGGGGAGGTCCCAATTACCCAGAAAAGTGTCTTGAGGCAGGCCTGCCTCAAGGAGCCACGCTGCACATCTCATCACGACAGCTGAGGCTATTCCTCGACTCACTGTGTCCGAGGCATCCCATGAGGCTAGTGGTGAGTCTCTGGATGCCAACAAGCCCTCCTCTAATAGGGAGTCAGTCCTCCCTGTGTTCATGTGGGTGGAGGTCTCTAAATCTTTTTAGAGACCCCAAAATGTCCAGTGCATACCTTGCCACCAATGCCTGGTGGTTCACAGCCCGGAGTTGGAATGTGGAGGTAGAGTATATCTTCCTGTCCATTATCTCCGGGTCTCTTGACCCCCTGGATCTTCGCATGGGATTCGGAGAAGATAGGGTCTCATGCCCTAGGGCAGCTTCTATTACCCAGGGACTTGGGCTTGGATGGTTGACTAGAAAAGAAACTCTCTCAGAGGCACCTGGTATTTGTGGTCCACTACATCTGAAACCACAGAAATGGAAGTGGGGCTTTGCCAGTGAGATCTGGCAAGGTCATAGACACTAGGGTGCAACAGCATCACTATTCATCTGGGAAGGATGTTAACCCAGGGTCGAACAGGGGTCCTGGTCCTCCCCGATGGGCTTGACTTGTAGACCTGTGTGCACAACCCAGCAAAGGAGGTTGAAGTGGTCTGTGGTATCTTCCCTATACATCTATGATCTTGGATATAAAGCCCTATCTGGGTTTATAAGCAGTGCTGAAGGGGTCCCCGCCTCTCTGGTACTAAGGGGAGCCTGTTGCATGGGGATTTCCTGCAGCACCAACCACTCATGAGGGCAGTACCAGTATCGACTTGGTGCTGGCGAACCCTCATGGCCCCATCTGGCTCTCTGAGCAGGAGTGATCTCCTCAAGGCTCGTGGAACTGGACCTCTCACAGTGCCATGAAGGAGGGCTTATCTTGGCACTGGAGTGTACTGTCGGCTCTGGAGACTTAGAGGTGCTATGGTGCCAAGGAGAAGGAGAGCGTGTTCTAAGGCATTTGGGTGTAGGGCCCGGGGTGGTACCAAGAGGTCTCTCTGGGGATGTTTCCCACCATTGCAGTGCTGGGCAGCTCGGCACCATGCTATGGGAAGGAGAGTCATCCCGCTCCACTGCAGTCTGTTTCCCCATGTGGAGGGTGGGCTTTCCTCTCCGTCTTGGAGGTTTTGGAGGCAAGAGCATTGTCAGAAGCAAGGGCCTTTGCCACCTTGAAGGCCTTTGGCAGTGGAGAGGATCTTCACAGTCTCTCTACCCTGGTATTGAGAGGGACCCAGTCGGGCTAGGCCCCACATCCCCGGCTGGGGACAGGGCCAGAAGCAGCTGCAGGAGGCCGGGCCCCGCATCCCTGGTGGGGGATGGGGCTGCTGCGGCCACCGGCGGCCAGGCCCCAGATCCCCGGCCGGGGATGGGGCCACCGTGGCCATGGGCGGCCAGGCCTTGGATCCCTGGCTGGGGACGGGGCTACCACGGCTGCTGGTGGCTGAGCCCCGGATCTCCGGCTCAATTGGGCTGGAGATCCAGGGCACTGGCACTGGGGTTCGGGGCATGAGTCCTGGAGCGTCCAGCGCCAGTGATGCCCCTGGGATCAGTGATCATGCCTTGGCACAATGTCGACACTGATCATGCCGTCTTCTGCTCCAGTGGGGACCAGCACCAGGAGGGCACTAGTGCTGATCTGGCATGCGGTACTGATGCTAAGAGTGACCTCGATACTCCAGGGGTAGGCAGCTGTGCTGACTCTAGGGCCATTGCACGGCACCTTTGTTCCCTGTCCTTTAGCACCCATGGCTTAAAGGACTGGCATATGGAGCATTCGGCAGCCTGGTGAGATTCCCCCAGGCACCAGAGATGCTTCTTGTGGGGGCCTTCCTGCAGGCTGCGCAGGATTTGAAACCTGGCATTGTAAGTGGCTGTTGGGAATGGTCTTCCAACTCTGAAGTCATATGTTCCATGAAGGCACCAGGTTTTGGTGGAACGGTATCCACAAAAAGGTCTTCTAGATCAAACGGGCAACTTGTACATGGCAAGCAATGACAGGCATTTGTGTGATTGAAGGGATGGGCTGTTCCAAAACCGTCACTGAGGGTGGAAAGAGAAACTGAGGAGGACCAGAGTCAGGGCCACATATATAGCCACGGGAGTGGCCAGAGGGGCCGTTGGCTGCCCCTGCTCTGACAGACGAGGGCTAAATGTTTCTGACCAATTGTATGCTATGGCATATAGACACCTAATACTGAATGATGCAAGTAGCGCTTGAAGAAGAACAGGCGGCTGTTGTTTATAGACCATTACTCACAGGGAGGGGTGATTAGGCCTTCTCCTGGTCACGTAGACTGTCTGCTGGGGTGTTGATTCCTACCACCTTTATTCTACAATCTAACACCTAGATAAGTACTTGTTTACTACATAATCTGGCAGAGTGGAAAAGTGTTTGGGCTGGGGGCCTCCATTGCCCACTATTGTTATACCATCGCAAAATCTTCTGTTTGCCCTACACAGGCCGTACATTGAAAAGCATCAGCGTATGTCAGCAGAGACTGTTGTTTGCCAGAAGCTGGGAATGAGTGATTAGATAGATCATTTGATGACTACCTGTTCTGTTCATTCCCTCAACTACTGAAGAGTAATATGAAACCAGCGTTGATTGACGCCTTTCTCCTGGAAATAGCCTATAGTGGGAACATTTCTGCACATCCTGAGAACAGTGGGTTACTTACCAGTAACCTTCCTTCTTCGAGATGGGATGCTTGCATACATTCAGTATTAGGTGTCAATCTGCCGCAGCGCATTATTGGTTGGAAACATTTTAGCCCTAGCCTGTCAGAGCAGGGTCAGCGGCCAGTCCCCCCTCCAGCCACTCCCATGGCTATATATATGGCTCTGAACCTGTTCCTCTTCAGTCCCTTCTAGTTGCCAGCTCCCAGTAGTGGGGATAGTGGGGAGGTTCTGAATGTATGCAAGCAGCCCATCTCAAAGGAGGACAGTTACTGGTAAGTAACTCACCGTTCTTCTTAGAGCGCTGCTTGCATCATTCAGTATTAGGTGACTACTAGCCATACTGTGGATGGAGGACAGAGTTGGGTTTTTATCCCGCCTTCAGCACGGCTACCCCCCTCAAAGCAAACTCAAGGCATGGAAAGGTGCCTGAATAGTGGGCCTTCCAGCCTACCTAGAGATGATGTACTGTAACCCTCGATTTGTTCTGAAAGAACACTGTACGAGGGAATCAGCGAGAGGTGGTGTGCCATCCTGCCTTGGGGGCTAGAAGTATTAATATGGACCATCCTAAATCACTTTGGATGCTCTCAAATTTTGAGTGTGGTTAAAACAATCAAGGAGACAAAGAAGTTCCACACTTCATCTACCCACTGTGCGATGACTGACTCTCACGTCCCAGGAGATAAAGGGGAGGATAAAACCCACCCTCTCTGCACTAGAGGTGTTTTTGCCATTTCAATGTGTGAGTGTCTAGACTGGTTTGACAGATCAAGGTGCTAATAGTGCAGCAAGGATGGTATTTGTTGCACAATTCCATTCTAGTGGGCGTAGTCCCGATTTGATGAGGGAGTCCCCTTCTAATGGGTATTAGCTAACCAGGCAGAAGGGAAGCTAGTAACAGTGCTCCTCTGGTCCTAGAAGTGAGTATGGTTTCTGCATCCTTCGGCAAGGTGGGAAAGAATGGTAACACAGACTCACCAGTGTCCCTGTTTTGAGATCTGTGACCTCTAAAGATAAACCTGTTCAGACTCTGTTGAGATGGACCCCAATGTGAACCCACTCCGAGGAGAGTAGACTGTCCCTGAAGGTTGTGGGCTGTTGGAGGCCCTGCAACAATTTAGCGAGGGGGAAAGACCTTGAGCAGATGGCCTATATCCCTGTTCTGATACGAAGAAGAAGTTCTTTGTTTCAGGACCTCCTTTCGGTAGGGACCAAAGAAAACCCAACCAGGAATGGGAAGGGAACCTTTAGGGATGGAATTGGGATATGAGGTAGTAAGGAAAAGGGGGTAAGGATGTTTGTCTCTGGCGTAGTTAGTCACTAGTGATTCAGGAGCTGAGTCCCCTCATTTTCCAGGCTCCTCTAGCCTCACTTAACAGATACGAGCAACATTGGGTAGGGGGAATAGAAGAGGGATGAAGTGCTAAGCTAATAAGAGTCCCTCCTGTTCTTTGTGGCAAGTGCTCAGGGTATGCAGGTTCTCCAGTGGCCTTTTGTAATTGAACTGTGGGCCGTCTGTGGGTCGCAAGGAGATGAGACCCGGGAGCTGTGGAGCTGTCCTATACCTGAATAAGGTTCAGACACTTGAGTGAAGCAGGTAGCATCTCAGTCTTCTGTGTGGGAACACTGTGGCTTTTCCCTTACGCCACTCATTCCCTGTGTGTGCGTGCCCTCTGGTATGGGAGAATTTCTCCTTGGATGTACAGTAGGGATCTCAAACACGCGGCCCGTGGGCTGCATGTGGCCCACAGAGCTACTGCCTGCGGCCCCTAATAGCCCCCAGAATCCTGGGGCTCCCAACACCTTTGACTTGTGGGTCAAAAGTGACCTGCAGGGCTTTTTCAAGTGCCAAGCCCCTCTGCTGTCTGGGAGCTTGGCATCATTAGTACTTCTGGGTCGGGAGGCAGGCCAAAACTCCTGCCCGGAGCATGCCTGTGGTGGGGCTGTTCAATGGCCAGGTAAGGGGGTCGTGGCTGAGGCAAGGGGTTAGGGATGGGCAGCTGCCGAGGACTGGCTGTGGTGGGGGGAACTGCCTGGGGGAGCACAGGGAGGTGGCAGCATAGTGAGGGGTGCTTTCCCTGCTGCTGGCCACAGCATGGCTAGAGCAGAGCTGGGCAGGGAGGAATAGCTTTCCCCGCCACCCCTGCAGGCCATAGCACGGACAGAGCAGGGCCAAGCAGTGGGCAGTGCTTTCCCCACCACTGCCCCTGCGGCCGCTGAAACCCCCGCTGGCCATAGGACAGCCAGAGCAGGCCGGGAAGGGGGAGTACTTTCCCTGCTTCCACTGTCACCTTTGCTGGCCACAGCACGGCCAGAGCAGGGCTGGGTGGGGGGTGGGGAGTGCTTTCCCCACAGTCGCTGGCAATGCCGACGCTGCCAGCCACAGCGCAGCCAGAGCATGGCGGGGGGGTGCATCCACCACCACCAGCCACAACATAGCAAAAGCCAGGTGGGGGGTGCTTTCCTCTGCTGTGGCCACATTGTGGCAAAGGCTGGGCAGGAGCTGCTCCTACTGCCACGGCCACAGCAACTGGGGCCGAGTTGGGTGTGCCTTCCCCAGTAAATCTGGGGGAGCGCAGGGCACTCGCAGCAGGGTTAGGGAAGGACTCGGGGTGACTTGGGGAAGCCAGCAGCAGGGCGGGTGGGAACTGGAGCCGTTCAGTGGCGGGCATCCAGATCAGTCCCTAGCTGCCATGGGAAGGCTTCTGGGGACAGAGTCAGCTCCTGGCCACCAGAGTAGATTGTGCCCCAGACCAGGGGAGGGCATTTTTCATGATGCAGCCCTCGGGCCAATATCCTAGTCCTCATGCGGCCCTCGTGGTTGTTGAGTTTGAGACCCTTGACGTACAGGCAGAGTCTATGCTTTTATATCCCCCTATTTAGAAGCGCTGATGTGTTTTGCCACTTCTCTGACAGCTGAGGGGGATATGGGGGATAATAACCATTGAGGATCCCACTCTCAGGAAAAGTGAAGGGGGAAGGGGGAGGTGTTTACAGCCCCAAAAGATCAGGCCTTTGTCCACCAAGGGGGGGACTTGCCTAAAAGTGAATCTCACAGTTCGTTCTCCACTTCAGTCGAGGACCTCAGTGGTACGTACCACGATGTGGTGGGTTTGTCTCAGCAGGTATGGGCTATTGGGATACACGCAATACAGATGGGTCCCTCATGTAGGCTGCCCATGAAGGTGAAGATGTCCCACAGCCCAGAGTGAAGGACTCCCTTCAAGGTTCTGGTAGCCATTAGTTCTCTCATGGGGAACCAGGGAGCTCCTAGCAGAGAAGGGGAGAGGTAGGCATACTGTTTCTTACCACCTGGGTGAGGTGGTTAACTTGCCTCTGAGGGCCAAGGCACTAATGCAGGCTGGCTTGGAGGGGTAAACTCTCAATGCAGTGTAATGTTGCTAATAGAAGCGAAGGGTCATCCCAGCACAGGCCTACAGAGGGGTCAAGGAGCCCCGAGAGGTCTGTAAGGGGGATCTGAGATGGGAGGGAGAGGGGAAGTGGGGGGAGAGAGAAAGAGAGACCCCGTGGGAGGGCATGCCTACGGGGGGCCAGTGGGACTAACGTTAGTGCCCCGTGTTCCCTATTTCCTGCTGTTAGATTTGTACGCGGCAGGGTAGGGAATCGTTAAACTACTCTCTGTCTCCTTCATGGGGGGAAGGAGGATTTTCTCTATTCCCAGATGATATATGGGTACCTCCCTGGGCAGGTCACCTTAGGAGTGTGGTGGCTGGGCAACACAATCAAGCTGTGAAAAGCAGTTAGGAGGGGTTAAGGGGTTTTTCTCTTGCATGTCTCAGGAGGCCCAGGGATGAGATCCCTGGGTCTCCAACTGTAGGTCTGGGAGGGGTTAGAGGTCTATTCCCTTGCCCAGCAATGTGGGGGTTATCAAAACCCAGCGCTAGTGTTAGTGAAAACTGCACTGCGGTGAGTCAGGCAGATGCTAAATCCTGCATGGAGAACAAATTTAGGCAGCTAAATGTCAAGTGAGTGCAGTACTCCAGTGTGTGTCAAAGCTAGCTCAGGCTCATGAATGGAGTGGAGCCTGGGAGGATTGCAGGGAAGCATCTGAACGCCAAGTCCCTAGGAGTGTAATTCAGCTCTAGAGTGGTTTGAATAGGATGCCAAAAGAAGGACTCAGATTGCATTTATACGTCTCGGGCTTTGGGGGAGAAGCCCTGGATGTACCGAGGTAAGGGTTGTACAAGACCCTGGGAGAGAATAGGGGGTGATTTGAATCAGATGCCAGGAATCGGGCCTACATGCCTGGGACTGGCAGAAGTTGGGGGAAATGAAAATGAGATGGGGCCCCAGGCCATGGAGGAATAGCGTGGTGTACCTCCACTGCCTTCTGAGCCAGGTCACTCTTCACTCCAACCTGGGGAAAGGGTTCTTGGACCCCACGTATAGTGGTCTTCCCCTTCTAGCTGTGGATGGGGTCCAACCAAGGGACTCTGATGCTGATTTCTGAGGGGTTGCTGAAATATAGGCGCATGGGTGGAGCCTGTGAGGGGGTGGTGAGTCGATAGGGGCCCCTTTGGTGTGGGGGCCACGGCACTAATGGGAAGCCCGAGGTGGCAGAGGAGATCTCGATGCCCTGGAGGGCAGCCATTGCCTCTCACTTCACCAGGGAGCCTCTGTTTGGTGCTTCTGCCGGTGGCACTACCGCTGCTGGTGAGGGCTAGGGGATTGACTGGGTAGCTGGAGGGGAAACATGCCCAATGATCTGAGGGCCAGTGTGGGGTCTCGCACCATGCAGCTGATGGTCTGTCGTCTCTGCAAACAAAGATTGTCCCTCAAAAGGGAGGTCTTGGATAGCTTGCTGAGTGTCTTGAGGCAGGCCTGCCTCCTGCAGCCACACTTCGTGTCTCATAACGACGGCTGACGCTATACCATGGCTCACTGTGTCTGAGGCATCCTATTCCACTAAAAGAGCATCCCTGGATGCTAGCATGCCCTCCTCTGTAAGGGGGTCATAGTCCTCCCTGTGTCCTTGAGGAAGGAGATGCTGGAATCTCCTCATGGACTCCCAGATGTCGAGTGTATATCATCCCACCAGCGCTTGGTGGTTTGCAATGCGAAGCTGGGAGGCAGAGGTTGCGTACACCTTCCGTCCCATGTGGTCCAGCCCTCTTGCCTCCCTGGATCTTGGCAAGAGGTCTGTGGAAGGTTGACTCCCACACTCTAAAGCGGCTTCCATCACCTGGAGCTCAGTACCGGGTGATCAACTAAGAAGGGGATGCCTTTCGGTGGAACCTGATATTTATGACCTGCTATATCTGAGACCAGAGAAATTGAAGCAGGGGTCTGCCAGCATACCCTGGCGAGGTTGTGCACAGTAGGGTGCAACGGGACCACGACTGCATTCAGGGGAGACATTAAACCTGGATCGAATAGAGGAGGGGTTCCTGGTCCCCACGGATGTATTCAACCTCCAAGCCCGCATGTGCTGTAACACAGTGAAGGAAGTTGTAGTGGGCTGTAGTGTCCTCCATGTAAGACCATGGTCTGGGATTTAAAGCCCTGTCAGGGGTTGCAGGCACTGGTGGAGTGGTCCTGGGCCCTTTGATACTGTGGGAAGTTTCCTGCAAGGAAGCTTCCTGTGGCAGGGACCACTTGAGATTTGGTACTGGGAGAGGCCTGGTGCCAGCAATTCCTCATGGGCTTGACTGTCTCTGTGTTGAAGAGGTTACCTCCTTGGGGCTCGGGGAGTGTGATTTTCCCCAGTGCTGAGGTGTTGGGTTACCTTGGCACTGGTGCGAGAAAGGGCTGGGGCGGTTAGTGCTGGCAACAAGATGGCGCTATGGTGTTGGGAAGAAGGAGAGCACACTCTGTGATGCTTAGCTGTAGAGCCCTGACTGGTACCAGCGGGCCCTTCAGAGGAGGGAGAAACTCTCTTTAACTGCGATACAAGTGAACTCAGTATCAATATGGGGGATGGAGATTGGTGCCGCACCAGAGCAGTCCATGTCCCTGCGAGGAAAGCTGGTTTTCTTCTCTGTTTGAGGCTTGGGAGGCGGAGGTATAAGCAAAAGCAAGAGAGCTTTTGCCGCCTCAGAAGTCTCCGGGGTGGAGGGGACCTCCATGACCTGCTGGCCTCAGTCCTGAGAGTGGCCCGGTCAGGGGGAGCTGGAGCGGTGCCTGCACTTTGTCACCAAGGTGGACACTGAGCACGTTGTCTTGTGCTCCCAAGGGGAGTGGTGCTGAGAGGGCTTTGGTGCTGATCTGGCATGTGGTGCCAGCGGCTCCAATGGCGACCCTGATTCTCCAGGGATAGGTTGCTGTGCTTGCTCCAGGGCCAATGCATGGTGCCTCTGTTCCCTGTCTGTCAGGGTCCTTGGTTTAAAGGACTGACAGATGGTGCAATCGGTAGCCTGGTGGGATTCACCCAGGCACCGTAAGCACTTCTCATGGAGGTCATCCTGTGGGAAGACCTTGCTGCAAGAAGCACAGGGTTTGAAGCCTGGCGTTGTCGGTGGCAGTTAGGAGTGGTCTTCTGGCTCCAGGTTCATATGCTCAGTAAGAGCAGTGGTTCTTGGTGGAACGATGTCCACAAACAGATCTTCAAAGCTGACCGGGCGGCTCATGCACAGTAGAATAGACAGGTGCTTGCATAATCACAAGGAGCAGGCTGTTCTGAAACTGTCACTGAGAGTGGAAAAAGGAACTGAGGAGGATCAGGGTTGGGGCCATATATATAGCCACGGGAGTGGCCGGAGGGGGCGTTGGCCACTGACCCTGCTCCGACAGGCTAGGGCTCAAAAGTTTCCGACCAATCGTGTGCTGTGGCATGTAGATACTTAATACTGAATGATGCAAGCAGCGCTCAAAGAAGAATCTCTTTTCTCTTTTCCAGGTTCAGGGACTCTTGCCTTTATAAATATGTTGTGAATTGAGTTTGACTGTGTCTAGACTGTCACAGTAGCCTATCCCAAACCAGGCAGAGGATATTGCTGTAGATTCATATGTGGCCCTTTTGGTTCCTCAGAAGTGTCTCTCCCGGAGTGCTTCCAGCTGATGCTAGACCAGAAGCCAGAGACTAATGTGTTTTGAGCCTGGACCCCTGTATAGTAAGTAGCACGTTATAATAGTCTGGACAGCCAGTGATATAATTAAGTATGTGCAAATGCTATGACATCTTAAAAATGGTTTAGTAATAATTAATGAAACGGTCACTTTCTAAGATGAGTCTTCAAACTGTTCATACTGATTTGCAGAGTACATGCTGAGACAAATAACTAACTGAAATGGAATTAAGCTATCAAACTGCAATTTCAGCTTCTCTTAAAGTTTGGGGCATGGTTCAGATCCAGAAATTGGTTTGGGAATTTGAGGATTGGTTGCAAAATTTCAGATGTGTAAATTACTAACTGAAAACTGACTCTTAAATATTTTTGGTGGAAAAAAATGTATATAAAATCTTTGATGTCTGAAAATGTTTCCAGTTTTCTTTCATATCATACTCTTCTTCCCCATGCAGTTTGGTGGGGCAAAATGGAAAACAGGTTAAAAAAATCCCCAGAAAAAGGTGGTGGTAAGAAAGAAACAGAACCTTTAAAAATGAAAAAGTTCAGAGTCATTTTTTTAAAATGAAGTCATAAAACTTGAAATAAAGGTTTCATTCTTTTGGAAACTTGAGGAACCACAATTATTTCAAAATTCTGTATTCCCTTCGCTAGCTCAACGTATTTTTTTTCTCTTCAAAACACTTTTCATGTGATTAGCTAACTTGTTCTTACAACCCTGTAAGAAAGGCAAGTGAAGATTTTTTTTTTCTTTACTTCAGTTTAATAGAAGCAGAGAAATTGAGTGGCAGATCTTATTGCTTTGTTCATATTGAATGGTACCTTGTATGGCTCTCAGAATCTGGCCCTAAATAATGTGTCCAAAGCCACAGAATGAACAGTCGTCACAGTGAGGATTAGAAATCAGGAACATTTGCCTTCTAGTCTCGTGCTGAGATGACCAAACCGTGCATCTGTTGAAATGAGAATAAATCCCAGAGACTGCATAGTGTACAGCACATTTAAAATGTTTATTTTCCCACACCAGGGACTCCAATAGCCTCAAAATAAGTACTTTTTAAAAAGAATTGTTTATTGAAAGATTAAGAGCATTTTATTGACTTTGCAGTTATGGCCAATTTCAGTGCATTTCTGTGACCGTCTCCAGTCCTACACAGTCTCTTTCCTACGTGTGATGATTTCATTATGTGAAAGAAATATGCCTCTTGTGTATCCTTCCATTGCTGTCATCCTCACTTCTTCTTTCCATGTTGCCAGTTATGTTCTATGTATCCAAATGGCCTTCTATTCTCAATTCAGATGGCTCCTTAAAAGAAATTACTTCTACACAGATTTCCAATATGATTCCCTCCTGCCTCTCCTCCTACCCAAGATACCCATATTGAATCTAGAGGACTTTCATCAAGTATAGTATGTGTGTCTGTTGACATAATGTTACCTAAACCTGCTCTGTTCACAATTCCCTTGCAATCACAAGGAGTCTTTAAATAAAACAAAAAGCAAAATGAAACAAAAAACCTATTGAACAAACTTTCCTATTATTTCTTTTACGTGCATCTCTAACAGAATTTTACAAAAATAAAATTAAAAGAATTAACTAAAGGCATGCGGGGGAGATGAGGGTCAACTTTGCAAATGATTTAAAACGCCTTTTATTGTCCTATTACTAGGTTGTAATATTCTCCCAAACAGAAACAAAGAAAAAACTTAAGTGTGTTGCTAAATCTTTGGAATCAACTGATTCTAAACACCACTTGAATTTTATTGCCCTAGTTCTCATAATCTATGCTGTCATAAGCTCTCGAGGTATGTGTGTATATCTGAAAGCATAGCTGAGGTCCCTTTGCTACCATTCCCTAGATGGCACTTCTGAGGACAAGGCAAAGGATGTTCTCAGGAGAGAGTCCCCAACAGGGGCTGTTCTTCCTGCTGAGAATCTGTTAGACTCCGAATTCAGTGCTGTTCAGAGTGTGCCCAGCTCACTTTTTCAGCTATGCCTTTAACAAATGAATCAAATTGAAGTAGCACTTTTCTTTCTCCATTTTTAGTAAGTTGATTTTTCTTCTTTTCTTACCCTTTTTGTTTGAATCATAGTCATAGAATCATAGGGTTGGATGAAGTTACAACTAATGGATTTTTTAAAAAAATGTGTCCACATGTTGCAGGTATGGGCACATGAGCTACTGAAATAAATAATAAAGTATATTTGTGTGAGAGATTTTAAAAAATAGGAGGCTAAAGACTGATTCCTAAATCCTTATTTATGCAAATTGATAGGTGGCCTGATTTTCAAAAGCATTGAGCATCCTCACCTTGTACTCCCCACTGAAAATAGTAGGAATGACTGCATTTTCAATATTGTACCAGAATGTAGGCATCTAAAGACACATTCTTATATGGATTTAGGATCCTATATACGAGAGAGGTTACTAAATCCATATTTAGGCACATCAATATGTTGCCCAATTATCAAAAATATTGAAAATGCAGCAATGGGAATCTGTTTTTGGATGCCTGTTTTGTTTTGAACAATGACAAAAAAAATTGTGGCTATTTACACGTGCTGTAAATGTGTTATTGTTAAACCGGTCAATATGCCTCTTTTTTTTTTTTTTTTTTTTTTTTTTTAACCCCAGCTGTAGCAAGATAAATATCTGTTAGAGTCTCAACCTATTTTTAAAAATGAGTTTAGATGAGCGACCTGCCTTACGATCATAGTGGACAGGGCACAAGTATATTAACGTAATGGCCTAGTGTATGTGATCAAACATCCTCCACTTGCTTATCCCTGTTGCCAGATAAGAGTATTGTGAGATATCAAGGGCAGTAGGCAGTCTGAGGGTGAGCCTATTTGAAGCCCATCTGTTGCTAAAACCTTTCCCCCAGCCTAGGGGGAGGAGGCACTGGGCCTAGCTTTAGTTGAACAACTAATGAAAAATAGGAACGGGTGTGGGGGTCAAAGGGTCAAAACAAGGGACTCGGATGGAGACACCAAGCAGAGAACC
Organism: Podocnemis expansa; assembly: GCA_007922195.1. Lineage (NCBI taxonomy): Eukaryota > Metazoa > Chordata > Testudines > Podocnemididae > Podocnemis > Podocnemis expansa. The sequence goes on from ML681963.1 coordinate 131,062,603, forward strand.
CCAAACAGCGACCACTGCTCCTGGAAGGTGTTGAGGAGCTAGTGGACGCTGCCCAGAGGAACACTGCCTGGATGCATGAACGGACAAGGGACTGGAAGCAGGCCTCATAGTCACAGAAACCTCCCTCAGCCAATCTCCTCTCCCTGGTTTTATTGATGGCAGCCTTGGCGAGGGCCAGGAGGAGGTTGATGAGGAAGTCCTGAGACTTTGTGGGGCTGAGGGTGGGGAGTGCATAAATAAACAAGTGAGGGGAAAAGTGCAGCCAGAACCTCAGGAGGAGATTCTGGAGGAGCTGGAAGAGGGCTGCAACCTTGGTGCCTCTAGGTGGCATGTGCCAGGGTCTCCCTCATGCTGCAGAATGGGCAAGTGTCGGGGTATGGGGTGAACCATGCCAATACACACCTCTGCTCATGGCTTCATGAAGGAGCTGCCAACTGATTTCCCTGGCAGGCCATGGGGTAAGGGTGGAGTGTAGGCTGGCCCACTGGGGCCCTCAACCTCCATCAGTGGCATCAGATCCTGCCAGTTAGTGTCCAGGTAGGACATAAGGGTGAGGAAGTGGATGGTATGGAGCATGAGCATGTACAGATAGTCATGAGGTGTGGGTCAAAAGCAGGCTGGCTGCAGGTCTAGCAGCTGGCTGGGAACATGGGGGGGGCTCGCAAGGCCAGGGTGTGATAAAAAGCTGCAGAGGGCCAGGACTGCAGGGGAGGGGGTGGGGCAGGGAGTACCCTCTTGGAGGATTTGCTCAAGGTAGACCTGAGCAGAGAGGGGCAAGGCTGCCTTCACCTCCTGGAGTAGGCACTGGGGGTTTCATGGTGTGGAGAGCTCCATGTGCTGAGCCAGCATGAGGAGATCCACCCAATTCCCCCAGGCATACTCCTTGAGGTCTCCAACCCTGGTGACGCTTGCCAGGACCAAACTTCACCTCACCGAGGGGGCCTCTGCCACCTGTGCACAAATATGTGTATTGTGCAGCAGGGGGTCCATGAGGAGGTCCTTTCCCTCCATGGGCACAATGGACTTGGAAGCCAAGGCGAACCTCCAGGTGTGGAGGAGGTCCTAGTAGAAGACCCGCAGCTCGGAGAGGTCTTGCAGAAGACCTCTCGGATAGATGTAAAAGCTGCTGGTTGTGTTGAAGCCCTCAGAGGCAGCAGAGGAAAGTGCATGTCAGATGGCTCCATGCCAGACTACCTGCACCATAAAGGAGTCTCTGCAGGGCCTGGAAGCAGAAGGTGTGGACCTGGCTGTGAACACAGCACAGGCCCTGCCCTTCCTTCTCCAAGGGAAGACTCAGGATCCCTGCAGAGACCCAGAGCAGTCCTGGCCAAAATAACTCCAGAACTATCTTCTGGAGGTTGGCCAGGAAACTCAGGGGTGGGACCAGGGTGCTGAGCCAGTGCCAGGGCATGGACAGGACAAGCTGGTTGACGACCATTGCCCTCCCCTGAAGAGAGAGGCACTGCAACAGTCCTGTCCATCTCCGCAGCTGCTCAACAACCCTGCCCTCCAAATTGTGCTAGTTCTTATTTGGGGAGGGATGGGTGCCAGAAATATAGATGCCAAGATAGAGCAGGGGACCTGTGCTCCACTAAATGGCCTGAAGCATGTGTGGGAGGGAGCTTGCTGGCCACCCAGTCCCTACCATCAAGCCAGAGCTCTTAACCCTGTTGACTTGGGTGGAGGAGGCTGCTGAGTAGATGGCTGGGCAAGCCTCCATCTGCACTAGGGTACCCGGGTCCTGGACCATGAGGAGTACATCATTGGCATACACCTATAGGACCAGCCTCAGCTCTGGCTTGCAGAGCACCAACCCCATCAACTTCTGGTGAAGGAGACAAAGGAAGGGCTCTATAGCCAGAGCATAAAGCTGGCCTGACAGCAGACAGCCTTGATGCACTCTGTGCCCAAAGCTGACCAGTTCAGTCAGGGTCCAGTTGAGCTTGACCAGACACTCTGTGGAGATGTACAGCACCCAGAGAAACCCCAAAAAGTAGGTCCCAAAGCCGAAAGCCCACAGGGTAGCCAGCAGATGCCTATGGCCTATCCATCCCATCAAACATTTTCTTAGTCCAGAACCAGGAGGGTGAAAGACAGACCATCCCTAGACCTGAGTTCCAAAAGATCCTGGACCAGGTACAGATTACTGAAGATGGACTGGTCCGGGATGGTGCAGGTTTGGTCAGGATGGACCATGTCCTTCAGCACAGCACAGACCCCAGCTGCAGCAAGATGGCCTTGGCCATGATTTTGTAGTCCGTGCTGAGGTGTGAGAGGGGATGCCAGTTCCGAAGGTCACGGAGGTCCCCCTTCTTGGGCAGCAGGGCTGGCACAGCCTGCTGGCAAAAGAGGAGGAGCTCCCTGCTTCTCTCGGACTCGGCCCAGGTGATGGTGAGGTTGGAGCCAAGGATGTCCCAGAACACACGGTAGAACTCCACAGTCAGCCCATCCAGGACCGGAGATTTATTGGTGGGCATATGACAGAGGGCTTCCAAGAACTTGGCTAGAGTGAGAGGAAGTTCCAGCTAATCCCAGTCACCCTCACTGACCACGGGAAGTTGATTCCAGAGTATCCTGCAGGCAGTGGCTTTGGTCAGATCTGGGGGAAAAGACTGGAGTAGAAGGCCGTGGCCCTTCTGTGGATCTCTTCTGGATCCATGAGGGGGTGCCGTCCTCCGCCAAAAGGCAGGTGACATGCTTTTTAGCCCCCCCTCCATTTCTCCAGTGTCTAGAAGAATTGGGATCCACGATCCATCTCCCAAAGGAGACGGATGAGGGATTGAAAAAGGCTCCTCAGGCCTAAAGGTCCTCAAGGACCCGGAGCTCTTCCTGCTTTTCCTGGCATGCTCTGCAGAGGGATGGATCCTCAGGGTTGGTGGCCAGATGCCTCTCCAGCTCTAAGACCTCCTATTCCAGCTGCTCTGTCGCTGCATTCCCTCTGCCAGCTGGTGCCCCCCCCCCCCCGAGGGTAGTCACGGCAGAAGAGCTGCGCATGCACCTTCCCTACATCTCACCAATGCCGCAATGAGGGAAAGGTGGGCCTTTGCTCCCACCAAGCCAGCCAGAACTCCTGGAGGAATGCCACAAAGCCCACATTCTCCAACAGGCTGTTGTTGAAGTGCCAGTAGGCCAGCCCCAGCCTCTCTGCCTAGAGAGAGACTGTCATGGTCACCAGATGGTGATCTGAGAAGGAGGCCAGCCAAATGCTGTAAGAGTGGACTCGTGAAAGATGGTGACGGGACAGGTAAATGCGATCCAACCGGGAGTGGCACGTTCTATCCTCCTCCTCCTGGACAAATGTAATGGTTACCTCATCATCCGGGTGGTGGTCATGCCAGACATTTACCAAGGAGTGATGGTCGATGAGCTCCTGAAGGATGTCTGCAGCGGCCTGGCACTGCTTGTTCCCAATGTGGTCCTGTTCCTTGAGGGTGGTGTTAAAATCCCCACCCAGGACCAGGCACTCCTGAGGATCCAATGTGCCAAGGAAGGCAGCTGCCTGCCAAAAGAAATGTACTTGCTCTGGGTCCGGTGTCAGGGCATAGACATTGACCAGATTCAATGGCAGCCCCTCCGCACAGACCTGGAGGTGCAGCAGGCGGCCCGGCACAACCTCAGCAACCCCCAGCACCTCAGACTGTAGGTCGGGGGACAACAGGATGGCCACTCCGCCAGAGCGGGTGAAGAGATGACTCAGGAACACCCTGTTCCCCCATTCCAGCTGCCAGCTGGCCTTGGTGGCTGGATCTGTATGGGTCTCCTGCAGGAAAACCGCAGACTAGCCTCCCTACTGATGGAAAGGGAGCACCTGGGTTTTGCAGAGACCCCTCCTACAGCCCCTGGCATTTAAGGTTGAAAAGATTATAGGGGCCAGGAGGAGGGCTGAGGAGGATCTTCAGGGGTGGCAGGAGCACCATTAGCATCTGTCGGGCCATGCAGCAATCCATGACACATCCCAAAAGCCATGAGGGAGTCATGGAAACTGGGCTTTCTGGTAGGCTGCAACATCCTGCCTCCTGGTCCATTTACCCTCCTGCAAGATGGCCCTCACAGTCCAGGGGATGAGGTGGAAATCCCCCCCAGTGGTGCAGGGTGAGCTGCACTTGATTTCTGGCTCCCTGAGTGTCAGCCAGGAATGCAAACAGCTTATCCTTCAGTGCTAAGGGTCTGAAGTAGAAGTTTTCTGGTCTTCCTCCAGTTGGGTTCCCATAATGGACTCGCTGCCATCCAGGATGGACAAACAGGGCACAGAATCCTGTCATGATGCTGATGGCATGGGTGTCGCATTGTCCAGCCTGGCCCCCGGCACAAGAGGTGGTGGTGGAGGGAAGACAGCAGCCCTGGTATAAGGGAATGAATACCGCTCCCTGGAAGTCAGCAGCAGAGAAGGGGAAAGACAAGACTCCAGGAGCGGGTAGAACGGGGGAGGGGGCTGAGGAAGGGATTGGGGCATGGGGGGGATAGCATTGGGGATGGGGTCTGGGTTTGGGATAGGGGCCCTAGTGATAAAACCACGAAGGTGCAGCTTCCCTTGATCGGGTATGGGAGGTATAAGTAATGGGTTGGTGGCATGGGTGAGGACAATTGGGAATGCGAGGGGGGCAGCTGTCTTGCCTGGGAAAGCCCTCTGGGGTCCAGTCGCTCAGTGTTAGCTGTTGCCTCTAGAGGCTCAGCAGCTGTGGGCAAAACACGGAGTGCAGCTGGGCAGGTGGAGCAGCCTGAGGACATCCCTGGGATGAGGGTAGGGATAGCGGGCCTGGGCAGGGGCTGGAGTCAGGGCAAGGGAAAGGGCAGTGTAAACACATTGCCACTCAGATCAAGGCCTGCTGACAGAGGGTTGTCCTCCCCTAGAGTGACCAGGGTCAGACCCAGGGCCTCAGTCTCTGACAGATGGAGCCCAAATCATCCACTGCTATAATGGGGGCTGCCTCACTGGATGCTAGTGTGGAAACTGCCTTGGCCTCAAAGGCAGGTGCAGGTGATGTGTGCAGCTCAGGGGTGGTGAGACAGCTCCATCTGCAGTCTCCTCAGGGAGGGAGTCTAGGAGGGCCTTCAAAAGTGGGGCAGTGCTGCCCCCCTGTACTGCTGTGGCTGGATCCTCGGCTGTAGTCTCCCTCTGAAACTTGTGGGGGGTGCGTGGCAGAAGGCACGTTGATAACAGCAGTAGCATCATCAGCCCCATGCAACTTCCAGGGGAGCCTCCTCCCCATCTGATGTGGCGGGGAAGGTCTGGGCTTTCCTGTGCTTGCCGTAGTTTCCTGTAATGAGGACCCAGCCCTCTAAGGTGGAAGCTGAGGGCTGGCCAGCATGGGCAAAGTCAGGCAGCAAGGGCGAAAGCACCTGGGGTAGAAGGGATGAGGCTGGTGCTGGCCACTGTAAGCCCACTCTCCTCCTTAGACCCTGTCCCAGGTGTATCAGCAGTAGCAACAACAGGGCCTGGCCACCCTCCCAGGCACAATGGGAAAGCAGTCCCCATGTCCCAGTTGCTCCCTCTCCATGCTAGGCCAGGGGACAGTCCCTCTGGATGTGCCCATGGCCTGGCAGAGAAAGCACTGAGCCTTCCCTGAGGAATAATGAATATGATAATGTGCCCCTTAAGTGCTGCTCCATCACACATCCCCACTGGCGACAGCTGGATTTGTATCTGCTGGTGGAAGTGATGGAGGGTGGGGCCCTTGCAGCCTAACGGGAGATGGTTTATGACAGAGATAGACTTCCCCAGGCTGGAGATGAGGGGAAGCAGGGCAGCATTGGGCAGGAAGGGCAGAACGGAAGTTACCACCCACATGCCCAGGTCCTCCAGGGGGTCAACCGGGACACAGATGCCCTCCACCGCCTCCTGAGCAGCGGTCTCTGATACTAGGTGGAAAACAACTTGGAGGCTGCCACTATAGCTGAGGGCCCCACTATGTATGCCAACACCTGCATGTAGGCTTCTATGTGCAGCAAGGCAGCCACCAGGAGGCAATGGATGCCATGCCTCCTGGTCAGGGTGGAAAAGGGGCCCCACTGCCTGAGGTGGATTGTGAGGAGGTGGCGTGGGCTGGTGGTATGGTGGTGGAAGGAGGGGTGGCAGCCACCTGGGCATGTGCTCTGGGAGTAGAGGCACTTCCAGAGCTGGTGGAGGGGATGGCAGGGGAAGAAAGGACCAGTGTTTGCTTGCCTTTTTGTGCTGGCTCTTTCGGCCGGTCAAGGAGTTGCAGCAGCAGGGATGGAGGCTCTGCTCATGACTGCTGCTGCTGGCACCCCAGTAGGGATGCCAGCAATGGTGGAGGCGGTGGTGGTCGAAGGGGCAGCCACAGGGGTGGATGGGGAAGCAGGCTGAGGGAGAGGAGCAGGGAGCACTGGCAGCAGCAGAGGCTAGCTGGGTCCTCTTGTTTTTCTCCTCCCAGTCTTGTGGTGATGTTCTTCCTTCAGTCACTCCTGCCTTCCCACAGGACATGGGGTGAGAGGGAGCCAGGCCAGCAAGCAAGGCCTCACAACAGCAGCAGGTCCAAGGCACGTCCTTGTCCTTGTCATCGTCCTCGTCCTTCTCCTCCTCCTCCGGTCTGGGAAGGAGAGAAGGGAAGTACATAAGTTGCAGAATGCGGAGAGCTTTGTTCCCTAGTGGCTAACTATGGTTACTTCAGGCAATCAGAAGCACCTGAGATCAATTAACACCACGTCAGGTGTCTGATAAAAGCCTCCCTGATACAAACTGCCAGTGCACAAGCTGGAGGTGGAGGAGAGGAGTGCTGTCTCATTGCTGAGGAGTGTTGTGCAGTTTTGAGAGAGGAGCAAGAGAACTGTGGAGGAATGTACCTGACCCCTGGAAGGGGAGATCAGAGCTGTAACGCTTTGTTTCAGTGCCTGGGGTGTGTTCTGATTGGAACACACCCCTTGCAATTAGCAGTGCTTGGGGCTAGTGGCGTGAAGCACCCTTTAATGGAGCCACTCCAGTGCATCCAGGGCAAAGCCCCATTTGCCCCACCCTCGTTACAGCTCTGGGGGTGAGTAGTGAATGGACTTGAGTTATTTTCCAGGTACTGGAGGGCCTGGATACTGGAAGCTGAAAGTCAGAGCGAGGAAACTAGCCCAGGAGAAATTACTACAGCTGTGAACACGGCACTTCCAAGTGAATAGCTGCCATTTGAAGGGCTCCTGGGCTGGGACCCAGAGGAGTGGGTGAGCCTGAGTCCTTACCCCATCCTTGAGCCGCAAAACCCCACTGGAGGAGTCTTTTTCCTCACTAGGAAGACAGAGAACTGGAGTGCCCTAACTCCCACCTAGAGACAGAAGTGTGAGAACCACTAAGGGAACTGCTGTTTGCCACGGTATGCACTCTGCAGTTGGTAAGCATGAGTCCCAGCAAGGGTAGACACACTCATAAGTTTAGCTCAAGTTAGTCCATTGAAAATAATAATGCAGCCAGTGGAGAGCTGGTGCCTGGGGCTAGTTACTTGAGTCCAAGTTCACCTGCCACCCCTGGCCCAGAGGACAGGCTCAGGTGCCACTGCAACGGTATTCACACTGCTATTTTAAGTGTGTTAGTTTGAGCTGAGCTAGTGTGAGCCTGGCTAGTTGCACTTGGAATTACACTTCCCAGCTACAGAGGCAACAGACCCTGAAGCCTACTATCAACACTTCCATAAGGGAGCTTTTCTGTAGCTCAAGTAATAGGGATCTGGTTTGCACACAGAAAACTCTGGGTTTGATCCCTGCTAATCATCATGGCAGCTCTTTGTCTATTTGACCTAGCTTGTGTGATAAAGTATGTCTTAGAATATAATTTTTTTACTCTAGGACACAGCTAAAATAAAAAATGTTTTCTTTAAAAGGGTTTAATGTTCATTTGCCCCATCATCACTACCCACATAAAAAGGTTTATTGATATAAATGGTGTTTAACAAACCCCTGAAAACACACAAGCTAATAGACAAACCATCTACCAACTAAGGTGAGGAAGAGACTTTCTCTAAGAGTACATTATTTGATTACTGGATAATATGGCATTTATTGAACCTACTTATTGGTCACTGTTGAAAACAAAATACTGAGATAGATGTACCACTGATCCAATCTGGTATGGTAATGCCAATCTCCTTAAGTTCAAGATTATTTTTTTTACTATTTAATGTATTAAAGCTGCCACAGAAGGTAAAAAATAATTTAAAAATCCACAATTATATTCTATTTTTGTAAACTGACAAATTTTCCATTTAAATTTTTTTTATTAATTTCATTTCATTGTGTAGAAATCTGACCAATTACAGTGGCAATGCAAACCGCACTGACTTCCAACAGAAATCAAAACCAAGAAATTAAAACAGAAAATTTAAAGCAGGGTCTCAAACTCAAATCACCACAAGGGCCACATGAAGACTAGTACGTTAGCCCGAGAGCTGCACCACTGAAACCTTTTCATACAATGATATTGCAAATGTGGGTAATAATAGTGTCATTGCGGGCCGCAGGAAATAGCTTTAGGGGGTATATGCGGCCCGCGGGCTGCATATTTGAAACCCCTGATTTAGAGCAACTAATTCCTCTATATATGGGCATCAGGCCTGGGAACTCTGAAAATCAGACCCTCATGAGTAGAGGCTAGTGTTTCTAATAACTACACACACTAGGACTTGCTTGTTGGATTAATCAACCCAAAATTCTTTAACAGGATGCTAAGTGAGTCTGGGTTCAATGAGTAAAAAAAGGTGAATAGCTAGCAAGAAACACTAAGGTTCCTGTCTTTCTACATTATATTCCCCCATACCAAGTGATGCTGTAGTGCTTTAGATAATATCTGCAGTACTGATAATTTAACATTTTTAGTAGGCTACACATTTCACTGTACACAGTGATTATAGCACATTGTATTAAGAATATGAAATTCCTTTGAGTGTTCATCACTATTCTGGGGAACATGAATTTTGGACTGACTTCTTTTAATGGGTGTTAGGCAAGGATTTATAGTTTTGGGTGAAAACTGTATCCAACGTGGTGGTATTTCATGGTTTAAATTCTAAACCAGTTTTGGTCAGATGGTGTGACTACTTATGAATGAAAACTGTATATAATATACAGCATAGAGTTTTATGTATAAAATTTGCCAGCCCTCTGTGAATAAAACAGCTGATTTAGCACAGCTCTAAGTATATTGTGGACATAGATTTATAAACTGTGGCCTTATTACAAACAATAAATCATTATTTCCAAACCTAATTGCCTCATTAATGTGCACCACACCTGTCCCAACTTCCTAGCTCCATTTTTCAAAATGCCAGTGAAAACAGCTGATGTCCATTCTTCACCGAAACAAAACTACATCTTGTGGTTATCCATAGCCATAAAAGAATCTTCCACATATGTGAAGCAAAACAACCCCAGAACCTGTAAATCAAAATGATTAGGAAGAGAAATATTATAATGATCCATAAAATGTACAAATAGACTACAAAAAAATTCAACCTTAGAGGTAAAGCACTTGGCCACTGTAAGTAGCTGGAGAATTTACTGGCTGATGTCAAAATGCCCAGGACCTGATTCTCACCTTACTTATACAGGTGCAACTCCATTGATCTCCATGGAGTTTCTCCATGGTCACATCAGTGTAAATAAATGTAGAATCAGGCCCTTGAGTTATTTCTATAGCGCTACACCCTGAGCCCCTATGTGGTTTTTACTCCTAGCTCAGGTAAACTCCCACTGTAAGTCAGTAAGAACTTGACTAGATAAAAACTAAATAAGAATCTCAAGATTTATTCCCAGGGTTTAGATCTGGAAATAAGGATTAGTGCTTAATAAAATGGCCTCTGTTGGTTAAGGTCACAGCTTAAGTAAGAAACCTGCAAGCAATGTTTATGTGTTGTAGCAAGTGGTACTTGTGACTGAGTAAAGTGGTGCTCTTACTTCTGAATCATTATGGAAGTAATGCACCAGTATGATGGTCAAAATAGCTTGCTTAGTGAGGCTAGTTTTTAGGTTGAAACCAAAGTACTAATTGTTTGAAATTACTCATTTTCTCAAGGTACTTCTTTCTTGTACATTAGTCCTATAATCCAGACAAAATTCCAAGTCCTCCAGTTATGTACATAATTCCTCTCCAGCATTTTACTGAATATTGTTTCCTTCACTTCTTGACCTGAAAGATTAAGCAATGATGCTTTCTCTTTAATTCGCCTCAGAGCAGTGTGAATTTCAGTGGTAGACACAAAGTGTCTAGTCCGTATATCAGTTCAGGTAGTAAGGTGGTTTGGGTTGTCTGGGATGAAAGGTGGTACATAGAAATAAAATGTTACATCATAATACAGTGCATTTGGGCCACTTGCCAGTTAATAGCTCCAGAAGTGTAATAAATCAGAATGATCGTCACCAGGTTAAGAGCAGGTAGGTAGGTAGAATGTTTGCAGGAGTGCCACCATGAATTTGGTGAAGGTGCATTTCTAATCTCAACCTTTATTTTAGAAAGGCAATAATGACTTGATGGTAACAGAGCTAGGTGGCACCAGAGGTTTCTCTTCACTATTCCCAAATGTATCCAAAAAGCAGCAGACATATGTTTGAGGATTTTTTTTTTTCATTTTTTGATATTTCAATTAAATTATATAATTCTCCTGATTTTTTTAAGAGTAGTTTTTAAAGATTAACGTGAAAATTAGTATTTTTGGTGTAGAAAATGTAACAATTGGAGTCCAAGTAAGAAGTGGTGCAGGGGAGGGAACAGAAGGGGAATTCTCATAAAAAAAGAATATATCCCCAGTGCCATAAGATAGGGGGTTGCTTTAAAAACCAACATTAAAAGAGAGTAAGATAGCTAGAATCCTCTGTGAGTCTTAAAACAAAAACATGTGAGTCTTAAAAGACAGTAAATTAGCTAAAAGATTGAAAGAGAGAGGGGGTCTTTTTGTTTAGAAATAAGTCTCCCTTCCATGCAGCTTTTCCTACAAGTTTTGAACTTAAAATAACCCCCAAAACCTGGAAAATAAGGGAAAGAGTATTGGGATAATTGTGAATTAGGAGCCAAATTATGCCAGGCACAATGGAATAAGTTCTGACTTTTCTTACTGACAGACATGTATATTAATAGTTAGCACTTATTGAATCAAATATGAATATTCATCTTCATTTATATTTCAGGGCCTTTCATTCCTCAAGGACCACGGTGCTTTTGACCAATTTTCATCCACATTACTAAAATGACAGCTTTCACTCCTGGGCCCTGACAGAGGTCTGCAGAATTCATTGGAGGTCCTGGGAGGAGGGAACCAGCTCCTGCTCCCAGCTGTCCACAAACACTCATTAAGAGAGGCAAATATCCAGCAGAATCTCTGTGAGAATTTTTAATCACGCAAAGGCTCTGCTAATTAGGTAGCTGATGGGGCATAGAGAGCACAAGGACGAATTCTTAAACAAAGGACTAGAAACTTTAAGAGCTTTAATTACTTGGGTACAGAGTTCATTTCAGAACTTGGGAGCAAATTATTCTAATAACAATAAGACCAAGTGGCAGGCTGTATCAGGGAGAATTGTGTGGAAAAGTTCAATTTCCTTGGGCTGTCACAACCATGACTGGAGCTTACAGAAAACTGAGTGGGTTATAAAAATAAACTGCATTGTGAAATGGGTTGGATGCAGACAATTAATTTTGTATCAATGTTCTACATTCTGCTCCTCCTTCCAGTGGGTACGGCTTTGCCAAGGTGCATCAGACACAGCTCTGCACCTACAAATATTCATCTCTCCAGCTTTTCTCAGCAAAGCTTGCCTTTTGTTTAAAGGAAAATGGTTTAAAGGAAAATGGCTCCAAAACCTGGGGGCGGGGAGGAAATATTTTGTTTAGCAGAAAATCAATTAAAACTTGAATTGTTCAACAGGTTTTTTTTGGTGAAAATGTAAACATTTTTTAGAAAGTATGAAATTGGTTTGTCTCTGGCCTTTCTCATTGGGGGTCTCAGTCAAAACAAAATTGTTTTCCAGAGCGTCTCTTGAAACGTGGGATTGGCAGGAAGGGGAAATGCTGCTGAGAAGAAAATGGACATTTCACCTTTAGAAGGTGATTGAAAATAGAGCATGCTGCTCTTCCCCCACTGGAGTGAAAGGCTACAGTGGCCTCTTCTTTGTGGAAGTGAGGTAGGTGGTGGGCTGCTTTTATGTCAGCAGCTGTGCAGGACTGCTCACCTCTTTGCTATACCTGGAGGGCAAGAATGTAGTTTCATCAAAGATGTGTGGTGATTTCTAGGGTTTTTGTATGACTAGAGTGGTCATCTTCAGCTCAATTTTTGACTGACTGAAAGGTGGCAGTCTTTCACTAGTGTGTGTTGCCATGTACCAGAAATGACCTTCTCCGAGTAAGGGATAACAATGTATGACTTGTTATAGAGTATGTGTGCTACAAGCCACATACTTCGGTACTGAACTAACGCAGACTAGGCAATTGGAGAGTGAAGGGTTAATTCTATAGCAAAGGGGCTAGTTCCCCATTTACCACTGGTGGGGAGATGAGTCATAACAGATTAATTGGATTAAATGCTAGAAGTTCCAGGGATATGCCATGAGGACAGGTGAAATATAACTCGTGATAATTGAAGGCTAATTATCTTCAGCTAGCAGTTGGCCACCAGGTGTTCTGATCTACTTTAATGGAAACACTCTGAGAGCTGGAAAAAAGTGCTTTTGCTCAGGGGTTAGAGTATAAGATAAAGCTATGAGGCTAGACTTTAAAAGTCAGGCAAAGACTTTGCTTGTGGTGGTCTCTTCTTCTAGGTGTGTTGCCAAACTGTATAGGACAGGAACAGCTAAAGCAAAGTAGTTGTGATGCTTCTGGAAAAGTGCTTATTTTTTTCTCTTATGGATTTTTCTCAAGAATAAACAGATGTCCAAATAGGTTAAACATAGCTGAGAAGTCACCTGGTTGAATATGTCCTCTTCCTAGAGCATGACCTAAAACTGGGCTGCTTTAGTTAACAAAACCCAGTTCTATAGGAACAACTTTTTATTTTTGAGAATGCCCTTTCCTCTCATTTCATACAGAAAACGCTTTAAATGGGTGTTTTGGGGACTGTTTTCTCTCCTGTCTCTCATAGCACTGGAATTTTTTTTTAAAATCCTTAAAATAGAAATTGCTATTTGCAAGCTCTCCACCCCCTGCTTACTCTCCTGTTTTAATTTAATTTTATTTTAGAAGCACTTTAAGGCACTTAGGCCTCATATATTCTAGTCTGCTTTTCTTCCCTAGTCTTCTAGATGCTTTGGAGGAGTGGGAGTAACAGTAAGTGTAATTTGGTGCTCAATTTATACACTGTGCTGTTTCTGTGTCTCACTGATTCTCTTACCCACTCACAGTCCGGTCTTGGATATGCTGTACGTAAACAAAAATACATTTTTAATGTAACCATGATGAGCAGTTTTGCTCTTTTTATATTACGTGTTGTTACAACAGTTCTTGAATTCCCATGGTGCTGTAATGCTGGACAGGTTAATGCTTCAAGACCAGGAAAAACTGAATAGAAATCCCTTTGTTTTAGGGAATTGTATAAACTAAGATTTTTGTAAGTAAATGTTGCAGCCTAACCCTCAGCTTCATGCACTCTTTTGACTACAAAAAGACTAATAAGACCAGTGTTATGAATCAGTATTTAAACTCCTCTCTTCCTCTCTGCCATTAAAAATTACATATTTCAAGGCCGTATTTAGAAATAATTATATAAACCCATAATTTGTTTAATGGATCATAGAAGATAGACGGGGAAATGACTTGCTAAATCATCAAGTGCGCCATCTTGCCAAGGCCTGTAGGTGTAAGTTGTGAGGAATTTTTTTTCCTTGGGTTCTACTAAAATCTAGGGTAGGTGATGGAAAATGCACCAGAAGAAAAGCATGCATGTGTTTCTGTTCTTCTGGTATAATTTTATAAATATGGCAGATGATGAAACAGAATGAGTCCTCCAAACCTCAACTTTTCTTCCTGGAGCCCTTCTCTTGGTCTCTTGTTGCTGTGTTAATTCCTGGTCAATGAAGATAATGAATAGTGGTCTTTCTTTGCTAGGAGTTCTTAATGGGACAGTTCTTGAGGGTTCCTGATAGGACAGTTTCCTGTTGCTACAAGACAGTGGCAAACCCAGGTGATGTGTTTCTTTTTACCTAACATCTGAAACGACATAATGGGAGAAGTAGCCCACGCTCATTTCTGAAAATGCCGTTCTTTTAAAATGTAAGTTGAATTAGTGGTTAATTCACCTCCCTTTCCTCCTCCACTGCCCAAAAATACTCAAACAAAAAAACCCATGTGGTTTTTAATTATTTTTGCTACAATTAAAATAAAAATATATAGGATTTAATACTTAGTGCTGCAGGAACTCTCTGAATATTGAAGTGGTAAGAAAGGTAGAGTCTTCCATGAAAGCAGAAAGTACAGTGCTATTAGAGAGAGCCTTACCTCAGATAGCTTTGCAGTTAGGAAGAACTGAGTGTGAACAAGGTCAGAGTTAAGCACAGGAAGTGCAAGAGACTGCTTGGAAGTCCTATTATTTTGAGGGCCCTGGGATACCCTAATTTAAGACATGTATATACTATAAAGATACATTGATGCAAATTATATCAGCATAACACTGCTACAGTTTGTACGTAGCTTGTGCATGTGCCTACTTGGCTTCTTTTGCTGGCAAGAGCGTATTGGCTGGGAGTGCTTATACTAGTACACAGTGTAGTGCACCATGGGTAGGTATCCCACTGTGTGACTTTCCACCATCTAGCACACTGTCTTTGGGTAGGATTGGCAATGCATCATGGTCCTGAAATGAGTTGGAAAGGATGACTAAGTCAACTTCTCAGTTCACAACTTTCTCCATCTCATAATGTCTTCAGCATCCCATAATTTTTTGCACATTTTCCTCAAAATCCCATAAACCTGCATAGCACTCTTTCCTGTCCACCATCTCTGACAGAAGTATGGAGTGTGTCTAATCTGCATTATTGTAATAAGCATTGCTGAAATGAGCCTGGAGGAGTGGGATCACATTGCAATGCAGGCTTATGATGGTGAACAGAACTGCAGTAGTTTTGGATGTGCAAGACCATGTTCCTGAATCTATGTGCTGAGCTCATCCCAGCCCCAATGAGAGCTGCATTGACAGTGGAGAGACAAGTGGAGACTGTAGTGTGGTAGCCTGCAAATTGGTTTGCTACTGATCATGTGGAAATAAATTTGGAGTTGGGAAATCAACCACAGAGGCTATTGTCATACTAGTATGCAGGGCCATTATTTGCCTCCTGCTATGAAGGAGTGTGACTTTCAGTAATGTTTAGGACATAGCAGGAGCATCACTGGCACCAGCTTATGGGGCTTGAGCCCCGAATCCTGGCGCCTGAGCCCCGGGCCTTCTTCTGGGCCAGGGGTGCTCCTGGGACGTGGAGGATGGATTTGTAACAGTGGGATTCCTGATCTGAGGTAGCACTTGTTTTAGCAGCAGACCACCTTGCCCCAGAGCAGGGGTTTCAAACTCAAATTACCACGAGGGCCGCATGAGGACTGGTACATTAGCCTAAGGGGTGCGCCACTGAAACCTTTTTGTACAACAATATTGCAAATATTGGTAACAATAGTGTCATTGTGGGCCGCAGGAAATAGCTTTAGGAACCGCATGCGACCCACAGGCTGTGTGTTTGAGACTCCTGCCCCAGAGTAAGTCAAGAGAAAGGATAATGGGAAATGCTTCATTGACATCAGTTTGGGCTGGTCAGGGATGGTGCAAAACTCTCATGTCTTTAGGAATGCAGGATTTTTGAGAGAGCTGCAAGCAGGGACTTCCCTTCCAGACCAGTAAATTGCCATGGGGAATGTTGAAATGTTGGTAGTGATCCTAGGCAAGCAAGCCTATCTTTTACTCCCCTAGCTATGAACCTATACACTGGGCATCTTGACAGCACTGTTCCCTCTAAGCTGTGCGCGTGCACACAGATCATAAACCTGTGCACACAAAAAAATTGTGTGCATAAAAAAATTCAATAGTGCTAATATTGGTGCTCACGGAGAAATGTTTTTGCGCACACAAAGAAATTGTTTGCGCACACAGTCTACGACTAATTAGAGGGAACACTGCTTGACAGCACCAAGGAATGGTTCAACTACTGGCACAACAGGTGCAGAATGACAGTTTTGGTTGACTGAAGGGATGCTTGCATTGTTTACTCACAAGATTGGACTTCAGTAAGAAAATTATCCCAATAGCTGTAACTGTTTGCTGTGTCCTGCATAACATATGTGAAGCAAAGGGGGAAAAGTGTCTACTGCAGTGGAGGTGGAAGGGCTGCGTGAAATTGAACAGCTAGACTGGGGGTTGGCAACCCTCAGTTCCAGAGCCGCATGTAGCTCTTGAACTGCCACCATGCGGCTCCAGGGATATTGAGCTGCAGTGGGGCATCTGGCCATCCCCAGCATGAGGGCCGGCTCCCAGCTGGTCCTGGCCACCCCCACCCTCCCACCACATGAGCACGAGGTGGCTGAGTGGAAATGCTGCGGACCCTAGCGCTTGCGGGGGGTGGAGGCAGGGCACAGGCCACCAGGGCCAGAGGCTGCACCACCAGCCCTCCCTCAGTTCTGCTGGTTGGGCAGAACAGTGTTCCCTGTCTATCCCTAGCCAGCCGCACCTCCTCAGGGGGGAAGAGAGTGGCCATTGTAGAGCTGTGGCTTGCGGGGATGGAGCCCCGGGGCAACCTGCTCCAAAGAGTTCAGGCCGCTTCACTCCCGGCCACCCTAGGGCTGAACAGAGGCTGCTTGGGGGACCTGTTCAGGCCTGGGGTGGCCAGGGGTGAAGCGCCTGAACCCTTCAATGCGCGCCACTCCAGGACCCTGCCCCCACAAGCCAGAGCTCTGTGCTGGCTGCTCTCCTACTCCTGGGGAGTTACCGTGGGGAAGGGGAACAGCTCTTCTTGTTTGGGTTGCCAACCCCTTAGCTGGACACAAGTGCTATTAGAATAGTTTAATTGCTCAAAGAGACTTTGGAAGATCATTTTAATTGTGAGTCATAGTATTGTGTTGTAGTGTGCCATAACTCATCTTGTTCTTCCGCAGTGTCCTAAGAAGTGTGTGGGGATTGCTGTGTATGTAGGAATGTACCTTTTCAGCACGTCTATTAGTTTTGTATGTCTTACCCCAGTGGTTTTCAAACCACAGGTAAGGACCCAGTACTAGGTTACAGACTCTCACATACTGGGCCACATGCCCCACTGTTGCCACCACCAAAAGACTGGATTGCATTGCTCAAAGATGTAGTTAGTGGGTTAAGGGCATAAATGATTTTTTTGACTAGATCCTGCAGAAAAGTTAGAAAACCATTGTGATATCCTGTTAGTTGTACACATTGCCAGTAATAAGTAATTGGCTACTTTCAGATCAATAGATGTTGCAAACAAATAAATGAGTTATGATTTAAATAATTTATTTTGTAAAAGAATTCAGTGAAAAAAACATGAAACTTCAAAACAAATACATTTAACAACTTAGTAAATTAAGACAATAGAACTTCTGAAGGGCAAAGAACATTCTTGTACATTTCAGTTTCATGTACACCAACCATGGCTTTCCCAGGTCAAGGTAAATGAAGCTGTGATTTCCTTTAATGTCCTCTGAGGTTGAATGGTCAGAGTAGTGCTGTGACCCTTGATGCCATAAGAAATGTTGAAGTGGTACAGATGGAGGTCCTGACACTGAGTTCTCCAGGGGTTGTACAGGGAGGCATTGAACTAGGCTCCTTGCACCTGCAAGTTGACCAGCATCAGCAGCATCTGAGAAGCCACATTGTATCCTCATGAAGCTCCCTATCCTTTTCCTGCATCTTACTCCTCTCCACTCTCTTCTTCTCTAGACTGTCCCCAGTGTTCATCCTCCAAGTCCTGTGCTCATGGTCTAAAGCAACACCAGCTTGCAGGATCTCTTTGAACATGTCATCCTGAGTCGTCCTCTTTCTCCTCCTAATTTGGGCAAGGTGTTCCTTGGATGTGGAGGGGGAGAACCTGAGAACAACAATGGTAGCAGCTGCAGATAAAACACATGGCAGTACCACTGTCAGTCTATTTACTATGGAAAGTAAAACTTAAGATGCCCAACTCATGCCCCTTGCTCCTTTAAAGTCTTCAGCACTACCTGTTCACTTCTCTTTGGGTTGCTTGTGCATGGCACCAGTTATCACTGACCTTGGTGAATATGGCTCCCTGGGGATTGGAGAAATGACCACGAATTGCTCAGTTGCCTGAATCTTGTAGCACAGGGCAGCAGTGCTGAATACTGGTACTGTTTTCCAGTCAGTGGTGATAGTGGATATACCACTCCTGAGGGTAACAAAGGCAGAGAGAGCACAGCTGCTGCTGGTATCCTGAAGCTAGCTGAGTCTATATCAGGGGTCTCAAACTCAAATCACCACAAGGGGTGCATGAAGACTAGTAGCGGGCTGCATAAGGACTAGTACATTAGCCTGAGGGCTGCACCACGGAAACCTTTTCATACAGATATGTTGCAAATACTGGTAACAACAGCGTCGTTGAGGGCCACAGGAAATACCCTTAGGGGCTGCATGCAACCCGTGGGCTGTGAGTTTGAGACCCCTGATCTGTATGATGCTAGCCTGTGTACTGTAAAGGTGCCTGCCAAAGTTATTGCTGACTGGTGTGGATAACTGTTCTCCTGGAGGAAGAAATAAGGTAACCCTCCATAGAAACATTTGGCAGAGGATTGTGGAGTACCTCCATGACAGTTTAACTGAGGTCTCAACCCTGTCTCCCCATTTAACTCTAGAGGGGAATGAAAACAGATAGCAATGCTGCCTTCCTTGGCTGTACTACTACCTCTTGTAGAACAAGTAATGAAAATCAGTGTACTGCTATTTTGGGAGTGCCATTCTTGTAGTGGAAAGTTTATATACATGCTTATGTGAGTTTCCTTCAGTTCAGCTGGCAGGACTGGCTGAACTGTAGTGAAGGTGAAAACAGGTCCTGGCTCACTGAATATCTTGATCCCGTGGTTATCTTTCCCATCTTCCTCTTCTTCATCCACTTCCTTCTCCTTCTCACTGTTTACAGCAGGGGCCAGAGACTTAGGCTCCTCCAAAGTATCCAAAGTAGTAGATAGGGTGGAGGTGGGGTTGTCACCAACTAGGGCATATAACTTTTTGTAATAGCAGCATGTCTTCATCTCAGCACCAGATTGATTGTTGGCCTCCCCTGCCTTGAGGCATGCATGCCTCAGCTCCTTGGCACCGCTGCTGCTCTCAGTCATACCCTTTCTCCTGCATCCCATGAGCAATCTGCTTGTAGATTTCCATGGTCCTGTGGCTTGTTCGGAGATGTACTTGTACAATCTCTTCTCCCTAACAGGCTGAGGAGATCCAAAATCTCATGCCAACCTCAGGCCTGAGTGCATCTAGAGTTTGTCACTGGCTTGGTCTACTGGATAGCTGCACTCAACAGTGGAGAGCTGCTAGATGTGCTTGCCAAGCTGGGCAATCAGGAAAGTGGATTTTCAAAACTCCCAGGACTTTAAAGGGGTGGAGAGCTTTTGGTCTCTGTGATTCCTGACTATTAGAGTTCACAATGGTGACCAGAGTGGTTAGTATGGGATATTTTGGGACAGCTCCTGGAGGACTGTTGGGGCTGACATAGGAAACACAGGATTGGTCTACACTGCCAGCAGATTTTGGTGGCAAAAAATGGACGATATGCGAGCTATGTAGTAGTATGCATATCTCCCGTTGACTTACTAATTTATACTTACTGTGGTGTCCTCATTGCTCTGCATTGATGGGAAATAACCTCTGACTGATGCAGCGCTTCTCCTCTTGCATGGGTGGAATAATGGCGTTGGCTTTCGGATTGATTGAGGGGGTCTCGGCTGCTGCTCAGTTGATCCTGCTGAATCAATCCTGCACTGTTGATGATGCCACTGGCAATGCAGACATGCTCATGGTGTCAGTGTATGTGTTGCATCAACGTTGGTACATCAGCCGTGGCTCAACTCTGCTTGGAGAGTCTGTTGCTATGTCAATGTAACAGTGTACTTGCATCAGGGAAGACAAATTCAAGTGCAGGCATATGTGTGACTGGGTTGACACAGGGCAGTTTCTATTAACATAACTTTGTGGTGTAGATCAGGCCTTAGCAACTTGTCAGCAACTCTTTCAGCAATGGGACTTGGCGGGAGGAAGCCCACCATCAGTTTACATCCCCATTTCTGGATGCAGAACTGGAAGGAATGGCTGCTCATGGTTCAGTCTTCTCTCTGGCAGCTTGGAAGTGTCAAACGGTAATTGTTCCTGTACATGCTCATCATTTAAAGAGAGTATCTTCTAGTGGTAAGGATTGGATTTGGAACTGCCATGATCTGTCCAGCTCTATCCTAATTGTACAAGGCTGGGCAAATAACCTAGGTGCTGAGGGGACTGCAGCTCCCATTGGCTTCTCCTGGAGTATTAGGAATAACATTGGAAGGTGCCTACTGATCCCTCTCATGTGACATGATCAGAAAGCTGCAGAGCGCCGGAGAAAGTAGATGATTGGTTATTAGATGTTTTGTTTTAAAAGGGAAGATGCGATAACATTAGTCACTGGATGCCAGTTGATGTCATTTAACAGGGATGATTGGCTTTGGAGCTTTGACCCAGGAATTATGGCTGAGGTAAGAAATAAAATGTCAGTTTCTTGCCAGGACTTCTGTAAGTCAGACTTTTATCACAACTGGTTCTCTGCACTTCAGAAAACCAGGCACAGGAAGATTAAAGGCCCCTTGGTCATAATTGGTATTAGTTATCTATTTCACAAGCCTATTCTGAGGTTTAGTTAATGTTTATAAACTTCATAGAGCTTTAGATCAGAGGGTTTATAAGAAAATAAACTGTTATTAAAGCATTCAAAGTAGTGACTTGTTATACAATTCTGGAATTTTAAATTGATTCATTCTAGATATATGGCAGGTATACAGATATTGATATACACACTCTTTTTCTAATACCATATCCAAAGAAGATGCCTGTCAATGCACATACACAACATTTGTTAAATGATCTGCCAAACCATTTACAGAAAGCATTCATTCATCATGATCAACATTGTCTAGAGAGGGGGTCTATAACAACTGAAGCAAACTAATTAATTCAGACCCGTCCATGTAAGTGGACTTCAAAGATGCATCCAGCTTATCAAAAGAAATAAAGTACTCAAATATTTATGCAAATAAACTGTGGAGGAAGGCCCTCTGACATGC
The DNA here is from genome assembly GCA_007922195.1 of Podocnemis expansa. Classification (NCBI taxonomy): domain Eukaryota; kingdom Metazoa; phylum Chordata; order Testudines; family Podocnemididae; genus Podocnemis; species Podocnemis expansa. Next base: position 131,083,826 of record ML681963.1, read on the forward strand.
AACGATGTGTACAGGGAAATGTGGGCTAAAATCAGGATAATTTTAAGGATCATTTGAAGGAGACAGGACATGATACTGCTACAAGCTAAACTCAGAATTGTGCAAATTGCTAATGAGTATTGAGTGAAGGCTCTTAACCTAGAGAGGGAATTCGTGCTTGTACAAGGGTCTTGGTGGCATATTTCTTGGAATTAGGGGCTGATGGAGGAGAGGAAATTCATCTGAAAACTATGGCATTTTCTGCCGATTGAGTCTGTTTAAAGACCAACTGCAAGAAACTGCCATAATGCAAAATTCTTGGCTCACAGGATAGAAGTGAGGGCTGAATTTTATATTCATGTCCTTTTGGGGAAGAAATTGTTTAATGCTTCCATACTCATAGATGCAGAATTTTCTAAAAACAATATGTCAGTATTCCTAATGAATTCCTACAGAGTCAGCTTTGGGCAATAATTTTAGGCAACAAATTGGGGATTACATAAAGGAGGGGAAGTGCGAAAGAGTCCATCTTAACGGTAACCTGTTCTGGATCCAGGTTTAGCAGAGCTTCTGCCCTAAATATAGTGATAGTTCTATTATTAGCCCTCTGTAGAATTTCCTTCTTCCTTATTTGGGCTTTGACTGGACCCTTTCAGAAACCCCAATTTGGCGATTCCAGACTAAAAATGAAGACATTTTTATTTTTAATTGGGGCCAAGGGCCAGTTCCTTATGCAATTCATTGTTTGAAACAAGGGAGCAGCCCCAAAGAGTTAACTGCTTCCAATTGTAGGTATGTCCATAGTGGGCATGTTAAAAAGCCCTATACAATACTGTAGAATAAATGGTGGACAACTTACTACAATTAGGCATTGGCCATAATGAAGAGCCAGGAAAGAGAAAAGAGGAGGGCATGGGGAAAACCAGACCTTTGTCAAATGTTTTACATGAAGTGAAATTAAGTTTAAAAGAGGGACAGTTAATTGGTTTAAGGAACCTGTCTAATGCCTTGTGATGTGGAGACTGCTGCATAACACTTTTAGAGTATGGAAAATTGACTGTCTGCTAGCCGTTGAAAACAAAAACCGGTTCCAGGCAATATTGCACTTGATTATTTCTGGGGAGGAAGAGGGGAATGGCTGTACTGAGTCTTATTAAGTTCATGATCTGAGTATTTTACTGTTGTGAGAGACAGAAGTCACCACTGTATTTCATATAGACCCTGAGCAGCTGTGTTTTCATTGAAACACAATTATTGCAGTCCCTTCACTTTAGTGGAGGCAAAGTTATGGGAGGACTGCCTGCCTTTGAAAAGCCCACCCATAAAGTATGATTGCTTTATTATTTTCATGTGTTTGACAGTTTTGCTAATGATTACATCATCCAGGACAGCACTTATTCAGACTTGTTCTCTAGGCTAATAGAACCAAAATCAGCATTTCTGTGACATCCCCTCTTCCTTAAATCCCCTCCAACTGAAAACTGCTTTAGCAAATAAAATGAATTCATGCCCCAAATTACATTTTTGCCTTGTACATGAACAAACAGCAGGATTAGAAATTTAAAGGATAAAACTTGTCAACTTTCTAACTCCTTTAAAAACACTTTTATAGACACAAATTGAAGGAGAAGGGAAACCAGAAGCCAAAGAGACAGATTTTGTATTGGATTGATCAGGCAGGCAAATATGTGTATCAGTGGAGAGCAGGGTTTCAGCTGGAGTCATCAGTTCTTTGCAAACTGTTCTTGTGAAGTGGGATTTATAGATACAAAGGATATTATTCTACTGTAAACTTTTAAAATGAAGCAAAATGACACTTGCTTTGGGCTCATATGAATGTGATTTTAATATAGAGCAGGTTTGGCTCTGAACTTTCAAAAGGAAAAAAATCTTGTACTCTACTAGCCGGGCACAAGAAATTATTCTGAAAGCAGCATGTGCTACTGAAATAAAGTTTAGACATAAAGAGAATGGCTTATGCAAAACTTCAAAAAGGATGAGTAAGAGTCTCTACTACATTAATAAAATTTAAAATCTTAGGGAAAAATACAAGGGTAGAAGAAAAACTTGTTTTCCCACTTTTCAAAAATAAATTGCAGGTCTATAGATAAAGACAGAATACAATTTCAATAGTTTAAGCTATTCAGTTTCTGTTCAGAAAACTATCACAAGCCAGGAAAATCACTTTAACCTGGGTCTTTAAGTGGGTAAGGTGCTCATACTAATTCAGATTAGGTCCTTCCATAGATAGGAAGCAACCATATCAGAGCCCCTCACAATCATCTGTTAGTCAGACAATAGGGCAGGCTTGCCTTCTTGTTCCAGAGAGTTGGAAAAGTCGGTACCCAGCAAATCACCTGATGTCCCAGGAGCCTAAAAAAGTGCTCTGGGTCTCAGGACCTACATGAAGGGTGGAAACAGTCATTTAAAGGTTCAGGATCTCCAACCTGTTTCCTGGTCCTCTTTTCCTCATGACAGTGTATGGCTCCAGAGTTGCTCCCATGGTGGTTCCCTCTCATGCTGGGTATTTTCACAAATGAAAGCTGAACATAGCAGCATTGTCTTCTGAAAAAAAATTATTCAAATACTATGTTCTTTGTTAAACACTTTTTTTGGGGAAGAGTTTTCTGTTAAATCTGAGAAGTAAAATGAGGAGTATTTTGGGGACGTTCAAAATAAGCTATGTATAACATGCGAAAGAAGAAGTGATTGTAGGATTAGACCAGCTGTTGCTTCATAGGGATTTCACAGATTGTCTGTCATATTGCTTCAAAGTTGTGAATGTTTTCAGTGGTGAAATCAAATATTACCTCTGTCATGAACCACTGGTGACATGTTGAAGTTCATTCTAGCCAGTAAGAGATCAATTCTACATCTGCCTTGTGACCCTGGGTGCCTTGTGGTTGTGCAGCTTTGGTCCTGAGCAGCAGCACCTCTGGCCTGGAAAAAGAGTTGGGGCTCAGGTGCTGGGATTTGGGGCTCGCATGCTTTAAAGTGTGCTGCCGCTGCAGCTGCCACCTTAGCAGACTCGGGGCTCTCATGCCGGGACTCGAGTCCTGTAGGCGCAGTGCCAGCGACACTCCTAATCCTGAGCCCTGACCACTATGGCTCGTCAGCAGCTCACAAGCCTCACCCTCGCTTTGGCCAACCTGGTTATTCCTTGTAGAAGTGGGATTTTCTCCCATGAAAGCTCATGTGAAAAATAAATCTTAGTCTTAAAGTGCCACACAACTCCTTGTTTTGTTTTGTTTTTTTATTATTCCTTGTAGGCTGCCCTTACTGTTCTCCTAGCCTTGAATTTGCCCCCTGATCATCATACTACAGGGACCAATTCCTCTCACTAAGCCCTCACAGAGGAAGTATTAGGTTCACTGCCTTTACAAAGACAGTAAAATACTTGAACTTGTCAGTTTTCCGGTAGCACACACTTTACTGAGCTTGCACAGCACTGACGATTTATTAGAAAAGCAAAATGAGTTTATTAACAGAAGAGCATGGATTAAGTAATACCAAGCAAAGGAGATGAAGGTAGACAAGATACAAGCAAATAAAAGTGAAACATTCATCTAAAAGTTTAACATGTAATCTAGCAAGATACAGTCTTTGTTCAATACTCTCTCTCACGCTCAGTCTCCATTCCAGCCTTTTACTGATCACCCTGACCAGGGACCGTCACAGAGATCGAATCACTTGGTTTCTTTGTTTCCTAAAGTGAAGCGTAAAGATGGGCTCTCCCTCTTGTATCCCTGAAGGGATGTTTTTGTCTTACAAGATAGGAAGGTCTCCTGGGTGTCTCTGGTTTCAGGAGTCAAGTCAATGCTCTCTTTGAGTTCAGGACCAGGATAGCCCCCGCTGGCTTAGTTCAATAGCTTTGTTCACAGCTAATATGGAAATTGAGGTAAACATACATTCCTCTGTTTAACATAGACCTGTTTATTATCTTTACCTAGGCTAAGCTGCCTCTTCCTAAATGTGTTCTAGTACCATCTTATGAAGGGAAATGAGAACTTCACACACAGTGATGACTCATGCATTTTATAATGATGTTAATAAACACCATGGTATTAGATTTTATATAATATCTTATGCAATGCCTTTTAGATAAATACCAGAACAACAGTGTTGGGTGTAGTGAGCTGGTTGGGACCGATGAGAGACTGTGTACTCTTTGGCGGTGGGCATTGTGGGCTCTTAGTGTTACAATTTTTCATTGTTCTTAAAGGGCTACTTGTGAACCCTGGATATGATGCTTCTGTTATGTTTAATGATACCCTGTTGTTAATTTTTTAGCACTGTATATGTGTGTGATTCTTGTCTAGAGACTACTTTGTGATTGGCATGGCAATGCTACTTTAGGCTCCTGTTTTGGAAAACTTTGGCTCCTGGCATGTTTTTTTAAAGACTGAAACTGCCTAAATTATTTTAAAGGCAAGCATCATTCACAACTGAAACTCTGTTATATTTAACCTAGGTTTTAAATACTGTTATGTATGCCAACTTAATGCCACAAACTAGACCACCAGTGTTGTTGACTAAGTGTCAGCAAAATTTTACTGCAGATCTATTAGTCTTCTTATTAAACAGCTGACTAATGGTCATAATGAATAGGTATTTTTTTATATCATCCAGGAGGTTAACATCTTTACTTGGCATTGGCTACTAAAAGAAAGCAAGACACTGGACAAGATGGACAATTGGTCTGATCCAGTATGGCTGTTCTTATGTAATATTAAACACTATAACCATTTCACTAGCTGGACACACACAATACTTCAAAAATTGTCCATCAGTTGATGTGTCCTTCTTAGCAAAGTCATACTTCATGTCTGTCCAATTACATAGCAGTACTTATTGTCTATAATAAGACTCTAGAGTTTAACAAATTGTTTTTGCGTAGCTAATAGCTGTAATATCCAGGCACTGCCTATAATTTGGAAGTTACAATGATGTTTCAAAGAAATTCATCAGGGTCTTGCATGACTCTTTCTGTTTAAACAAGGGAAAAACCAACTCATGGATTTTTGATGCTAGATCACATGCAAAATTATATCACTGATTTTTAGTACTGCCTTGTGCATATGCTGCAGACATGTTTTATACTTTTCAACAGTTTTCATCATCTTGTACTACTCCATGGTATATGGATCATTATTTTACAGTGCCAAGCTGAGTTGGTGTAGAACAAGATCCTTTTTCTATTCTTGTAAATCTAATTTACAGCAGCTATAGCAAAAAAGCTCTCTAGACTCAGTAAATTACTTCTGTGTCATTATAACATGGAAATAAATTTTAAATATGCCTTAAAAAACTCTTCTGAAAATCACAGATGGGTTAAATTATAAAATCTATTTGAACTTGTTTAACTCCGCTTTCTTACATGATACATATATAGGGCTGGGTCAGCAGGACAGAGTTATTATCCTCTGCTTTTGTAATTCATTTAAAAGGTCCCCATGTTTGGTGTGCTTACACTTTGACAGAGTTTACAGTAGGAAAGCCCTGCCTTAAGAGTGCAAGTTCTAGGTCAGTCTGTGTGCTAATGTCTGCCCTTCCTCAGTAGGTTTTAAAACTCCCATTCAGAAGCATGTATGGCTACAATGGACAAGGGGATGACCCCTCTGTGAAAAATGTTGTACAGCTCTCTTGGTTTTATCCCTTTTTGCTACTGCGAGAGGCTGTGAAATTTCACACTACATTTCATTTTCTGTTCAGTTTCAGCAACATCTATACAGCAGCCCACACATTTCTTGCTGTGCATGTGTACAACATTATTCAACAGGAAGGCACTCAGCAATGACTGACATCTGATCTAGAACTGAAGGGCTTTTTTTAAATTTCATAAATAATCTTGAGAAAAATGCTTTATTACCATGAATTCTCTTGGCATGTGTGTGTCTGAGTGAAAGTTATGGTTTCCTTAAGTAGCTCTTGATTTGATTATTGCTCAAGAAGGGATTCTTTGCCACTCTTCACATGCAATTTAAAGCAGGAATTATATTACATAAGAACAAGGAAAATGAAGCCTTACCTGTCAGAATCAAGTGATGGGGTCTTCAGGTGAATATATTCTTTTCCCTTTGCTTCCTATTCACAAATCTTTTTTTCCCTTTCTCTTTCCTCGTCTTCATGCCACATCTAACAGTGACATTCTCCTACCTTCAGTAATGTAGAGTCCAATACAAAAAAAGAGCGTACTATGTTGCTTAAAGTCTTGCCATGAAAAATGTGTGTGAGGAAAATGCCAGTCTCTGGGTTTCAGTTATCGAGGTTCCTGTATAATTTTGAAGCCAGGAGTCATGAGGATCTCTGCATTTAAGAATCTGTGTTGCACCATTGTACCATTCTTCACGCTTGCTGAAGTTTTGATTGTAACGAGGAAATTCTCTCTATCACATAGTGTGAGAGGCAAGGTTGATGTGGCAACATCTCTTGCTGTTTAAAGGAAAAAGATGATGCTCTGAAGACCAGAAGTGCCTGTAATCTAAAAATCTCTGAGTAGCAGGGCTGCTGGTCAATGCTCGTTGGGCAATTGCAATCTTTAGTGGTTTGTAGTAGGGATAATGCCAGCCTTTCATGAAGGTGGGAGATAAGGCTATGATGTTTTTTTAGTAAAACCAAAAATCTTAATTCCTGCCTAGGTTATCCCAAACTGGAATAGCTTTCTCACTATAGTGAGAAAATGAAGCCATATTCTGATGGTCAGATGCCAGTGAAAACAGGAAAAATTTGGACAGAAAAATGTAAAATAAAATTATCTCATAAGTTCTCTAAAAAGAGCTTACATGATGGCCAAAAAGTCATGATTCCACAATTGTGGCAGAAGATCTTCAGTCATTCATCTGACCTAGAGACTAAGAAGCATGGTCAACAGGAATTAAAGGAAGAGATACTGAGTTCAAATCCTAAATAGTCCCAGTTTTCCCGTGTCCTTGTTTTCCCACCTATAAAAGGCACATTCTGTGAATGAAAGTACCAATGGCTGTAAAGGGCCCTGATATGACAGCGATGAGCACCCCAGAAAATTTTCCAGGTAAGTAAGATAAAGTTTTCCTTAGGGCTGTGTTGACCTAGATAGGAGGATTACTTGCTTCACAGAATATGCATAGAGGGTATGTCTACACGGCAACTAGAAGCATGCTGGGATAGACAGACATATTCTAGCTCTGCTTGAGCTCTTATGCAAAAAATAGTAGTGAAGCTGGGAGTAGCAGAGGTAGAAGCTCAGGCTAGCCGCCTGAAAACTAACCTGCCTGCCCCATGGGTAGCTAACCTGAGCCACACCTGAGCACTGCTATTTTTAGTGTGCTAGTTGAAACAGAGCTAGAGTGTGTATCTCTGTAGTAGGAAGCACTGTATCTAGCTGAAGTGTTATAGGCATGGCCAAAAAGAGAGAGAGAGAGAATTCAGAGACAACAGTGCAGGCCACAGTGGGGTCCTGGTTCATTACTAGGGTTTTTTGGCTCTATGGTAATACAAATCATCATCATCCATTATCATCATCATAACTGTAGCTATTCCAGCTGAATTCAGGTCTCGGGCTTGTTTTTACAAAAATATTTTTATCAAGATTTGAGACTTGATTTTTGAATTTCTTGGCTTTTTGAGTATTTATATAACTGCTTTCTGTGGTATTTAAATATTGTTTCTATTTACATTACTAAATGTGTTGTTTCTTTATTAAATATACAGTCTGCAGGCTTAACCAGTGCCTCCAAGCAGCCATTCTACACACTCATGTCTACTCTATCCCTCTAAAATGTTTATGCCCCTTGTTAGCCATAAGTACCATGGCTGTCCATATATATGGCCAGAGATAAGGAGCACTAGCTGTTTAACACGCTAATTAATATTTTAAAACTCATTAAATCTTTTAACTGGTATATTAAAGATGTTTTTGTATTAATTGTAGGTCATTAAGGAATAATAATCCCATATATGTTAGCAAAAATGGAGTAATTATACTTTAATTGTATGAGGCTTTACCAACCTGATATTTTTATTTAAAATATTTGTTTACCATTTGAAAGTCTGCCTCCTTTTTTCTTCCTCTCAGGTAAAATGATCCACCTTATCTTTTTCTCCCAAATTTGTTGTGGTACAGTAGTTAGTTATTAGTTAGTTAACTGACAATAATTAGCTTATTGTAATGATTAATGTTTATCCAGAACATTTAATTAGCATGCCATAAGCATGTGAGAGACAGCTAATTTGAAGTTATGCCAAATGCAGTATTTAATTTTTATATACTACAGTTTTCTGGCTTTCCAAATGTGAAATAATTGACAAGAATAATCAGAGCCAAGGCTATTGGGTCAGCAAGTTTTCATTTCTCTCGTTCATAACAATGATGTGTTGCTTACTGAGCAAATTGCTAAGTTTAAAGTTTACTTGGTTTTAAAAATGCAGAAGACTAAAGAAGAATTAAATTGTAGGTAATGAAACATCCACATAGGTTTCATCTGGATCGGAATAAAACAAATTGTGGTAGATAGTGTTTGTCACCCACAGTTCAGAATTAAGAGGGGAAGCAAGGTCATTTTTCTGTACCTGGTGAAGAGGGCTGCATTTTTTTTAATTTATTGAGGTCAATTAAACCATTGGTCTCCAGCCACACATGTACTGCTCATTAAGCCACAGTGCCAAGCAAATAGACATCAACAAAGTAAACTTCCTCAGACATTGGCCACTACTCATCTCATTCTCCTCACAGATAAAATCCTGTGTATGTTGATGAACCTTACTGCTCAGCAGAATTGGGACAAGATCTTGATTTGAGGTTCTGGCCTTCAGGCTCTTTTGGAACAGCAAGGAAGCAAATTTGAGAACTGAAAAATTCCAGATTCTGAATCCAGGCTCTGACTGTAGATGAGGAGAAAGCTGTTCTCTAAGAAACCAAAACCCAAACCATGTGAGGACCTGCAGACAGTGTTTGTTGTAGCTGGGCAAAAGGGGTTGCAGAACTAGCAATTGAATTTCTGCTCCTTGTGCTGAGACAATGTGTGGTACACATTTCAGTGCTGCCTGAGGGGAGTAATGATCCTCTTCTAATTAGCTGTTTTTTCCACTTACCCACCTCTTGGGGTGAAAGCAGCCAATCAGAGCTGCTTCAGGAAGCTGGGATTTGTCTCAGGAGCCAGATCCATTGTCATGGGAGAGTAGGCAGGAGAATGAAACAGGAAACCCAGCTGCTCATGGAGGTTCTTTTGCTTTTCCCTTTTCTCTCCCTACAACTTGAGTCTGGGAAAGGGGAGAAGTACCCTAGCATATCCCCATCTTCCCTGCCCCTGCCAGACCTGGGGTGGTGGTGAGGGGGGTAGGAAGGAAGAATCCAGGAGCTGCAGAAAGAGCAGAGGTGAGGCTGGAGGAACAGAATTGCTAGGGGAGGGCTACGGAGGCAGCACAGATGCGGGTCAGAAGTGATGTGTCTGGTGATGGGGAACAAGTGGATATGATGTTACTTTCATCGCCGTAGAAGATGCTAAACCAACCACCTAACACACTTTTTCCAGACCACCTTAAGCACTGCTTATAGATGGAAGTCAAAATCTCCAGTTGCACCTGGAAGTGAGTTAAAAACCAGTAGACCTCAGAAAAGATGTAATATGTGCTATATGTATGCCCAGGACAACTGCGTTCTATGCCAGTTCTGCCTAAACTGGATGTCCCTCTGGTGGATATGTATGAAGAATCTGGGTTCTCACAGGTCCTGCTGCCAAAATATCAGGAGTAGGATAAAAAGAGCATGGGTGTTACAGGGCAGTATGGGAGTGGGGTGAAAAAGTAGTCTTCTCACGCTGCAAACAACATGAACACCTTCCAGCTGCCCAGCTCTGAAGGCAGCACCATGAGCAGCAGTGGAGAAAGTAATGGTGGCAATGCACTGGCCAGTGGCCACCAGTCCTACAGACAGGGCAGAAGTAAGGGATTACTTCAGTGGAGGGGGACGTGGCAATTTCTGTGAATGGAAAGAGCACAAATGGAAAAGTTTGTGCTCCACTGTTCTTTGCTATTTGAAGAGAGGAAACAACATTGAGAGCACTGGGACTGGTTGACACCTTTAAATGAAAATTTAAGAAGTTGAGCAAAAAAAGTCAACAAATATTTTGACCCAAGGGGCAAAAGTGTGGGGAGAAATTTTGTCAAAAATTTCCCCTCCCCCTTCCATTTTTCAAGCACATGGCACTAATCCGGTCTGATGTTCACAGACTAAAAGCACACAATAGAGGAGACATTAAGACCACACAAACAGAGATGGAGAAAAATGTTTCTGGACAATGCAACCATTGAAAAATTTAGAAGTTATTGGAAATATGGGATTGTTTGTAGATTGCAGCTTTCAGTGGGAAAGGGTAGGTACAACAGCCTAATTCTATCCCCAGGGACCAAAATTCCCTCTATGTGTTTCCTATTGCCTACAAGCATCAGATTTGTCTTATCTGGTGGTGGTGGTGGTATTTATTTATTAGTATTAGGACTCTCGGTCATGGCCTAGGACCGTGTTGTGCAAGGCACTGTACAAACACAGAACAAAGACAAAACCAAAAAACACCTTTCCCCCTTGGACCTCACAGGGGGTGAGTCTTCACACTTATTCATACTCTGGTCTCAACTATGCAACAGGGAAGCAAGGAGTCTGTGAGAATGATGAATAAAGAGATGAGGGAATTGTCCTCATGCTTCTGATGTCACAGTCCAAAATATTTAGTTTCTGGAGTAGGATCTTAAAAACCTTTTATTTGTTGTATTAGTCTCTACAAAAATGGCCCCAACATTCTTCTCCCCACCTGCTTCTACTAGTTTGGAGTGTCATGTGCCTATATTGCAGACTGCAGGTTGTAGCTCTGCCAGTGCTGCTAGATTCTCACTGAGACCCAGTCAACAAAGGCAATGTATGAGGGGAAATGCAGGGTCAGGTGTCCCCAGGGATTTCCAGCTTGGTTTGCACTGAGCGTGTCACATGGACTGAAAGCAGCTGCCCTCACTCTGTCTCCCCCCCCCCCGCCCCAGGCAGGCATGGTGGGTCATCTCTGCCAATCAGACTACATTGCTGTTGCATTTCTGCAACACCACTCTTAGCAGAGCCAACCAGCATGCTCTGAATGCAGCTGAAACAGAGAACAGTGAGAAACTTCTGATTCTGCTTAGAAAGGGAGTCATTTCAGAATTGCTAGGTTACTATCACCCACATAGGTGCTTTAGCACTTACAAACACTGCGGTAGCACTGCTACAACTTCGGGGCAGGATTAGGTGTGGTAGGGCTCTCTTCAAAGCCTACTGAAGCCAAAGGAAAGACTCTTCTTGATATACCATGTTGGATATTGGATCTGGGCTGAGTGCTGGTGGTAGTTCGACAGTAGTGTGCTGCTTGGGGTTAGTGGAATGATGGGAGATTTTAGCAAAAGTGCTGTTGTAGATTAGACCTATGACAAGCTGAGAGTTTGGAGTGTGAAGCGTTCGTCTTTTTAAAATAAATACTTATATGTCTTTATCCACGTCTGATGGGCTGTCATACTTCTAAGACAGAATGCTTTTGAAAGGTTTTTGGCTATGTTGAGGCATCCTCTGGCCTTGCGCTTTAGCTAATCAAACCAGAGATTAATTTGCCTCTTGATTTTATTTGCTCTGTATTCAAACACATGCACGACGAAGCTATTTTGCGAGTCTGCTTCTGATACAAATTATAGTAAGGGTGAAAAAATAAGTCTCCTGGCACTGTAGACATATGGACTTGTTGCCAGCCTAGTCATGCATTAGAAATACTTCTGATCTGCTATTACCAGGGAAAATGTTGCATGTTTGCTTTAGACTCAATCTTGCTCTTTCACTTTTGGATTTCTTTAGCTCGATGGCTTAAATACATTAGTAGGTAACTTTGTCATGCTCGTCTACAGGTGAAATCACAATTGTCTGAGTTCTGGCAGGCATTTGATAAAAATAGTTCTGTCTAATGGAAAGGAAACCTTCAGCAACAGCACTCAATTGTTCTAACGGGCCATTCCTTATTTCTTTTACATACAAGTAATAGACAGAAGGCAAAGCTATACCCCAAATGGATGAAAGCAAAGAACCGCACTGCTGGGACTGAAACTGATTATTAAAAGAAAATTCTATATATTCTTAGGCCAGCAATCTGAATGTATTGAGTGCCTCAGTGATAACTCAAAATTAATTTTTTAAATAAGACTTTTTTAAAGATACAAAAAGGATTCAAAATGAAATTGGTGTTTTTCTTAAGCACAAATATTTTGGGGTTTTTTCCTTCCTACCAAAAAGCTAGCTATTTTCCTTGTGTTATCATGAGATTTGAACTTCAGCCCAAGGAGAATGTTATGAAGCTTTTGAATAGTGCAATTCATGATACATAACCTAAACCCCAGCAGCACAAAAAACAGTGATATGATTGCCAATAGTCAGTCATTTGTGGATTATGAAACATTTTTTCCTGTTTAGGTTGTGGTCTGCAACATTCTGCTGTCATCTTTTAAATACTGTGTAAAGGTCCCTTGTTGTTTGTGTACCACTGATAGAATTCTTTTGCCATGGAAAAACAAAAGAAGGCACTGGTGCTTTGAATAGAGGGTGCCTGATTGATAAGCTAGTTGCAGCCAAACTTGCTTTTGCTAATTGTCTTTCAAATGCCCTCATTAATCAAACAGAGGAGTAACTCTGACGGGAAGACTGTTGCTGTTTTCATGATTTCCTACCTCTCACCTCACAGTGTGAGGCCTGGCTGCATACCCAAATCATGCCCTTTAAAGCAGTTCTAATGCCTGTTCACTGCAGAGCACACCTGGCTTTGGTGGGATGGGGGCCTGCCCAACTCTGAGCCATGATCTGTCCCTGGAGACCAATTTAGCAGTTATTTAATGATTCATAGCTTGATGTCTGGAAATGAGTGCTACCCAGGATAACATACATAAACAAATTTAATTAGTTCCCCTTTTTTGCATAAGTAGCCACTAGTGTATTAAGACGGCAAACAAACCAAGTAGGCTGCTTGAAAAAGCGATTGAAGCTAGTTAACAGTGCATCTTTCAAAAATACTATGGTGATTTCTTTCATCTTTTGATGGTCATTGATGGCTGTTTGGTCAGCTCCTGCAATTGCACGGTTAGCTTATTAAGGAAGAGGCACAGGGATAGCACCATAATTTTCTACTGAAGTACTTATTTGTAGATGTGCTTAGTAATAGAAAAATCTGTAAACATTGTACAATATTGCACTACTTACTCTATGTGACTGTGCAAAAGACTGTGGAATATAGACCTGTCCTGATCTTGTATTTTTGTTTTTTTGTTTTTAAATAAGACCTTTTTAATTATTACTTCTTTATCTGAAGTGTATATTGCAGACTGTTTTAATATGCTTGAACCTATAAGGCTGTGTCCTCATATAGTTTCTGCGAGGAAAGGGAGTTTTGTGTTTTTGCCGAACAGTTGCGACAATTTATTGTAATAACATTTGTGGTTATGCATGTTAAGTGAGGGGGTCAAAGAGCTATGTTTCAGAGTATAAACTGAAGACTGCAGGGGACAAGAAGAAATTTGTACCCTCATCTGCTGAATTGCATGATTAACCAGGTGAATTATGATTTGTTTGTTTTTAATTTCTTCATCTGAAGCATTGCAAATAGTCTGGGGAGGCAGGATTCTGGACTTGAGATCATAGGTCTGATCTGCTATGGCTTATTGTCTCTCTTTAATAGATCAAAATGTTTGGGAAGCTATTGAGTTGTTCGCACTGCTGTGATATGTAGAGGTCTAGTCAAGGCAGGGCTCCTGTTTGTGCTGAGCACTATAATGAAACATAATCCCTGACTCAAAGAATTTAGAATCTAAATAGAAAAGGTAGGCAAAATATATGATGGGAAACTGAGTTGGGACCAGCACTCGGGTCTCCTCGGATGCAATCTAGTGCCCTATCCACTGGCCCACGTTCCACTGGGAAGAGGTGAGCAACATAGCCAAACATGTTTTGCAAATATTAGTGTCGTATTTTGTATAAGACCATTTCATGGCAAATTTGGATTTTTGTGAAATTTTGTGGGACTGCAAATTTATTCAGTGTGAAGCACAAAGGTTGTAATCACTAAAAATACCATTGTCATGAAAATTTACAGTTGCTAATTTAGATGTAAGGCTTCTGGAAAAAAGGGGGAATCTATAATTTTTATATTTAGGGAGCACATCTAATAATACAGTGCACAGAACTTGATCCAAACTTTCAAGTTAATAATAAAAAGCCTAATGAAAGAAACCTGTCTAAAGATTTGGTAACCATAAAACCAGTGCATTAGAAAAGAGGTGGTCATTTAAATAACCGAGGTAAACAAGACACAGTTAAGGCTTATGTAGGGGCAGATCCTAGAAAAATAGTGAGAGAAGTGAAAAGGACACGAATACATTGACAAAGCAACATAAATTGGCCTCATGGTCTGAAGGAGATGGAGAACTACCCTAACATCAACCAGGGATCTACCCACATATAGGAGTCATCTCTGTAAAGCTGACATAACTAACTTCATGATACTTGGTTTCCCTCACCCCCAGGTGAAAGAGGTGTTCCTGGGAGCTGAGGCTGTGAGGGATAGAAAGAGGACAGATTTAAATGTTAGAAAATATTTGAAAGCCAAACCAAGTATAGTAATGGACTGTGCAGCACATAAATCAATCCTCGTACGTCCATGAATAGAGATACTACACTTGAACTTACTCTGGCGAATGCTTGCTAAGGAACAATCCATAAAGGGACTGCTTTTTGGCTTTTCTAAATTATGCCAGAGGCATTTAAACCCTTTTTGGGCAGGAGGTGAGGGAGAAGAGAAGTGGCTTAGAGAGAGACCTATCTTCTGTCTCTCACGGCTCAGATCTTGTTTTAGTTACGGCTCAGGTGAATGTGGGTGTCTGATCCAAAGCATTAAATAATATTGATTTCTCTGGGCACTGGCAGACATTTTGTAAAGAATTTTGACTTCTTGTGCATAACAAACTAATGTATCAAGGAGTGTGATTTCTTCTAAATAATTTTATATCTTTATCAAATCTGACGTCATGGTGGAATCCTGCCTCTGGTGCTGATCATGCAAATTTTCTCTGTGTTGGCTAAAATGTTTCA
Organism: Podocnemis expansa; assembly: GCA_007922195.1. Taxonomy (NCBI): domain Eukaryota; kingdom Metazoa; phylum Chordata; order Testudines; family Podocnemididae; genus Podocnemis; species Podocnemis expansa. Next base: position 131,098,920 of record ML681963.1, read on the forward strand.
ACGAGATTCTGAAGAGGATGTATTCACTGTCTCAAAGGACATCTATTCATTTCTATGACTCTTTGTCAGGGAATTTAACAGTAAATTAGAAGTCCCAGTTCTCCAGTGCTCCCCAAATTTAATTCAGATCCCACTGGTGCTGCCATATATTTGCTGCTTATTTCCTGGAAGTGCTTTTTACAATGATAAACTACCAGAGTAATTCCCTGAAATGTGTTGTACTGAAGGTACTTTATCCAGAGGTAATTGGCAAATTGTAATCCAAGAGAGCACAGTGCCACCAGAGTTTACTAGCCCCTATGATTACAAGATGGAAAACTCTAGTCCTCTACGGGACTCATTGAAATGAAGGTTCTAAGCTTTCTAGACATCCTGTTTCAAAATTATCTGTTTCAGGTTTCTCTAAACCAGAGTGCCAGTTTTTCTAATAGGATACTAGGGGAGGTAATTTTCTGACTATTTCCTAGTCCTCTGTGCATACAAAGGGCACTTGAGATCCATTCTTACATCCTCAGTTGTTTGTGTATAATGCTAGCCTGACATATTGTAAACTGAAATCTTAGTGATGCATTGCAGGGTGGGTCTATGGAGCTCAAAAACTTGTCTTATGCACCTACTGAAGTTGATCCAGCAAAAAAGATATCACCTCACTACCGAGTCTCTCTAATGGCGCCTAACACATTTTAAACAACACATTAAACACCATGTAACACCTAGTGTAGACACAGACAGTTGTGTTAATTAATGTATTTCCTAGCACAGCTCACTTTGTCAGAGAATACAAAGCCTATGTTATTCATTAAGGTCCTGGAAATCCTTTTGTCCCACCTGTGTTTCTTATGCTTGTGATGAGTCCCATTGACTTAAGTAGGGCCGTAAATTTGGTAGGGCTGACATTTTAGACTGTAAACTCTCTGAGGTAAAGGCTTTTGCTTTTCCAAGTAGATTTGCCAGCAGGAGCTTTACTGGGGGGGTGTCCCCAGGGCCCCTTCTGGCCCCGGCTGCTGCCACTTGTGGGCCACTCAAAGCCGGAGACTCAAAGCCGGAGTAGGTTCCTGTCTCTTCCCAAAAGTGGCAGGAGGGTTGGAGATGGCTCCTTCCACTTGTGGGCCACCGCAGAAACCAGCTCTGTCTTCAAGCCTCTTGCAGGAGGCTTGAAGCCAGAGCTGGCTTCAGCCATCGCCTGCAAGCAGCAGACAGCTTGGGGACAGCTCCTGCCACGTGTGGGAAGTGGCAGGAACTGGCTCCAAGCCTCCTGCCGCTTGCCAGAAGTGGCCTGGAGCTGGATTCAGCCCCTTCCATTGCATTGCTGGCCAGGAAATGCAGAGCCTGTGCCCTGTTTGCCACTGCTGTATAACACACACAGCAAAACAGACAAGGAGTCTTATGACACTTTTAAAGACTATCAAATTTATTTATTTATTATTTATGGATAAATACATTTTTTAGATTTTAAACGTGCCCCAAGACTCCTTGTTTGTTTGTTTTTGTTTTTTTGCTGAACTAGACTGGGATGGCAAACCCTTTGGAACTTCGAACACAGCAAAGTAACAACATAGGCAACAGCAGTATAGACATCCTACATAATTCTACACATATGTATTAAATCTGAACTGAAAGGGCCAAATCTAGGATATTTTATTTTCCATGGGTGAAATGTTGCCTCTACTGAAGTCAATGGAATTTTTAACACCAATTTCAGATGTTTCATGATTTTACTCCATGTCCATTTGTCCATTCATTCCTTCAGCTGTTTATGGATATTGCTGCTGTAGATGCCAATTTGGATCGTGACTTGGGTAATAGACATCTTTCTATTTTTTATCAGTTTGACAGATCACTAACTCATTTCACATAGGTTTTTAAACAGCTGCGGGAAGGTATTTTTTGTCTCCATTAATTTATATTAATATCATTCATTTATGGATTCTACACATTACAGTTAGTCCTTATGAAGACATTATTTATTTCTCTATTTATCTGCATGGTACCAACAATGGACTTGAAAGCATATAAGTGTATGAAGACAAGGATCCCGCCCTATGTAACTTAATGTGTGAGATTCAAACCAGTGGCATAAAAGTAAAGGTTCCATCTAGCCCATTATTAATCACTTGAGCTATTCATGACCTTTTAAGTTGTATTATGCTGGTGCACCTAAGTACCTTTAATAACATGTGTTGACATGTCCATTATAGATCTCCATTTACAGGTTTTTATATTTTACGACTTAAAAAAAAATCTATTCTGGTATGAAACTTGAAATGAAGGTCTCAGCATGAGGGCAGAGATTTTCTTCAACCATATTTGAAAATAAATCCTCCCCCTTTCCTTCAGATAAAAGTTACTGTATCTGATTCTTTTTTGCTACTCCATGATTTAAAAACACTAGTTTTGTAAACTGAAATTTTGCAGGCCACCAGCCATTATTATAATAGGAGGTGGTTGTGGAGGAACTCTAAGTTTATTTGGAAAGTAAAGCTTCAAATCGCTTTCATGCTATTTTTTTATTTACAAAAACATTTTCCTTAGAATAGCCATTAAAACTCAGGAAATCTGTTAACACTTTCCTTCCTGAACAGAAACTATACTATAACTTATATAGAAAAAGCAGAGGGCAAAGGAGAAAATTCACAGATTCAAATTCAGTTGTAAAAACATAACAATTTACATTGAAGTTCTTCAGATTCTTTTTTTTTTATGGAATTCTGCTATCCTTAGGTCTTGTCTGGTTGATTATCATCATCTCCAATAGTAGCTGTAGGCTAGCTAATCTATTAGTTTCAACAATAGCCATAGGCTAGCTAATCTATTAGTCCAGTGCCTTGCCCAGTGAAAGTATGTTTACCTCAGATTCTTTAGCAGCTCAAGAATTTCTGATTTGGGTGCCTAAAATTTCAGCTGGCTTCTAAATCCAAAATCAGGAATCTAAATCTATGCCTTTCATCAGAAGCAGAGCTGAGTACCTTTAGATTAAAAATGGTATGATTTTTCTAAATGCCTAAACACAAAATTAGGTGCCAAACTTTAGGCAACTAATTTAGAAAATGTTGGCCTCAGTTTACAGAGGTGTACAGAAAATTGCCATGCTGCATCAGACTAGTGATCAGTCTAGTCCAGTATCCTGACTCTGACACTGAGCAGAACCAGAAACTTCAGGGGGGAAATGCAAGAAACTCTAGACTGGGCAACTATGATAAGTTTCTACCTAACATCCCCAAGGGTTATCCTCTGAAGCATAAAGCTTTATATCCCTCCCAGTGCTTTAAAACATTCTATATAGTGATCAGTGTTTTGATTATCCATATAAAAATCTAACTGGTTGTTCAATCCAATTAACTTTTTAGCCTCAACATCTAGTGACTCTGAGTTCCACATGCTAATCAGGCAGTCATCTGAAGAAAGATTTTGGTAGGAAAAGATGATTTTGCAAGTAATTACATTTTAATGTGGGGCACAGACAGTGCTTAATTTGTGGCAAGGCTGGTCCCCAGCATCTCTAGGCTTAGTTCATAGACCAGACATCTCTGGGCTTGCTGTATCAGTTATGCATGTTAAAAAAAAAAAAAAATTGCTTGAGCCTTGAAACCTCTTTCATTCCAAATTAAGGACTGGCCAAAGAGTACTTACTGGAGACATAAATAAGAACTAGTTTAATTTTCATTTGCAAGGAAAACTCCATACCATGCCTCTTTTGAAATCAGCTATTGGCCCTGATCAAGAAAGCACTTAAGAATGTGCTTAAAGGTAAGGCTTGTGCTTAAGTTCTGTCCTGAATAGGATTGCTTTCCTGTATCAAGGCCAAAATTTGTGAAGAGCTTCCAAAATAGCCTTTAATTTGAAATGTAGAATCTTATTTCATATTATTAAATATTTCTGTGGGAGTTAATGTTTAAAATGTGTTAAAAGTTCAGAAAATTAAAATTTAATGTTTTTTATAATTTTCTAGATAAAGTAACATTTTAAATTTATAATCAATGTCTTAAATAGAAGCTGATAGATGAAATAGAAATGAATCGAATACAGCAGCCTAACAAATTAATGGACATCTAGCAAATGAACAAAAGCCTGGTTATTAAAAATAGGCACTTGACCGGAAAAATAACAGTTCCCATTTAAGACACAAGTGGACTGCTTCTTACAGTGGGTGAAGACAGTCAGTCTGAATGGATGGGGGTGGGGAGAGCCTGAAATTTCAAAACTGAATGGGGGAGGTTTAAATGAAGGATAATTAAGTGCTGATTTATGGGATACCCGCATTTTTAGGGCCTCAGTGTAGGTCACAAAATCACATACTATTCTTGAAAAGATTTACACAGTGGGTCTACTCATCTGAAGGAGGATCATGGCCTCTAATAGTGAATATAAGTTGATTTTTACAAAACAAAAGTCAATGTGGCTGGATTAATTCCTAAAGCAATGGGGGGAAAGTATCTCTATTTCCCATTCCTCACAATGCACAAATCAACATGGTTAAGCAGCCACTCATGTTCACATAAACAGTGAAGGAAACACACAGCTGTGCCATTCAAGAATTTCAGGGTTGAGAGTGGCATCTCCAAGCACTTAGGAGTCCGATAGTAGTTTGCTTATTCCATCATTTATCTCTGTTTGATCATTTTTTCCATTCAGCCTTTCAGGGTTGGTGGCTTCTCCACCTTTTGTCAGCAGCCAAGACCATTTTAGCAATGGTTAAACATTGGGCATCTTCCAAGAAAGGTGTATGTAGTCTAGTTCTCATTAATAAATGAGAATGAGGTTCTGAAAGTAAAACTTTTATATAATTATGTTTATACATTGGCCAAGTAGATGAACAGCAGCAAAGTAGCCAAGTATGTTATCTATTTGAAACTAGTAATTTTCTTTAACGGTTTCGTTATGATATAAGGTTGAATTTTTATATCATGCTATTACAACTTCCTGAAAGAAATGTGCATGTGTGCTTGCATGTGTATACACACACATACAATAATTTTTTAGGTCACTGTGGTCAGAGCAGAGTATAAAAAATATATATATAAAATGCATATACAGTATTAAGGGAATTGGGAATGAATTATTATTAGTTTTGTTCATTACAGTAGTACTTTAGGGCTAGCCAAGAATGGAGCCCTGCTGTGTGAGCCACTGTAATAACAGTGGTAAATGGTTCCTGGTGCAAAGATCTTAGAAGCTAAACAGACAAGATAAACACAGGGTGAGGGAATGAGTATAACACACAAGCGGAGTTGAACAGTGTGATGCCGACAAACGTCATGTTAGTTAAATGATTTGTTGGGAAGTGTGGAAGGTAGCAAGGGAAGAAAAGGGATGTGAGGGAGACAGGGCAGAGAAGAGAGGAGTAAGTGGGATGAGTTTGAAATAAAGTCAAGCAATAGACTAATTATCCTCATATAAGGAGAGTCAGCCCCTGAGTTATTGAAAGAAAACAAGTGATTTGAATTATACTTCAGCTGAATTTTGTAGTCAACTGAGTAAATAGAATACAATGGAGCCATATAAAGTGAATTTGTAGGTCAGCCACATTTTAAATGGGATTGAATGAAACTTTGATTCATCACAAGATTGACTAAAACCATTCCTGAGCTAGGAGTTATTTTCTTGGTGCAATGAGTTATGATATATTTATGTATCACTTTAAATCATCTCACAGAGAACAACTCTCTTGGCAGAAAATCATATTAAATACAGCTATTTAAAATAACCCATGGAAATATTTAAGGCTTTTTAAAATAAACAACACCATACTAGAAAACTGGAAAAGAGCATTTTGCATTTGTATGTTACAGAAATAAAGTTGCTAGTCTGATTGGGTGACAGAAATGAGAATATGCCAATGGAAAAACATGTATAGTGAAAGCTTGTCTTAAAGGAAAAACCTAGAGGGCCGTCACTAAAGCAAAATGCTGAGGGATCATTGATTAGACTCCATCTGGGACCTTATTTAGCCTTAAGGTAGAGCACATGTAGTCCATAAAGTGGTAATGCTTTGTGGCCCTAATGGATCAGTTCTGTCCAAATATAGTAATTGAATAGACCCCCCTCTAATGGAGAACAATTTTATCCCAGGGGAAAGGTGCATAACTTAGAAACTTTTGTACTACAAAAAGGAAATGCTTTGAACAATCATTTCTCTTTCGACATACAATTCCACATTCTAGTTGTGTGTTGCTACACGAGTTATAAAGGCTTAAAGATAAAAACTGAAATTCTATTTGTATTTGGAAAAAATCCACAATTGCAGATGAAAGGTGCCTCTTTTTATCTGAATTTGTAATAGCAAAGCTACATATGCCCAAAATGCTTCACTTGTGATTTTGGAAAAGAAGTTATAACATGAACTAAATTGAAGCATTGTTACTGCAGCAGATCGAATTAAACTCTTTGGCTTTTCCATTTTTTTAGATAATGATACCACTTACTGGTTTTGAAATTAAAACTGGAGAACTGAAATAATCTTGAAGAGCAACAGTATTTCAGAAACTGGCAAAAACACATTGCAGGGGTGGAGTTTGAGACCTTGTGCTCCAAGGAACTGAAGTTTAACACTTGTAGTTTGAGGGGGGGAAGGTCCTGACTTCTTTGCAGCCAACCTATGAAAATCATTGGTTGTTATGGGCAAGAGTCTGTCATTTTCACTTAAATGAGTAACAGCCTAGTCCATGAGTAATCCTTTGGGGATGTGGAGTGTTTGTGGAGTAGATAGATAAGACTGCTAAGAAGATCCCAGAGTCTGGCCCTGACACATTCTTGTACTTGGTCAAAAATCTCCCCTCCACACATTTGTCGTGTTATAGGCCTGATGTTTTTTACCCTGTTACCTCAGAAACAGTTATATTTCAGAGGAGAGGAATATATGATGAGAGAGATGTTCAAAGTCAAGTTAAACATATAACATACACAGAAAGTTGATAGGAGTTGGGTACCTAACCATATTTGTGGCTTTGAAAATCTCCCCCCCATCTCATATAGCACATTAGGATTTTTTGAGATGAAAATGCTACAGAAATGTACCTTACTGTTCTATCCGATGCTACTGTTATATCAGTGGAGTCAATCCTATCAGGATGTGATACTAAGGTGTTGGAGGGGGTCTGCTGCATTGGATTTTTTTGCAGAGAAAGATGTTCAGGATGACAAGAAAGGTTTTCCACTAAAAGGAGCTAGTAAAACTATTCAGCTGTCCTGTGATACAATATTTCCAGTCTGCTAGGTCACAGGATTCTTTTTGTGCCAAATTAATCCAAATGCAAAACAATTTAAGCATTAAAAAAGCAAAAGGGGTCTCTCTCTTGCTGAAAACTCTCTTGGTGGACTAGGGAGGAAAATAGTCAGTCCCTGTGGTATCTACTGCTTCTTGTACCATTGTCTGTTGTTCTATCAGCCTGCCAAGCATACCATAATTAGAACTTTGTGCTTGAGGTCATGCCGGTTCAGTGGCTTTATACCTGAGATGATGATTTTGGGCACAAGATGGATACAGATTTTCTGACATTCACAGAATGGCTAAAGCTGCTACACATTCAGCTTGCCTCCCTCCCCCTCCACACATAAGTTTGATTGCTCTTTATATTTTGACAAACTTCAGAAACAGGGCAGTTGTCTGTTCCAGTGTTATGACCACATGGGTGTAGGAGTGGGGATGAGCCCAAATGCTTACAAATTTACCAAAATATAAGTTTGTTCCTCCTTTACAAACAGTTGGACAGAAATCTGTGAATAAGGTTTTTTTTTTGGTTTGTTGTAATGTAAAGGTTGCTCATTGTGGTTTACTATGCCTGTATTGTTGCTTTCTAGAAGAGATATAGGTAAGCAGGTGGGTCTTTGTAATTCGCACGTAGGCATGCAGAAATATGTTTATATGGTCAGAAGAGGGCAGATAACATTCTTTGAGCTGGGTTTTTCACATTACATTTGTCTGTCAACAAATTTTTGCTATCCATAGTTTAAACTAGTATAATACAATCTCTCCTTGTGTGTGTTACTGGTGTCAGCATTTACCTTTCTCCAGAAGTCACATAACTTGCCTATTCCTGGAGCTGCATGTATCACAGAGTTTTCAGCTACTAACCAGGCCATGAGAGGAAGGCTGAGCGCACTAACAGGACCTCTTACCAATACCACACTTCCTTGCTGAATGCTGAACAGGGCCATTACCATACACTGTGGCTGACAGAGCCTTGCAGTCTGTCTATGCTAAAGAGCCATGGCTGCAATAGCTATGCCGGAAGAGTCCCCAGTGTAGAAGCAGTGACGGCCAGGAGGAGTTCTTTTGTCAGCATACTTCCACCGCCTCCCCTGAGCAATATTAGATATGTCAGCAGAGGCACTCTTCTGTTAGCAAAGTTGCGTCTAGTGTGGCAATTTTGATGGCAGAGCAATATTGGCTACAGGGTGTGATTTGTCCTCCCCCCCATCTTCCCCACTCTAGTCAACATAGTTATGCTGGCAAAAATTTGTTGTGTAGTCCAGGCATTAGCTACTCCTGATTTAAACCACTGTTAAGTGAGAGCAGCATTATTCTCCCAGGCCCTGCATCACTCACATTTTCCACAGAAATCAGTGCCTGCTTATTTGAAAATTTTAGAAGCTGATCTAAGAATGGCTTCAAAACAGTAGGTGAATAGTGCTATGTAGCAGGGTAGAGCAGTTGCCTTCCGGCCAGGAAGCAGCTAGTTGCCGGCACTCCCCCTGGTGGGCTGAGGAGGATTGGCTCAAAAATCCAACACGGACCCAAAGAGATGGGCCAAGGGAAAGGGAGGACTATATAAAGGGATGTACCAGTCAGTCAACAGGGTGCCAGAGGAGGAGACGTCTGCTGGATTCAGCAGATCTCCTTCCCCGGGAGAGCCAAGGCGGTGACTGCTGGTGGGACTTTCCCCTGTATTCACCTCCCCGAGGCAAGGACCTAGAAGAGCTTCCCTTGGTGGAGAGCCTGGATGAGAGAAACAAGCCAGATGCCCACAAAGATCTGGAGGAGCTTCCTGCTGCAGAGGATGCCAGCGAGCCGGCTGCCCTGAATTCCTGTGACCTGGAGGAGCTCCCACGCCGCCAGTTGATAGCGAGGGCCTGACTGGGATGCCCTGGGATACATACCTGGAGGACCTCGAATACTGCGAGATGCATGTAGCCCAAAGCGGAAACAGGCAGAAGTAGCCCAGGGGCAGAAGCTGGATACCCGGCTTGTGTGTGGAAAGTCAGTGTTTTGGCTGGAGCCCACTGACCCAGTGGCATTGTATTGCCACTGCTAGGCAGTGGAATGGGCAGGTCTACTTTCCTTTCCCCATCCCCTTATGCTTTGCCTTATCCTGCTGAGGGGCTGAAGGCCCCAGACTGTGCTATTGTGCTCTGCCTTACCCTGCGAAGGGGCTGAGGGCCATGGACCCTTGTTACTGTGCCCTGCCTTACCCTGCAGAGAGGTTGAATGCCATAGACTCTTGCTACTGTGTGATGCCTTATCCTGCTGAAGGGATTGAAGGCCAAAGACTTTGGGACCCTGTGTCATCCTAATAGAGGGCTAGCAGGGTGTTCAAATAGGGGACTTCGGTCCGACCCCGGTGAGGGGCAGGACCGGCACACCCAGAGGCAGCTCGGCTGAGTACTGAGCCCATTCACATGCTATTATAGTAAAATACTTCTTGGCTAAGTAGGCAGTGCTTCAGGGTAGTGCTTGCTTTCCTTTTGTATCCGTTTCTTATGTCCCCAATCTTGTAAATAAAGGGGAGCTGGCGAATCCCTTATCAGAGAGAGCTCTCATTTGCTGCTGTTTGTGCAAGTAGCATTATTCTGATCAAAAGTAATGTGAATGAAGCTATATAGACAAATAATTTATATATACATGTTTAATATGAAATTATATATAATTTCACATTTCATATTAAAGTTATGAAGGGCAAGCTTCTCTTTAATTATATAGTCAACATTTGTGATTTGGTAAAATATAGGAATGTGGATATAGGAACATTCCTTTTGACCCCACTGGAATATAGAGGACCAAGACAACTCAACAGAGAACAAAATAAGCCTTTGACTGTTTACTTAAAATAAAGGATTGTCCTCCTTAAATGTGAACAGCTGGCAAATAATTTTGTGGTGATGTATTTGCTATACATCAAGGGAATGCCGTTTGCTTTTGTTGAAACAGAAATTCTGAATATGTAATAAGTCTGGGGAGGACTTAATGGGGCACTTTCTTATTGCATGAGTCAAGGAGAGACGTAAGCTCCATAGAGACATAGACTTTCAGTAAGCAACCTTGTGGATTTTACTCCACAATCATCCACAGCAGGATGTTGTAGTTAATATCCCAGTGCTATGATATTTGGACATAGTGTATGCCTGTACTGTACATTCTGTTCTTTACTTTTATGTATGTTTTATTACTAGGCTCATCACCATGTTATCCAAGTGTCCTCCAGCAGTGCATTAAACCCTGTGACTACATTTCTGTCCATGTTGGTTTTTCTCATTCTCTCCCCAGAGGTAGAAGTGGGTGCAGTAGAGTATCTTAAATATACAAATAATTTTTATACACAAATAAATATACTGTTGCTATGTGTTCGTATTAGAAAAGGTAAAGTCAAAGAAATGTGCCTTGCACTTAAAGAGCAAAATGGTGAAGTACGTGACAGTCCCTTATTCCTGGGGGACTTCAGACTACCCCTGAAGAAAGTTCTGTTTCCTGTACGAATAAGCTTCACCCATGTTCACAGAAAGTTCCATTGTTCTAGAGGAGCAAAGATGTTGATTGTGATCTTTGTCCTTGAACAACAGAAAAGCACTCAAAGACAAGCCTGTTTTAGACGTGTTCAATAAATTCTTTGCATCTGTTTGCACTGCAAAGAATATGGAGAAGATCCTTACACCGAGACATTTTTTTTCACCTGGCATATTTGAATAATTATCCCGGGGGAATGTGTCAGTAGAGACCATTTTGAAAAATATGGATGGAATTCATAAGTCATTGGCTGAAGCTCCTTTTGGGTATGCAAAACTTCTTGATGTGTGAATATACTGAGTTTTGGGAGTACACATTGCGCATGAAAGTAGGTATTCCTTGTGCGGACATCTAATATGGCTCCTGATGCTACCAAAAAAGGTAGTTTAACTGCCCTTTTCTATGAAAATCTTTCCAGGCAAAGTCATGGTAACCTCTGGTAATTCATTCTAATAGCTGAATTATCCCACACAGATTTATGAATAAAGTGGGTAAATTTTACACAGCAAGGTAGAACAATGCTTTGTGTGTAGAAAAAGAAATCAGAGCATTCTGTTGTTAAAAATTGGGAACTTGGACTTGACAAGGTTACTCTGAACATTTTGGTATGCTACGTGTGCTGGTCTACTTATCTCCCAATACTTGTTGAATTCGAATACTGTTCTAGATTTCATTAGTAATAGACACTGGCTGGATTACTATCAAAATATAATGCAAGGTAGGCAGCAATAATGATTTTTGGTAGGAAGAAATTGAGAGAGGATGGTCAGAAAAGCCATACATCCTAAATTTCAGGTAGAAGATAAAATATCGTGGATTACTATATACATTGCTGCTACTGGAATCATTCCTCTTTCTGCTGATTCTCATAATTCTCTGTAAGAGTTCAGGAAGATCAATCTTTCTTAACAGGAAGAAATTTCTTAGGGGAAAAATAAAGACCTAAGGTCAAAATTATTTGTCCCCTCCATTTCTCTGAATATTTTTACATAGAAAGAAAATTGTCTCCCCATAGGAGATGCATCTATGCACGTATCCTCCTTCAGTGGTTTTCAAACTTAGGGTCAGGACCCAGTACTGGGTTGTAGATCCTCAGGCACTGAGTCATAGCACTCCTTGAAGCCAAAAATGCCTGAATGCATTGTTCAAAGGTGTCGTTGTTGGGTCATGGGCCTAAACGATTTTTTTTTCAACTGGGTCCCAAGGAAAAAATTTTGAAAACTACTGTCCTTAGTTGTCTTAGGTAAACCACAATGGAACTGACAATAGAAAAGGATGTTGCCCTATACACAGTGTAGCACTTGTGGCCACAAAAGAGTGAGAGAATCAAGTAAAATTCTAACATGATTAACTTTTAACAAAAGGATGGAGATCTCCCTTACATAGTCTGGTTAGTTTATTATGTATTTAACCTCTCTCTCTCTCTCTACTCTCCCACTATATTTTTCTTTCACTGAAAAGAGTCAAATATATTCTCAAGTGACCTGTTTTTTAAAAACATTTTGCAAAGGAGGACTTTGTAATGATTTCATGTGCTGATGTGTTGCAAAATTTTCAGTTGTTACCTGCTTTCTATGTAAAGAATAACACTTCTTCAGATATTGCAAAATTAGTCATTGTATTCCACTGTAACATTAAATGAAGAACTTGGTGATTAGGACGTGATATTGAATGCCAGTACCATAGGAACGAAATTGGCAAGCAACAGATACATGGAGGTGAAGTAAATTTTCTAGCCATTGGTTGGGAGAAATTCAGATTATCAAGAATCCTTTAAAAATATATTTTTGTCATGCAGTGATCACATAACTACAGTTTGCAACTGACACATCTTATCTGGTGTTGGTTTGAGATCTTGAAAATCTTCACTATTTGTAGTAAAGAAGAACTAAGGTTACATTCCATAAGTTATCTGCCTATGCTTCTGTCTCAGCTGTTGTGGTTATGATTCTTGGTCCATCCTAGAAGAAGAGTGCAGTAGATCTGTCCTGGTCACAATATAGATTTTTATTCTGTTCATAAAGTTCAAACCTTGTTTTGACATAGTTATGCTCTATTGTCGTTACTGACTTTAATGGTTGTTCTAAAACTTGAGTGGCAAGATGTTCACTTTTTTCTTTTCACAGGCAAATGCAGGTAATGCTTAGGAAAGCACGGACAAGTAAGTTTCTGCTATGGGTGACTGGCATTATCTGCCATTAAATTCTGATCCTGCAAACACTCACACAGGTGCTTAATTTTCTGCACATGCAGTGTCCATGGAAGTATATAGGATGTTGTGTGTATTATTGTTTGTTTGTAAAATGGCAGGCCTCAATGCCATTACAGTAGCAAGTAAGTAAACATGATCGTGACAGTCCTTGTCCCAAAGAGCTTACAATGTAAATATAAAGCAAGGGTTAACAGATGAATACAGTGAGCATATTGGTGGAATACAGGACAGCAGATTAATGATTGTGGTGTGTGTGGGGGGGGGGGGAGTACCAGCATGTGGAAGATACTCAACACTGTAGCATTTGACTAACAAGATAAAGCTCTGGAACTGATAAAGTAAACATACTTGAAGTAGACCTAGGCCTTAGTCACAATGTTTGGCTGCCAACTTGAACCTTTCCACAACTTGGAAGTGTTCATGCCAAGCTTTTTGGTCCATCCTTATCTGCAATTTGAGCTGACTTCACATCACTGAATGGAAAATAAATCTGAATATTCCCATAAAGGAGTACCAGAAATTTGAATGGAAGTTTCATATTTAGGTTGAGGCCCAGGAGAAGTCGCTCCCAGAGTCGCTTTGGAAGATTTTTACTTTGAAAACAAAATGTAGTGTGATTTATGGCAGAAAAAGGAAGGGAAAAAATGACTGCAGTTTGTTTTCGTTTTTCCTTAGCCCAATTAGAAAAGTTTGCAGAATGTTAGAGCTCAAAATGTCACAGATTTGAATTTAGAATTCTTATTGGGCAAGGATGCTGAAAAATGCACAGATTCAGTGCATCTTCTAGGGGGTACGGCCATTCCGTTTTCTGATATAGCAAATTATAGAGGGAAGACTGTGGATGCTTCCCCATTGTGATGGACATTCTCAGACAGAAGCCAGCATAAACCCAGGCTAACTTGAGCCACAAGTCCATTAACAGACAGACTTCCTTTTGCATTACCTCACTTCATACATTGAAAGATTAGTCTATAAGTTTCTTGATTTTTTTATGCTATGTATATATAAATATAGCTGTACATACCCTGCTAAAAGCCACTTACTATTGTTCTCATGAGATTTCAGCCTTAAAGGGAGAAAATTGCACCTTTGTGGGTAAAAGTCTCCCAAAAATAGCCCAGAAATGTACTATACTCAATGAATTCAGAATTATCTGAGGCAGAAAATCTTTCTTTGCTGTTGGTCATGCTTTTCTTGTCTGTCGCTTAAGAAAACACTGATGGAGACATAGGAATGACCCATCTGAATTATTCATCTGCCTAACTATACCTTAAGGATGGATGGAAAATAAGAAGCAATTTTTCCAATGTAATTCCTGGAAGTGGTGAGACTCTTTAAAGTGGCACCCATGTGTGATGTCAAAATGAGATGCCACTCATATTAGACTGTGCAGATCTTTATAATAAGATTGTTCCTTCTGTCTTGTGGGCCTTGATCTGCAATAAATGATTAACAATCTTAGCCTTTGAATGATCATTATTAGGATTCGTGGTTAACACACCATTGAGATTAAAAGGAAATTTCACACCCCCCACACAGCAGTTTCAGGCTTCATGCAGATTTAGACAGTGTTGCATTGGTTACTTTTAGTTCACATTTAGGAGATTTTCTTTGTAGTGTAGGGACTAGAATTCCTTTTCTAAAATGAAAGCTGAGATTCTGGAGCACAAAATGGCAGCCAGAAGTGAAAACTATCAGCTTGCCAAGCCATGATGAATTCGTCCAGTTTGGCTGCTCTTAAGGTCTAACCAGAATCCTGGAGTTGATCGCATCATTGGTGAAATTGATTTGCCTTGAGTGTGTTCAGCATTTCACCTACACTGTTTGTGATAAGTCCAGTTCTGGAAATACAGCTCAGGCCCCAGTCTTACTCATTTGGGTAAGATTTGGATAGATGGGAGCTTTATATTGGGATTCTAAACCTTTGAATGTTTGTGTGTTTATTTTTTTGTTGTTGGCAACTTTCATGTAAATATGGGTTACATGGCTTCACATACAGTCCAAAAAGCTTTGGTAGCTTTAGCAAGAGAAGCCATGGATGCTATGGAATTTGAAATAATTATTTCAGCTATTCTACAGTCTTCTTCAGTCATCTTTTTAAGACAATTATGGGGCCAGATATTTAGCATATGTTGATGTTGAACCAATGCAACTCCACTGATGTCAGTGAGACAGTACTAATTTATACCATCAGGGAATCTGGCCCATTCATGCCTAAACAGTTTGAGATTTTGGAATAAAAGCCAGTGTAAATTGTTTGGTATATATTGTCATAGCTCCAAGTTCCATCAGGTAGAAAAAGAAATTAGATCTGTGCTTATATCTTTTTGGTAAATCTGAACATAAACTTCATAAAAAGAATCAAAGTAATTAATAAACAATCAAGTTCAAAACAACAGAACAAAGGCGCATGCTGGATATTTATGGATGATTTCTTTGCCTAAACAGAGTGCTGTAATTTCTAGAGGCCACACTAGTTCTCAAAAGCACTGATCTCATGCATGCCACTCTAGGCTGGAGTGAGTCAAGCATTTTGGTCTGAAAGTGATCCCAAGTTGTTCAGGTTTTTTGGTTTGAATTTTTTTTTAAAGATTTAGTCATATGACTCCTTCAGTGTTTCTAAGAAATGAGACAAATATAGTGAACCAGGTGCATTAGTTCTGCCTATCTATTCTACTCCCATTCAGCACTTATAATGGCAATGAAGTCCAATTACAAATGCATGTGACTGCCTGTTGTAATCTGTCAGTGTGTTTCTGAAAAACCTTGTGCCAGTTCAGTATTGGTCATTAGATAATAAGGATTGATAAAATGTAAGGGGCAAAATGTTAAAAATGCTACTATCGATTAGAATGCACCTTAATAATGAAACCATGGGCCTGGGGACGAAAGCCATGGATCATTTTGACAATTCGGCCTTAGACTGTGGATGAGACGGAGTAGGGACAATTAATCCCTCAGAGCTGCAAATCGCAAATAAAGTAGTTGCAGCTCATTACAACCTGACCTTGCTAAATGGCCTTGAAAACATAAGTGACCTTCCAGTATCTGTAAAGTTTACAAAACTCTATTGAAAAATAAGTATTACTTTTAGGTTTGGGAACAGCACAACTTAATTTTTACAGAACCAGGTGGGTGAAAGGAGCTTTTAACCATCACTTTGATGACCAAAATTACTAGTGTATTATGGAACTGATAGCAAAGTTATAAAGCAGTGTTGGGAAGGGATTTTACAAGTTAAAAGTCCTGCTGTGTGCAATTAATCTATGTAGCATCACCCTACTCTGTTAAAAGAGACAACGGCATCAATGAACAGTCTTAATTCCAGTTAGTGTTTTAGAGGTTAAGTAGCATTATTGGAACACTGTGTTATTACAGCAGAATAGCCCACTGTCCACTATTGAGATAAGTTCACCTCTAGCAGAAGACTGCCTCTTTCTGGGAAAATGGTTTCTGCTTTGCTTGGCATTAATTTTGTCATTGTAGGAGAGCAAGGTGAGGGTCAAACAGTCTGTTGCAGAATAATTGTGTCATGTTTACAACTTGTAATTAGAAGACTGATGTGATTTGGAGACCTGTCATGGCATGGCCACCACTAGTAGACCATCTTTGGATTGCTCTGTCAATCTGAATGGAGAGGATAGGAGGGAGAGAGGTTGAGAAGAGAGAATATATGATGTCACACTTTTGCAATCTTATCTCTTGCTATATCTTGTACAATGTCATTGCTTGCATGAACAGTGAGGTGAATTTCACTATCCCAGTGATCCATTCCTAGTTCCTTAACATTTTCCCCTATTTTCTGTTCTTTGAGGAGAAAAGATGCATCACTCACCCAAATACTAGAGGGTCAAGTGTGATAGGTTTGATTCTGATATTATTTACTCTGATTGTACAGATTGATTTCAAAGGATTTATGTTTAACTTACATTGATAACCATGGGTGGAGAACCAGATCATATTTGGCTGCTTTTCATTTATTAACTTACTCATTCATTTCTTTTTTTTCTTTCAACACTTAACTAGTTTTAGCTGGCTAAATACTGTGTTTTGAATATACTGTTCAGTGATTATTGACAACATTTTTGGAAATGTATTGGAAGTGTACTCTGGCATAATTAACATGCTTTATCGAATTATCTCTTGAAGTTTTGTCAACTGCCCTCAGTGATAGTACCAATTTTAATTAGCATAAGTATTAATATTTGTTTATTCTTTTGCTTACAAAAGTGTTTGGTGGAGCCAATATAAAAGCTAAGTGCAAAAACTCAGAAAGAGCAAAGCGGGGAAAATTTCAGCAAAACTACTCATGGCATTTGTAGTAACCCTTGGGGAGGAAGGGGTTAACACTCTGGTCAGTGAGTGCCAGGACAGCCAATAGGAAGAAAGCACAGGTTTTTGAATTGGAGCAGCAGCTTTGCCTGTTCCTGTTTGGATGTAGCAGAGCTCATGGAAAGATCAGGAGGAGGCCAGAGGGGCCTGAGGAAGAATCTAGCAGCATCTTTACCAAAGATAAGTTAAGTTTGTTACTGACCAGGTGTGGGTAGAACAGGGAATGTGTACTTAGACGCGGTCAGGGTATTTTCTTTGTTTTTGGCTTGTTTTTGGATGTCTCTGTGCTGAGCACATGTACCCCCCCTCCCCCCATAACTACCTAAGTTAAATCCCAGAGAAGCAACTCTGTGTTTTTTTTAGCTATTCTTTATAATTAAAGATTTTACCTTTTAAGCTCTGCTTCTGTTTCCTGAAAAGCAAGAGGTTTGTGTGCATGTACAGCCAGCTACTATAGGGGACTCCAGTTCCAGCTCATACTGCAGCTGGAGTTCAGTCACTTTCCTGAGGGAGGACTAAAGGTGATTGCAAGTACCTCCAGGGAGGAATTCCCAAGTGCGCCTTCCTGAGTTTTCAAGAGGTTTTTTTGTATTTGGGTGGTGGCAGTGATACTACTCCAAGGCCAGGAATTGGAGGCCTTGGAGAGTTTTAAGACCAGGCTTTAAGGCCAATGGGTTTTAAGGCCTGTTGCAGGCCCCCACCTTCTGCACTCAGAGTGCCAGAGTGGGGAAACAGCCCTGACAGCATTTACCCCTATATTTTGATCTGGTGACAGTGGAAGTGAGAAGGTATCTTTTATCCATTCACAAGTGCTGCACATCTGTTTTGACTAAGTGGAATTGCAGTTAGAACACCTTGACGTGGACTAATGCACAGGTGTCAAACATATGGCTTGCGGGCTGGATATGACCCCCAAACCTCTTCTGTGAGGCCCACGACCGCTTTGTAAAACCATGAGTGTCAGGTCTTGCATCACCAAGTGGTACCACATTCTTTCTCTGTTAGTTAACTGTAAAATAGTAGTAGTTGTAGAAGGCAGTTTACTGCAGTGATAGGGCTGATATCTAGGAAATGCAGTATACTACTACATAAAATGATGGTGCCTAGTATTTTGATTTTTAGAATGTACAGCCCACTTAAAGTACATTTAATTCAAATCTGGCCCAGCATAGTAAATGAGTTTGACACCCCAGCACTAGTGCATATGTAATTAAGGTAATTTGTTGTATAACTAACCAAAGATCCTATGATAAATAGCTGAATTCACATTCCTAAATGCTGCTAGTAGCAGATATATAAATGCATCTTGGCTTGACTATGCCATGTTATAGTCCATTTTAAATGCATATGTATTAGTGCCTTATTTTGAATGAAATCAGATTTGCTCAAGAGCTTATAGCTTCTTTCTACTAGCTGAGCTAGAATGGAGGCACTTCTTTACTTCATCAGCTAAAGCAGTTGAGAAAAGAGGTTATGAGTTTAATCGTGGATGCTGCATATGTAGTTTAGCTGAGAAATACAGTGTCTGCACTGCTAGGCCTCCTAGTGACTTCACTGGGTTTTGGACTACAAGCCCACACATGACTACAAACTATTCTTTATGCTTTTTCCCCCCCTTTTGACCCTGTGCAAAAGGAACACCTATGACAGGTTCCAGATGTCTCTCCTATGCAATTCATCCATATTCCTTTCCACTGGATAGAGCTGATTTCCCTTGAAACCCTCTATATAAATATATGAGCTTTGCAGCTTGCCGTGATGCTATGGAGCAGGGGTGGCCAAACTTATTGAACTCAAGAGCCACACAAGTTGATTATTAAGCCTTCAAAGAGCTGCACTGAGGCATATAGCCATATACTTTTACCTACTAAATTGATTTGCTGAAGCTCTTCCGCGAGCCACACTTCTTCATTCAAGAGCCACATGCGGCTCCCGAGCCGTAGTTTGACCACATCTGCTATAGAGTCAGGCTATTTGAGAGAATGTCAGTTTCAGAGCTGAGGAACCTTGGCTGAAAATGCTCTTCCTCCCAGTCCTTTAAATTGACAGGGATCCAGCTCAGACGCTTCCACTGAGCACAACTAAGGCATAGATGTATGGAACAGGAGACGAGAGGAGATGGATCCCTGTGGAACTCCATATGCTAATTCCCTAAGGGAAGAGGAACAACTTCATGTCACTTTCTGGGATCATTGAGCCAGGAAAGAAGTTAACATACTGCATGGTCTCAGGCGTTCTGATAGATTACGTCCTGGAAGCGAAGTGCTATTTTCAATCAGCTCAGTGACTGAATCATTCCATTTGTCAAGTCACTCTTCACCTCCTCACCTGACAGTTGAAGAACATTAAGCACCTTGCTGGGAATTCTCCACAAGTGCTTGACCTGTAGTGAACATCTCACCGCATTGCTGTTCACAGCACTGCAGTGCTGGGTGAATGCAATGGGGCAGGAGAGCCAAATACAGCCTAACAGCTGAAAGTGGGAATGGATGTCTGACGGAATAATATGATTTATATTTAAGGTGAAATCATCCAAATGTTCTTGTAATGCGAATGGCAAAGTGAGCCCTGGTGCATGGCATTTAATACAAAGCACATGACCAAGACAATTAGGGCTATTCTTTTTACCCCCTTTAAAATTTTGTCTTTTGTGTTAACTGTGTGCATTAAAGCTTTTGTTTCTAGAGGAAATAGAGATAATTTAGAGCTGAAAAAACAAGTTTTCTCTACCTTTCTTACTGAGTACCTCCACTTAATCTTTTATCCACTTAGCCACTATCTTGGAGAGTCTGGGTGCTGCTCCAGGAGCTGTTCTTTGCCCTCTTTGTTCAAATATCTAGTGTTTTCCGGGAGAGATGTACAGTAATATATGTATACTGCAGTGGCTGTACAAGAATTTTTAATTTCCAAAGGGATAGCTGTGTTATCTAGTCCAGCAAAAAAAAAAACCCCACAACAAGGAGTCATGTGGCACTTTAAGACTAACAGATTTATTTTTCGCATGAGCTTTCGTGGGAGAAAATCCCACTTCGTCAGATG